>JAQQAC010026012.1:10816558-10950606 GCA_029783875.1 Phataginus tricuspis | reverse complement strand
CTATCTATCTATCTATCTATCTATCTATCTATCTATCTATCTATCTAATCTTTCCCAGCAATGGGATTTGCTGAATTACTCAATTCAGTTGAAATTTCATTGATTTTTTTTCTTTAATAGATTCTTTAGAGTTTGAAGATTGTGCAAGTCTTTGTAGGACTCTTCTTCTATCCAATACAGATATATATATATTTATGTTAATCATTAAAATATGTATGGTTCTCAGTTTACCAGTTTGAAAATCTGGGGGGACCAGGAGGGCAAGGCAAAACCACAATACTATTCAGTTTGGTTAATGTGAAGACTATACTTCCTGGGCTGGAAATGGAGAAAGGAGATGTAAAAGAGAAACTGAGAAACATTGAGAAAAAGATGGCCTACTTCTCACCTAGCTTATTGTTATGCCTGGTTAGAGTGTTACTAGCTA
The DNA here is from genome assembly GCA_029783875.1 of Phataginus tricuspis. Taxonomy (NCBI): domain Eukaryota; kingdom Metazoa; phylum Chordata; class Mammalia; order Pholidota; family Manidae; genus Phataginus; species Phataginus tricuspis. Next base: position 10,950,179 of record JAQQAC010026012.1, on the reverse strand, counting down.
ATTCATTTAAAAGGCTTCTGAAAAGAATTCAGATTATTGAGCACAATATGGACAATCAACCAAATGCAAGAGATATTGCCATATGTCTCCAAGCTCCAAATTAAAGTTCTTTTTAGCCGTGTCTAAGTAATATAAAAAAAAGTCTTAATGATTATCCATGCTTGATTTGTGAAATTCAAATCAATGTTTATATTAAAAGCTTATATAATATTTCCTAAGGTTAGGAAATTTTTTTGAGAACTGTTATTACTCTTAATTAGCATTCACCAGGCTATGTTGTATTCAATATGCTGATTTATTTTTGATATTTCAAATTATACTGCTATTTATACAACAAAGTTAGCATTTCCTATCAAATGTTATATTTTCATTCACACAAATGGTGAATTTTATATTTCTAGAATTAATATACTGTATTCATAAATATATATGTTGAGACAATGAACAAATGATACTTTTCCATTTTTGAGAATAATTTACCATGCAGTTTGCTTTCATGACTGTTTATAAGGAGATGATAAATAATGGCTTGCTTATACATTACTCTATTAACTTAGTGTTCTGATAGCTTGACTTGTAAGGCCTTTTTATATTTGGGAAACAAATACACATAAAGTGTGTGATTGGAATAATAATTTCCTAAAGTGTATTTCCAGGTGAAATCAGTGGTGCTCACTAAGAAAATAATTTCTTCTATGTGTATGTGGTAGCTTAGATTATTGTTCAGTAAATATTTATTTCTCTCCCTGTCCCCATAGGAAGTATATTCTCTGCCCCACTGATGTTGAGGTTGAACATGTGATGTGCTTTGCCAAATAGAATGAAGGTAAAAGTGAATATGTAAATTTTAAACCTATGCCTTAAGAGGCAGCATGTGGTTTCACTCATCCCTGCAGAAACTTCCAGGCCTTACCAGAAAAAAAAGCATTTTTCAGATATCTGCTGTCCCTATCAATCTGAGCTTCTGAATAGGACTACGGAGCTGAGACACTTCAGCAGACCTAAAAGCTGAAGAACTTGTCCTAGAATATCTCCACACCTGTAAGCAAAATAATAATAATAGTATTAATAATAATAAAAGTTTATTACTGAATGCCACTAAGATATTTTGGTTGTTTACTATGCTGTAAAAACGAATGCATTTGTTTAAATACATTTTACATTTTATTTATTCATCATTTTTTATCTTAACTTCCTGGCCCTTTAATTGAACTAGGGAGTGGTCCTAATTCATATTAAAAATTAATTTACACAGCTCACATGCTTCATTCTTTTAAGACTATATACCTTTAGTCTGTAAAAGCACTTTATTGTTTTTCAGCCAGATGACATGAAGACCAATTAACTTCTCTGGGCAGTGTTTTAGCCAGGGTGTCACTTGGACACCAAGAATTTCTAATTTTCATATGACTATTTCTTATTATAAAAATGACAAAAACTGTTTCTCCTAGAGGTTACTACTATATCTCTAAGTGACATGCATGTATCTGAACTTTTGATCTACACAAGATTGGCTGAATCAGTGTTGCAAGGAGAATGTGACCACAGTTACACTATCTTCCAATTCCCCTCTTCTTTCCTCTGCTACTCCATTTAAGATTTTAATTACTCTAGTGATTGTTATTATAATTTTGAACACTTAATGTTATATGCCTTAATTCATCAACCCTTAGCAGAATCTATTGAGTTCCCTTTTTTAATATGAGAAATTAGCTACGTCACATGTTTCTCTGCTTCTCCTCATTCTATCTTCTAATTTCTGTCATTTTTATAATTTCTATAGGGTTAATTAACATCATAAAGTATTATTTAACCTAACTTATTCTGTAACTATAATCAAAGCTCTTGTTATCTTTGACAATAAGTTGAATCAAAAAATTATAAAACAAAAATAATATTTATAATAATTATAAAACATCATTCACTGATACCCAAATTGTGTATTACCATAGGGAAGAAAATATAATCATAGGTGATTAAAACTGTGCTGCACAAAATTGAATATTTTAAGGTTAAGCCAAATGGGTTTTTCTTAAACACAAATTACTGAAAACCATGCCACATTTTTAATTCTCCTTTTAGAGCTATAGCTTTCTTATATAGCTTTTAGTGTTTTCCTGAGTTTCTAATTGCCTTTCTTTTTCCTTATTGACAGAAGAATTTCAATTTTGTAGTCATATTTTTATTGAAAGTGATACCTTTTTTTTGCAGTGATGCCTCACAGAACCCTGTTGACTTCTGTATTAATTTGGACTAGTAGTTTCTAGTCTTACTACATAGACGTCATCTGTAATTTTCATACTTTTATATTCTGCATTAACTTCATAACTCCTCAAAGCACATTTCTAACTATAAGATTTCTTTATTGTTTTGTGGAATATAGTTTTCAGTAGTTGTACAAAAAAATATGTGGGAAGTAAACTTATTGAGTTCTTGCATATACTGAATACTTGGTTAGATTTAAAATTGTAGTTTTCGTTTTAGACTTAGTCAGGCCCTCCTCTCTTGTGTTCTAACATTCATTTACTGATGCAGTTCTGATTCTCACTTCTTTGTAGGGCACCTACTTTTCTGTCTTTAAGATTTTAAAATTTTCTCTTAATCTTTGGAATTTTTATATTTCATGTTTTCCTCCACATCTATGTTTGAAAAAATTTCTCCTGCTAAAATTCAAGCCGTTTCAATATAGACTCATGCCTCTACTTATTATATTACTGCTAATTATGATATTTCTTCCTCTGTCTTCCATTCATAGTGTATCTTCTCTTCTGTTTTCCTTTATTCATTCTTTCATTTTCTTTTCCCTTCTCTCACTCTGATTACTGTATTAAGAATGGAATTTAAAGGAAGCAGAGAGAAGGGTGAGAGAGCTATTTCAGGAGTCCAGATGAGAGATGATGGAACATTCTTTCAGGCACTGGAATGTAAACTCCTTTAGAACAGCTTCTGTAGTCACTGCTGTTTTCCCTTTGCATGAAACAACCTATCACATGATAGATGCTCAACGAACATGTATAGCATGAGTACAGGAATGACCAGAGCAGGAAAATGGCCCTAAGGCAGAAACAAGCCAGACATTTTTTGAGAAGGAAGACAATGTTAGAAGGTCAGAGAACAAGAGGTAGAAGGTTTTAGATGAAGTCTGTCCAGTGATGAGATATGTGGGCCAGCTTTATTCAGCATAATAGTTTTGGATTTGTTCTGACCTGTGCAATGCCATGGTCTGATTTATAATTGAAACAGATCTGCTATGTGAAGAATGGACTGTATAGGAGCAAAAACAGAGACTGAAAGAAGTGTTGTGGATGCTTTTGTAGAGGAGATGGGAAAAGAATTGAGAATGACTTCTAGGATTTGGTGTAAATATATACATGAAGACTCTAGTACCATTAATTGAAGTGGGAAAGACTTTGACCATGGTAATTTTGATAGGCTAATTAGAATGAGTTGGTTATGTTAACTGGACAACAGATATGTGACAGGAGCTAAGGCAAGCAGATGGGGTTGAAAATAACAAATTTGGCTTTTGGTGCTAAAATGATATTTGAATACATGAGAACTTTTTTGTTGTTATTTATTTATTTTTTATTAAGTTATCACTGATACACAATCTTATGAAGGTTTCACATGAGCAACATTGTGGTTACTACATTCACCCATATTATCAAGTCCCCCTGCCCCACACCTCATTGCAGTCATTGTACATCAGCGTAAGATGCTGTAGAGTCACTTCTTGCCTTCTCTGTGCTATACTGCCTTCCCTGTGATCCCCCTACATTATGTGTGCTAATCGTAATGCCCCTTAATCGCTTTCTCTCTCCCTCCCCACCCACCTTCCTCTACCCCTTCCCTTTGGTAACCACTAGTCCCTTCTTGGAGTCTCAATCTGCTGCTGTTTTGTTCCTTCAGCTTTGCTTTGTTATTATACTCCAGAAATTAGAGAAATAATTTGGTACTTGTCTTTCTCCTCCTGGCTTAATTCACTGAGCATAATACCCTCTAGCTCCATCCAAGTTGTTGCAAATGGTAGGATTTGTTTTCCTCTTATGGCTAAACAATATTCCATTGTGTATATGGACCACATCTTTTTTATCCATTCATCTATTGATGGACATTTAGGTTGCTTCCATATTTTGGCTATTGTAAAGAGTGTTACAATAAACATAGGGGTTGAAGACATGAGAACTTTCTAATGAGTAGAGGTGGATAGATGAGAGATCAAGGAGTGAATCTTGTGGTCTTTCAACATTTAGAGAGGCTTTGTATGTGCTTTCAGGGTTCTGTCTCCTCAGAAGCTGTCCTTTCTTACTTTTCATTGAGGTGCTATGTGATCAGCACCCTGAATATGACTTCAGCCATGTTTTGTCATTTTTCAATTTTATCAAAGTGTCTAGTCTGAAAACATTAGTCTACAACCATTTTTAAACACTTTCAATGCTTACACTCATCTTTTCACTTTAAATGTTTACTATGTGCCATTTGGGAAAGAAAGGATATAAAAATGTGAGCTACAAAATGTTATTGGATAACTTTTATAGTATCAATCACTCCAGGATCTTTCACTTCATAAAAAAGTGAAAGACTGCATTCTAGGACTAGTATTAATTTTGGAACATATGAATATGTTTATGACATTTGATATCTTCACAAATCTGAAGAATTTTCATCTCCATATAAGACTCACATTTCCTTATATGCTTTATATGCATAAATGGTTAACAGAAGTTTGCAACAAATAGAAATTCTAAGGCAAGTGGCTTAGAAATTAATTAAGCCAATTGAATGCTGATTGTGTTACTCGGGCATTATCCGCAAATGCTAATGAATAGATAGTAATAACGAACGCATGACTTTTAGGTCCTCAGGATCAGAAGTTTAACAAGAAGAAAAAACTCAAGAGGGTGTGTATTACCTAATATTTGAAATGACAAATGGGCATAGAGCTGTTTTATGGGGATTACTTGATGATCCTATGCTTCCTTTTACACATTTATTGTCCTTTAAATTTTATTTTTACATAGTGTTACTATCACAAGAAAACAGAGAAGCAAGACCTATTATTCCTAATGCTGATGCTCTGAGATTGTTAGGATTTCCACCTGACCATCACAGAAAAAGTCAGTCATCATTCTTGTCTTCTGTTGGCATCTTGAGTGAGGGGAACTAGAATAAGTGCAGCTTCAAGGACGTTTGAACAGGTGTGGATTAGGGCAGGGTTTGTCCAGGAACGGCCATGCCGGGCTGGGCTTCACTGCACTGCTCTTCTGCTAGGGAGTCAGACTTTGAAACTGGTCCTTGTGTGGAACCAGAGCTGGAAGTTTTTAACATGCACAGCACAGAAAAGCAGCAGAGCCACCAGCCACCCACCTTGCAATCTGGCCCTGGTCTCCAGTTCCTCTTCTGATTTTTATGATCAGACATCTTGGCAGTAATAGATGGGACCAACGTCAGGGACATGCTGCTGAAACAGAAGCAGTAATACCCAGAGCAGAGACAAATTTCACAGATTATTTATTATTAGTGAAGTACTTTGAGAATAACAGATGACAGTCACTATGAGCTCAAATAATTCTGTTATTAGAAGTGGGGTTTTAAATATATAAGTGTGAGGGATTCAGTAGGAAAAGGAAGTGGATTCTAAGATCATAAATTCTATACTTTGGGGGAATTTGACACTGTCATAGCTTGCTGGCATATACTGGAAATATTTAAGTGGCTGGACAATTATTTTAGCAGCTGACAAGTTACAGGACTTAATGCATAATAGGTGGATGGTGGGTCGTTACTGCTTTTGGTTTGGTGGAACAAACAAAAGAAAATTTAGGGTTGTCATTGTGACATTCGGAGTTTTTCCCACCCCTTAAAATCATTGCCTTTTTCTACATAGACACTATTTCATCAAGTTCTGTTTTAAATTTGAATTTAGCTTTCTATGTAGCACTATGGTAAGCCCACCCTTAGAAAACTAATGCCTCACAAATGGTGTCAACATGTCATTATAAACATCCAAAGCCCAGACCAACTACGGTAGACATTTTCCTCACTCTCATTGAATTTGTTATACATGGCATTTAGTTCCTAATGGAAAATTACTAAGGCTATCATTTTAACTATAGCAAAAAGACTAACAGCATTTGGTATTCTAAGAAAAAGATGCCATTTTTTGAAAAGTAAAGCTACTATAATAATTTTTTATTGTAATATGGGCACAGAGAATATAGTGCCAAAATATCCATATCGAAAATGTACATTGTTGTATAATAAAGCCAGTTTAGAAACTTTAGTGTTATACTCTATACTTACATAATATCTCTCCTCTGAGTTTCCCAGACTGTTTTACATGTATTAATTAAATCTCAGAGTGTCTTCATGGAAAAGTGTTATGTTATGTTCATTTTTATAGTGGGAAAAACTTGGAGAAGAAAAACAACATAGAATTGCAAAGCAATTTAGTGACAGACAGGATTAGAATTCAAAACTTCTGAGAACATTTCTAGGTATTTAAAAATATGGGTTCTCCAAAGAAAAAAACTGAAGGAACAAAACAGCAGCAGACTCACAGAACCCAAGAACGGACTAATAGTTACCAAAGGGAAAGGGACTGGGGAAGATGGGTGGGAAGGGAGGGATAAGAGGGATAAACGGGCATTACGATTAGCAGATGTAATGTGGGGGGGGGGACGGGGAGGGCTGTACAACTCAGAGAAGACAAGTAGTGATTCTATAGCATCTCACTACACTGAGACAGTGACTGTAATTGGCTTGGTGGGGGGACCTGATGAAGGGGGTAGTTTGGTGACCATAGTATTGCACATGTAACTGTAGATTAATGATACCAAAATAAATTATTAAAAAAAAAAGAATGAAAAAGAAAAAAAAATATGGGTTCTCCTAAGCTGTTTGAGGGAGGTAGCTCTGACAACCATGTAGAAGTTCATTGACCTGGACCAGTTTTTGATGAGAGATAGTTCATACTCTGGCTGCTTCATAATTAGGCATAAAATTAGGTTCTAGGTCAAAGTGGGTTGGCAACTGGTTCAAATATGGAGATATTTAGATATTTATAATATACTTTTAATGTTTTACTCTATAATACTTTTCTGAAATCACTCACAAAGTCATTAATAAAGTATGTATAATACCAGCAGAAAAATACAATTTTCAAATGTCACAATTGTAACCTTAATGGTCCCATACACGTGTTTTCACATACAAACATTTTTTCTTAGAAAGAAAACATTCACTAGCTTGATTTTATATGACTCTAACCTTACAAGACAGTTTAGACAAGATATTGTGGTTTCCTGTTATATTTACAAGATGGATCTAGAATCCCTGAGAACTATATGGAAACTCCCAGTCGTCACAACATGCCCTGAATATTTTCTCCTAGAGAGGAAAGCAACTTGATAAACATATTTATTTTGAAATTTAATGTTACACTTCCCAGTGGTATTTATACTTTTTTTTTTTTAAGAAAACAAGCCTAAAAAGGATATTCATGGAAGCTTGCACTCTTTGGTTGATTTTGGTTGTAAAGTCTTTTGGGGGCCTCAGTGACGGTTGTATTTAAAAGTGTTTGATTTTTTTGGAGAAAAGGAGCCCTCAAATACTGTTAGTGGGAAGATAAATTGGTGCAGTCACCATGGAAAACAGTATGAAGATTCCTAGAAAAATCTGAAATAGAACTACCATATGATCCAGCAATTCCACTTCTCGGTGTTTATCCAAAGAAAATGAAGACAGCAATTCAAAAAGATATATGCTCATTGTAGCATTATTTATACTATCTAAGATATGGAAGTCATTTGAGTGTCTATCCATAGATGAGTGGGTAAAGAAAATATGGTACATATACACAATGGAATACTATTCAGCCATAAAAAACCCTGCCATTTACAGAAACATGGATGACCTAGAGGGTATCATGCTAAGTGAAATAAGTCAGACAGAGAAAGACAAATGCTGTATGACTTCACTTATATGTAGAATTATAAAACAGAACAAATGAACAAACAAAGCAGGAACAGGTCCATTGATACAGGGAAAAAAGCTATTAATTACCAGCGGGGGAAGGAATTGGGGGCTGATAAAACAGGTGAAGGAGATTCGGAGCTAACTTAGATGCTAGCAATTGAGTGGAGAATAAGGTAGATCTCATGTCTTTACACCGTGGAATAAAGAAAAGAGGCAATAAAAATACCTGGCGCATAGCAGGGGCTCAAAAAAAATTATGTCAAATGGATTAATGAATTTAAAATGTGACTATACTATTGTGATGAAACATTAGCTGCTATTCATGAGGATTCTATTAAGTGTATTAATTACAAACAGTTACAAACATTCACTACTGTAGAATCATGGTATATATACAAATATTAAAGTGGATTTTGAAGGGTTATTCAACATGAAAACTATTATTGTAGTACTGGGATGTCAGAGAGATAAACCTTACACGGAAATAACATTCTTTGCAACTATTTTCAGGCTGCATAATAATATGCGGTGAATTGTATCTGCATTTTGATGCAGAAGGTTATAAGCCAGGATAAGGGAGAAGACTAGCCAATGGAACATATTATTACCATCCTATCTTGTCTCATTTAGAGAAAAATGTAAGAGCTAAAGGGAATAATTTAAAAATATTTGTTCCCTTAAATCATATGCTCTAATATTCTAATACCTTACTTTTATTTACAAATACATACATATTTTTATTAAAATATGTATATATTTATTAAAACATTGTAGAGAAATATTATTTGTATTAATTTAATTTGGGGGGTGCGTGTGTGTGTGTGTGTGTATTTATGTATGTGTGTGGAGGGTAAAGGGGGCAGAAGAAAGAGAATAATAAAGAAGGAATGGAAAGAAAAACAGAAAGGGCAAAGAATCTTTGATTCACTCTAATTTCTACATATGGTATATTGTTAGCAAATTTCTTGTGAATACATTTAAAAGGCTATTAATTGTGTTGAATGCCTCAGATAGAGAAAACATTGTTTTTAGCCTATGGTCTAATATTCTTATGTAGCATAATAAAATCAATACTTTTTCCATTTTTGAAAATTATTACATATGTGTTTCTGCAGAGGCACTGAAGGGGTTTTTTTGTCTTCTGCAGCACCCTCATCAACACCCTGGGAGAATTAGATTGAGTGGAAGTTGACTTTGATTTTGAAAAACAAGCACTTAGGATGGTTGCTAACTTACTACCATTATATTTAATTCAGTTTTCTCTCCTCTTCTCCATTTTTTAATGTGCTTCTTTTTGTATTGTCCCCTCCTTGTCATTTTCCCTGTTTATTTTACATACTTTAGCTCTGCAATATAATCTTGAGGAAATTAGCTACTTTGCAAAATGTTTATCACTTGAGAGTTACTTATGTAGTGCCTTAAGCATTCTACTCAAAACTGTAATAAAATGTAAGATATACATAGTGATATATATATCTCATGAATACAATTTCCTTAAGCTTTAAGAAAAATTCCATATTTAACCTTCAATGGAAGAGGTAATATATTTGTAAAATTTGTATCTTCTTATACTCAAGAGGCAGGAAAATTATAACATTTGATTTCTCAGCTATGTTTGTAGGCTGGATTGGCCATATGACACCGTTTTGGTCAGTGATAGTGTAAACAGAGACTTTTGGGGAAGGAAATCCCAGAGGTGAAACCCTGTGAGAAGATGGCACATGACCCTCAGCTTTCTTCCTGCCTGGAACACAGATATGATGTATGGAGGTGCAGTAGCTGTTTTGTAAATATGAGGAAAAAAATGACATGCTTAGTACACAGACCAGAAAGATAGCCTAGCTGACACTTAGTCTTTGATGGTATTGTAGAACAGCTTCAGCAGACTTCCTGCTTCTAAAATTATGGTTCTGTAAGAAAAATAAACTGTTTTCTTAAGCTATTATTGGTAATGTTTCCTTTTAATTTTAGCTGAATGCATTCTGGTCCAGAATTACACAACCAGTGGATGGCTTTTTCTCTGCTGCTAGCAAAGGAGGAAGAGAGTCTTCCAAAGGCATGAAGACGAGAAGCCAAGCTGTTCCTCTTGAAGCATGACACTGTAGGGAACCATCAAGACACTAGAACCCACAAGGGAAATGACACTAGCATACTTATTTTTATGTTTTATCTCAGCCCCTCCTCAGAGGAATTATTCTGTGTGGGTATCATAGTGGTCCAGAGAAAGAAGCACAGAACTGAGGTCTGCTGACGGTTGCTCGTGGATCCAGAAAGACTGGCGGTGATGCTCACATACAAGGAGTCGGAGAGGGAAGAATAAGGAATACTACTTCAGAAGACATGCACAGGGTTAAGAAAGCCACGTTCAAATTCATCATTTCTTCAGCCATTATGAAGCATAGCATGTCCCAAAGCTTGGGGTTTTATAATTTTTATATGTCACCTGGTATATAATATTTAACTTGTATGTTAATTACTCTTTTCTTATTAATCTGATCATAAGAATGCTACAAAATTGGCAGGTCAGACTATGCCTGTTCTGTGTTTCAGATACCCCTACCACAGTGATAAGAAAAGAAAATCGCCAAAGAGGGTAAGTGAAATTGTTGGCAATACATGGTAGGCTTTCCCCCATGAAGATTATAGAGGAAAAAGAAAATGAAGTCATTAAAGCATCAAAGGACCACATGAGACTGATGACAAGCCTAGAATAATCACTTAGCAATAGTGGGCAATGTACAAAGATTAGATTTTAAAAAGAGTGAAAAGAATACAGAATGACCGACACTTTCAAAGTTCAACGGGTACTTTACAAGTCAGAATTTGTTAGAATGTAGTCAATATGTATTCAGTAAATTTTGGCCTTTGAAATACGCTCCACTATGTTTTAAATTCTGCATGGTACCATAATTTACTTGAATTAAGAATGAGATGGGAGAGAAAGGTTTCATTATAGTAATGCTATAGATAATATGTATAAGAAACCAAAAACATCAACTATATCAGTCAGTAAGCAAAATGACTATTTCCTTAGAGTTGTACCTAGGAAGACAGGAATAAAGAGGATTAGAGATATACCTGTTTTAGGGAGTAGGGCTTTGAAAAGAAAATGAAATAATTAGGAAATACTAGGAAAAAGATGGAGGATAGGAATAATGAAACAAGTAGAAATGAACATCTAGTCTACCCCTGCTATGGAGAAGCCGGCAAGCGTATTTGTTTATAAGTGTATGTGATTTGAAGTTTTGAAGGGTATCTTAGGTGTTCAAACTCTTTGGTCTGCACTGACTATATCTGACATAAAGAGGAACTCCCCAGGCAAGCTGACAGTGTCAGAAAACTATGTCATAAGAGAGACAGTGTGAATCTTAGGTTTTTAGGAAAAGGGATGAGAGAACGCACCACTTCCCTCTTTTCTCATCGGGGGTGAGAATATGACATACAGTAGGCACACAAAAGATATTAGCTTTGTTTTTGTCATGTATTAGGTAACTCCTACATGCCTAGATGAGGATTCTGTAAACCAGGCATTGAATCATAATTATCAGATCAATCCCTTGCAGATGTGTTTTGTTTGACCAGCATATTACATTAAAAAAAGACAAATGTTTTAAAACAGGGTTGCCATGCTGTTCTCCAGACAACACTACTTGTGTGTGATGTGTCAGTCCTGTGCACAGGGGCATGTGTTCCCTCATTCCAGCAGGACCCACCACTAACTATTTTCTTTTATTGAAATATGGTTCATATACAATATTACATTAGTTTCAGTATAATACAGCATAGTGATTTCACAATTACATAGACATGGCTAAATGCTCCCCACAGTAAGTGTAGTTACCACCTGTCACCATACGAAGTTATTACTGGCTACATTCCCTATGCTTTACTTCCATCCCTCTGACCAATTTATTTTATAATTTGAAGCATGTACCTCTTTATCTCCTTCACCTATTTCACCCATCCCCTCACTCCCCTCCTCTCTGGTAACCACCAGTCTGTTCTCTGTGTTTATGAGTCTATTTCTGTTTTGTTTGTTTTTTAGATCCCACATATAAGTGAAAACATATAGTATTTGTCTTCCTCTATTTCACTGAGCATGATAGCCTCTAGGCCAATCCATGTTGTAGCAAATGGCAAGATTTCCTTCTTTTTTATGGCTAGTAATATTCCGTTGTATATTTGTACCACATCTTCTTTATCCATTCATCTACTGATAGGCACCTAGTTGCTGCCTTATTGTAAATAATGCTGCAATAAACATAATGGTGCATATATCTTTTCAAATTAGTGGTTTTGTTTTCTTTGGGTAAATTCTCAGAAGTGGAATTGCTGAACCATATGGTATTTCTATTTCTAGTTTTTTGAGAAACCTCTATACTGGCTGGACCAATTTACATTTCTACCAACAGTGTATGAGGGTTCCCTTTGCTTCCTATCCTTCTCAGCACTTGTTATTTCTTGTCTTTTGGATAGTGGCTGTTCTGACTGATGTGACGTGACATCTTATTGTAGTTTTGATTTCCATTTTCCTGGTGATTAGTGACAATGAGCATTTTTTCATCTGTTTATTGGCCATCTGCATGTCTTGGAAAAGTATCCTGGTCTTCTGCTCATTTTTTAATTGGATTATTATTATTATTATTATTATTTGGTATTGAGGTGTATGAGTTCTTTATATATTTTAGATACTGGCCCTTTATCAGATATATCATTTGTAAATATATTATCTCATTCAGTAAGTTGCCTTTCCATTTCGCTGATGGTTTCCTTTGCTGAGTAGAAGCTTTTTTTTACCACTAAGCACGTTTTTACTCCTGATTCACACATACATGTTATTTTCTTTGCTCTGTAGGTATTTATGCTGCCTCCTTGCTTAACTATTGCCTGTTTATTTGTCAATCCTTTCTTCCCTAAACATCCATTAAATGCCTTCTATGTGCCAGATATTTTGTTAGACATTAATACATGATCTTATTTAATAATATCAATCTTATTAATATGTATTATTATTTTCGTTCTTTTGAGGAAGAAACTGAAAGGAGGGGAAGTTAAATAAATCATCTAAGACCTCATAGCTATCAAGTGGCAGATTCAAAATTTAAATCCAGATGTGACTGAATCCTAAGGACAAGCTCTACTCAAAGTTCCAAAAGTCAGACCATGTTTATTCAAAGTAAATGTGAAGCAGAATATAGTGTTACAAAACCTGTATGCAAGAAAAGGAAGGGATAAATATTAGGACCGGTAATAAAGCTTAATGGTCTGCACATCCCATGATCAGAAGGACCTAAAGCTTTCTTGGGTTATTCCTTACAAAGGGCTTAGTTTATCGTGGTGCTAATCTTGTTCCAACTGAAGAAGCTTTTTTGCCTATTGGAAGTCAGGGACACCCAACCTTAAGTGGGTAATGGTAAGGGCTTGGACAGCTGGGTGGCAGGTGGAATGCCCCAAATGTCTATTAAGTTGTGTAATATTTATGCAATGTGATTTCATACAGCAGTAAAAATGAATGATGTACAGTTACATACAACAACACAAATAGATCCTTGAAACAAAATGTTAAAGAAAATCACTGAAGAGTGTGTACAGTAGGTTCACATTTTTATAATCTACAAAGCAAGAAATCAAACAGTATATTTTTTGCTTCTCTGTGTTTGTTTGAACCTATATACATTTGTGATAAAATTATGGTTGGGAGTGGAAAGCAAGGGAAAGATATACACACATTTCAGAGTAGTGGTACCTCTTAGGGCGCAGGGAGGCAAAGAAGTGGTACCGGGGGGACGGGATACGCAGGGAGAAACGACATGATTGTAGTGTTCTTAAGCTGGGGGTAGGTTAGTAACAGTTCAATTCACTGTGTCTCATAAATAACCTATGTTGCATATATTCTTACATATGTATCAAATACTAATCAGTAAAAAATGATGGAACATAATCTAATTGACTAACATCCCTTTTTTTACTATGGGCATTCTAAATTACCAATAATAAATATTGCTTTTCCTTTCTCCAGGAGACTATCAATCCTGGGGTCTCAAAGGATGATTTTTATTCTGAGTCTTATTTTTTAACTTGGCTGAGGATAGTAGAAAAAATTTCAGATATAAGCTCAAAGGGAAGAGATTGTGTGCTTGTGTGTGAATGTGTGCGTGTGTGTATAAGCACATTACTTACCACATTTCTTTCTTCCAGAAGCCAAATTATTCAATAAAAGTATGAAGCTTTTTGTGATCTCTGATGCTAGAGGGAGTCAGAGGAGGAAAAACATTGTGGGAAAGAAAGTGGTGGGTAGAATGCTGGTCTTGATCAATCTGGCATGCTGATAAGAAGCACTGAAGGAGGGAAAAAAACCCCTCCATGTTATAAAATTCCCACTATTTCAGCTTGAAGAACAGTCATTTTCTCTTATCATTTTCACTTGATATGTTTGACCAAGGGTATTCCTCATATACTAAGCCATGTCACACAATTTAGAGCTGTTGTGGTTTAACCAAAGAGTTTAGGAGTTTAGGAGTTAACTATACTTGTTGCCATACAAATGTTTTCACAGACCGAATATTCTGCAAATTAGTGCTTTTCCTAAACTTTTTGACTTTTGCCTACAGTGAAATCTGATTCCAGCATTTTGTATGAAAACTCTATTGCACAATCATTTCGAATACCAAAATTTCTTTGCCTATTTTGTTTCCGGAATATTTGAGAAAAGAAGGAACAAATATAATGTGTTTTCTATATGTAATGTCCATTATTTAAGATGCATATGACTTTTGAGACGATAATGCTTCAAGGAACGAGTGAGTGTATAACACTGCGGTCCTTTAAAGGTTCTGGAATGTGGCAAATAAGCATTTCTGGGTCTAAGCCGCAGGTAGTTTCTTTCCTTTATGCCTCAAGCAAGTCTTTGGGATGCTACACATCAAAACATAGCCTTTTCTCATTCATTTGAATGGGCAGCAAGGGGTTTGGCATTTTTAGGTTCAGAAACTGATACAGCCTTACTTCGACCTTTTATGGCCTGCTAAGTGCCCTCTAGTCCTCTGCACTGGAGTGTGGCAAGCGGAGCTGAATTCTCATCAATCTCATGAAGGAAGGCAGTACATCTGATCTACTGAAGAGTTTCAAGCCGCTGCTTCAATAATTCGAAATGTGTATTTGCAGTCCATTTGCTGCAGTCGTGACCGCATCAGTGTCTACGGTCTGGTGTATCGAATGTTCAACCAAGGACGGACTGATGCTTGTCTTCCATATCACGAATGCCCAATTTTCTGATGTCATTGCCTTATAATCTTTAATTTAAAGAAGAAGATTAGCAAATTCTCTTCAGAAAAAGAAGTTAATTAGAGAGAGCATAGCCTTCTTCCCTACTGTAACTTTGGAGACATTTACTTTCTTTAGATAGAAAGAATTTACTTTCTTTAGAATCATTTGACGTCATAAGCCAAGGACAATTGTATTTCCAAGATGATAAGACAATTTATAAACAATACTAATGAAGATAAACAATGATCATGGAATATTTCCTACTGCAAAGGGACTGAATTTTGAGAGAAATTTTAAGAGAAGAATGATGGCATAATTTACAAACGTTGTCACCCTACGAAATATATAAGAATTTCCATGTCTTTCTTTTTAAAGACCAGGATTTTAATTCCAGAGTAGTTCAGTCATTAACTTAAAAGACAGCAAATAACAAAAACAGCAATTTGAAGGCAAAATTGTAATCTTTGGCTTTAACCTTAGTAAATGAAAGTCAATGCTTAATCTAGCTCATCACTAAAGTTTTCATGAAAATTCTAATTTTCTTGTGTCTATTTTTACTGAATTTATCTCCAATGGTAGCCTCTGGTGTTAGCTTCAGAACACCTCATTCCCTTCTTCTCTACTGCCAAAGCTCTTGCCAGTCCATAAATATCATTTCTTCCGCATTGTTGTAAATATTATTTCTAGAAGACTTTATCACTAGAGATATCACACAGAAATCTAGATTTTTTACATATCTGTTGTAGTATGGATTTGAGTATTTTAGATGTATCTAGGTTTTTCCTTTTTTTTAAACAGGTATAGACACTCATGCAGACTTGAAGTTGCAGGTAGATGTAAATTTACTTTTCCATCACATCATACACTACTTTTTTTAAAACTTTTTATTTTGAAATAATTTTAGACACAAGAAGTTGCAGAAGTTGTACACAGATTTCCTGTGCATCCTTCACTCAGCTTTCTCCGATAAGACCTCAAGTAACTATACTTAAACTAAATTATCAAACCAGGTAATTGTCAT
The DNA here is from genome assembly GCA_029783875.1 of Phataginus tricuspis. Taxonomy (NCBI): domain Eukaryota; kingdom Metazoa; phylum Chordata; class Mammalia; order Pholidota; family Manidae; genus Phataginus; species Phataginus tricuspis. The sequence continues at coordinate 10,933,915 of JAQQAC010026012.1, read as the reverse complement.
TAGTATACGGTTAACTAAATTACAGAACTTGTTCAGGTTCCATCAACTTTTATATACACTCTTTTTCTTTACATTTGTGTGTATGATATGCTTCTCTGAAATTTTATCACATGCATAGATTTATATAACCACCTCCACAATAAGGATATCATTCTGTCCCCTCAAAGAAAGTCCCTCATGCTAATCCTTATTGTCACATCCTCTTCCCGTCCTAATCTGTGGCCAACATTCACCTGTTCTTCATCACTGTAATTTTGCTGTTGAGAGTTATATAAAAGAAATCCTACAGTTTGTAATCTTTTGAGACTGGCTTCTTTCACTCAGAATAAGTCCCTTGAGGTCCATCTGTATGTGTTACATATATCAGTAGTTCATTCCTTTTTATTCCATTCTATGGACAGTTTGCCTATCTATTCACACATAGAGGGAGGGACATTTGGGTTGTTTCCAGTTTTTGGCTATTAGAAATAGTTTTGATGAATGTTTACATGCAGGTTCTTGTGTGGACATCAGTTTTTATTTCTCTATGATAAACATACAAAAGTGCAATTACTCTATTGTATGGTAAGAGAATGTTGAACTTTGTAAGAAACTGTACAACTGTTTTCCAAGATAGTAACACCATTATACATCCCCCCTAGCAATGTATGGGAGACTTAGCAGGTCCCCATCCTTGGTAGCACTTTATACTGTCAGTTCCATTTTAGTCATTCTGACAGGTGTGTAATGGTGGCTCACGCTGGCTTTAATTTTCCTGTCCCTTATGGCAAGTGATATTGACTATCTTTTCATGTGCTTATTTTCCATCTGCATATCCTGTTTGGTGAGTTGTTTGTTCAAGTTCTTAATTGGATTGTTTGTTTCTTACTGTTGAGTGTAAGGAGTTCTTAAAATATTCATCCTTTGTCATCTGTGGGATTTGCAAACATTTTTGGCCAGTAAGCGGTTTGTCTTTCATGTCCTTAAATATAAACTTTCACACAGTAAAAGTTCAAAATTCTTGTAAAGTCAAATTTATTGATATTTCCCCCCTTGTTTTTGGTGTCATATCTCAGAACTCTTGGTCTAATCCTACCTAGGTCAGAAACATTTCCTCCTATGTTTTTTTCTAAAAGTTTTATAGGTTTTCATTTTACATGTAAATCTATGATCTGTTTTGAGTTAATAGTTTTATAAAAGGTGAAGTTTAGGTCAAGGTTCTTTTTTTTTTGTCCTACTCATGTCCAGTTGTCCCAACAACACTTACAGAAAAGACTGTCCTTTCTCTGTGGGACAGCTTGTGCACCTTTGTCAAAAATCAGTTGAACACACTTATGTGAATCTATTTCTGGTTTTATTCTGTTCCATTGACCTATGTGTTTACCTCCAAAACCACTTTGCCCTCATTATCGTGGACATAAATCTTTATTACTTGTCATTTTTTGGGTAAGGACTGACTAGATAGCACTGTCGTGTCTATCGGTATCCAGATATAGCAGTGAAGTAAGTCCTGGGTAGTGTGTGTGTTCATTCTGTCTCTCAGGTATTTTAAGGGCTCATTCTCTTTAAATGAAATATTCAATAGAAGTCATGTAATATGATAATTCATATATTATCCATACATATTAAATACTCTTCTATTTATCCTTCCCTTATGTCATATCATTCAAAAATTAAAGTGTTTCCTGGTGATTAGTATTATAGTCAGCTGATGACCAATCAAGAGACTTGAGATTTTAAAGCAGGAAGTCCAGATGTGATTTTCTGAAGCAGCACATTCTGTCTGAGGTGTCAAAATCTGCTGGATAAGCCCATCTGGAGGCATTGCATTAGGGGATGTCAGAACTTTAATGTCCTTCAGAAACCCTCTCATTCTAGAGAAGTAATAAGACTCTGGAGGAGACTAAGTTTATAATTTTCGCAGTATCCCTTTTTGCTGTTTCAGATACATTAACTTCAGAATATAGTTTTATTTTCCTGAATATCCGTATTTGCCTATTACCAAACTCAGAGATCATTATCCACATTTATAACCTTATACCACAGTGCCTATCAGTATAAATCATCTATACATCTTCTAATTAGTCATGGAGTAAGATCTCTAATTAATGATGGACATTTTTGAGAAAATGCTTCCTGATAAATATACAGTCATATGGAAAAAATGCTAAGCAAAATGTAAAAGTCAGAAGTAGCAAACAAATGAATGTAATTCCCCTCTACAGTTAGACCATTCTCATCACATTCTTGCCAAAGCATTCAAAGTTTGGTAGAGAAGAAAACTGAAAATATTCTAAAACACAGTGTTTTTACTATTTTAAGTAATAAAATAAACTAGGCGGAAAACACATTTAAGTAGTAAGATTATATATATTCTACATAAGAATATATATATATATTAAAGCACTTACTACAGTATTTATCATTGAACATTATGTATTAAAACTTTGGTGCAGGCCTAGCACATGGTTAAAAATTCTTAAATTCCTAATATGTCTAATTTAAGAGATTAAAACCAAATTTTCAAATGATATGAAAATATGTTTGTAAATTATTTTAATAAAAGAACAACATAGGCATTTAGAACCATTTGGGAAAAAAAAATCACTAGTCCATGACGAAAGCTTCAGTATTAGCTTCACATTACAAGTAAAATAAAATTTTTTTTAGCCATTAATATTAGTAACAAATATTCCTTTGGGTATTGGTAAAAGGATCATTATATTCCATGCAGAGGTCACAGTTTCTGAACTAAACTGTGTCATCATAACTTGCAAACACAATGTTGGTGCCACTGTTTTAGTTTAGCACTTTACACCCAACACAGTATTACAGGCAATCACGCATTTAGTAAGCGGTGTTTGACAATACTCCGAAATGACAGTGTCACCCTTTTACTGTATTACACACACTTATAAAAAGCTTCAGAGCTTAAAGAAAGGTTTCTTACATTTTATCTCCATTGACCCTCATCACAGCCCTCAGAGAAAGATGGAATAGGAATTATTGTCCTCATTTTAAATCACACCGACTGATGTGACTGCATTTATGTCTATGGAGTTTTGGGAAGCTCTTAGACCACTCAACCCCTGCTTGTGATGAAGTTAGCAAAGTAGGCTTTATTATCTATATAAATACCAGAGGAAACAAAAGACTACCTGTCTGTTAGGGTTTTTTAAATTCCAATAAGCAATAGATAGAAAAAGATCAAGGATCTTCTCTTCTTCTTAGATACATACACGTTGTTTAAATATATATATATATATATATATATATATATAATATTTCTGCTAAGTTTTCTGAAGATAAGAGAGTGAATCTTTTGGTATAGGATACATTGGATATTTTCCTGTTATGTTAGAATTTAATTGAGTTTTACAACATTTACCTTTTCTAGGCATAAGCATTTGAAAAGGAGAGCATCAATTCTTTTGACAATTAAAACAAAAATATTAGGAAATTTATGTGATTGCAAAATATGTGTTCTTTGGTGTCATGGCTAGGCTTCAGAAACACTGTGATTTGCATTTTCTATACTTAAATATGTGATTGTGAGTGACTCTTATTTCAGGTCTAGAGGGAATTTGTGCTAGTTAAGAGAAAGCAAAACATTTTACTGTATAATGTGAATGACCCATAACTCAGCTGCCCAAGGCTGATATTTAATTTACATATAGACATTTTGGCATTTTCTCAAAAATTTCAGGAGGGAATTTCATACAAAATACTTAAGTTTCATATTCAGGACACTTGGTATGCAGTAGATCTCTGCTATTGCCCGGCCTGATAAAAAAAATAACCAAAATAAAACCAACTTTTCCAATTTATACTCCTTTAAAAATAGACATTCAAGAGATACCATTCTTTTGTGAATGTGCAGTAAATTGTAAGATAACTAAAGCACAGTGCACTAATGGAGTTGAACTAAGAAAAGCTCTTCATTCTAATTCCAACACTCTATTGTGTAATTGTAAAATGTGGCACTAGAAAAATTGATTCCTATTAATTCTCATTAAAAAGTAATTGATGGGGAGAAATTTTATGTTATGGCTTAGGAGGTTATTTGAGATAATTCATGGATTTCAGTCTTCCTGTACTATCTTTGTTGTCATAGAAAATTCTCTCTAATATTATCTACATGTACATTATATTTGTTTTTCTGACACTTAATTTAACCAATAGCATAGGTATATCTAACATGTTATCCTTTTATAATGCAGGGTGTGGGGTAAAGAGAGAAGGAGAGGAGAAGGGAGAGGAAAGAAGGGAAAAAACAAGCACCGAATTTTAGAAAAGGCTAGGAGCTTTTCACCTGCTAACTCATGTAATTCTTAAAAAGCCCTCTAGGGAGTCATTTTTAGCAACAATTTTCACCTAAGGAATCAGCAACCCAGAAACAGGACACATGAACTGTGAAGTTGACAGCCCTGCACTTAGAAGGGGCCCCATGCTTGGTTTAAGGTTTTACTTTCACCATCTTGGACTTCTTAATAATTTTTGAACAAGGGCTCCACATTTTTATCTAACACCGGTCCCCACAAATTATGCAGCTGCTCCTTCCTGGAGAGAGATTAAGCCCCTTTCCCTAATTTAAGGATTTGAATCTAGATCATTCCAAAGCAAAGGCCAGAATAAAACATATGCTCTAAACCTCTCCACACACACCATCAAACTGAAAAGTTTTAACTATTTATTCAACATTTATATAGCAGAGATGCTGAGAGATTAGGGGGAAGAGGAATAGAGAAGAAAGACTGTCTAGTAGCAATGCCCAGATTGTCCTCTTTTGGCTTCAAACCTACATACCCCTCGTGGAGTGCTGCATTTTATAGGCCCCATTTCGGAGAAAGCTGGTAAGTGTGATCAGCTGCTTTGTCACTCCCTGTTCTCCCTAACACATTAAAGAATTCTTCCCAATCTTCTAGAGTACTTTTTCCGGAGAAGAATCCTACGAAAAATGATTTTCTCCAACTCTTTTCACTGGTGCCTTATGTCTCTTAATCTGGAGCTCCAGGACACCTGTACAGCTGGCCCAGCCTACAATCGGTTTCTGGTAAAATTTTCTTTCATTATACAAGGCTGTATCTCCTCATCAACGGTTATCTGTAACTGTCTGGTTATAAAGTAAGGACTTGTGCTGATATGAAATTAAAGAATTCAAACGTCATTCTAATCTTTTCCTGAGTGTGAGAACCAACTTAACAGTGGCTAGTGTCTAAATGCTTTTTCTTGTTCATCCCTTCCTCCTTTTTACCTTAAACATTTGCTAAGTAACAAATGTGCCAGGCACTGAGGTAGGTAATGAAGATAAAAAATAAATGTGACATAGGTCCTTCCTTGAACAGAGAGCTAAGCCATGATATGGGTCAAATACCAAGTGGAAGCATGGAGGGGCTAATACTCAGGAACACCTAGAAAAGAATGAAAAGGCTTCTTTGAAGACAAAAGATTTAAGCTAGGTCTTAAAGGGCAAACCAGAATTTGCCAAAACAGAGGATCCTCCAGATTATATTCTCCACGAGAGTTGGCACTGTTTTATCCACATTTAGCATATCAACTAGTCCCTAACAGTCTCTCAATATATATTTATGACCATCTGCATGGAACAAGACATTCTAGAGGAAAGAAAAGCATATGCAGAACTCTTAATAGAAGATGGGTGACATCCAAAGAATGCTGAAAATTTAATAAAATATGAGCAATCAGTTATCATTAATTGTGTAATGCTTGTTTAAACAACAAGCTATAGACTGTCAAGAACCATATTTGCAAGTGAGCCTGCTATGATATCATAAGAAGAGACACAAAATAGAGACACAAGACTCTTGGTCAGAGTTGAAGAACTTTGTTAGTCATGGTACAGAAATTAATGTGAGATTTATGTTTGCCTCTCTTCCCCTTGTGATATAAAAGACCCAGGTACATGTTGCACATGTAGTGGAATTGTGTCACAATAAAGAACCCTGAGCTCAGGGGACCTGCATCTTTTTTATTATTTTTTATTATTTTTTTTAACTTTCAAAACTTTTAATTTGTAACAGTCAATCAAAATAGTCTAAAACCCTTTACTGTATTTTGTGTGCATGTAATTGTATAATTCTGGGTTTAGTGTTACTCACTGATACATTAAAAAAAAAATTTTTATTAAGGTATTATTGATACTCTTATGAAGGTTTCACATGAAAAAACAATGTGGTTACTGCATTTACCGATATTATCAAGTCCTCACTCATACCCCAATGCACTGTCCATCAGTGTAATAGGATGACACAGATTCACTGTTTGCCTTCTCTGTGCTACACTGTTTTCCCCGTGATCCCCCACACCATGTGTACTAAACATAATACCCCACAATCCCCTTCTCCCACCCTTCCCTCCCACCCTCCCACACCCCTCCCCTTTGGTAACCACTAGTCCCTTCTTGGAGCCTCTGTGTCTGCTGCTATTTTGTTCCTTCAGTTTTGCTTCATTGTTATACTCCACAAATGAGGGAAATCATTTGGCACTTTTCTTTCTCTGCCTGGCTTATTTCACTGAGCATAATATCCTCCAGCTCCATCCATGTTGTTGCAAATTGTAGGATTTGTTTCTTTCTTATGGCTGAATAGTATTCCATTGTGTATATGTACCACCTTTTCTTTATCCATTCATCTACTGATGAACACTTAGGTTGCTTCCGTATCTTGGCAATTGTAAAAAGTGCTGTGATAAACATAAGGGTGCATATGTCTTTTTGAATCTGAGAAGTTTTATTCTTTGGGTAAATTCCAAGGAGTGGAATTCCCAGGTCAAATGGTATTTGTATTTTTAGTTTTCTGAGGAACCTCCATACTGCTTTCCACAATGGTTGAACTAGCTTACATTCCCACTAGCAGTGTAGGAGGGTTCCCCTTTCTCTGCATCCTCACCAGCATTTGTTGTTCTTAGTCTTTTGGATGCTGGCCATCCTTACTGGTGTGAGGTGATATCTCATTGTGGTTTTGATTTTCATTTCCCTGATGATGAGTGATATGGATAACCTTTTCATGTGCCATCTGTATGTATTTGGAAAAAATGTCTATACAGTTCCTGTGGCTATTTTTTAATTGGGTTGTTTGTTTTTTGGTCTTGAGTTGTATGAGTTCTTTACATAATTTGGATGTTAACCCTTTATATGATATATCATTTGCAAGTATATTCTTCCATACCATGGGTTGCTTTTTTGTTTTGTTGATGGTTTCCTTTACTGTACAGAAGCCTTTTAGTTTGATGTAGTCCCACTTGTTCATTTTTTATTTTGTTTTTCTTACCTGGGTAGAAGTATCCAGAAAAAAATTACTCATGCTTATGTTCAAGAGATTTTTGCCTATGTTTTCTTATAAGAGTTTTATGGTTTCATGTCTTATATTTAGGTCTTTAATTCATTTCAAATTTACTTTTGCATATGGGGTTAGATAATAATCCAGTTTCACTGTCTTGCATGTAGCTGTCCAGCTTTCCCAAAACCACTTATTGAAGAGACTGTCTTTTCCCCATTGTATAGTCTTGCCCCCTTTGTCATATATTAATTGACCATATGTGCATGGATATATATCTGGGCTCTCCATTCTGTTCCATTGTTCTATATGTCTGTTCTTGTCCCAGTACCATACTGTTTTGATTACTGTAGCTTTGTAGTATAGTCTGAAGTCAGGAAATATGATGCCTCCAGCTTTGTTTTTCTTTTTCAAGATTGCTTTGACTATGTGGGGTCTTTTGTGGTTCCATATAAATTTTAGGACAATTTGGTCTAATTCATTGAAAAATGCCATTGATATTTTGATAGGAATTGCACTGAATCTGTAAATTGCTTTGGGTAGGATAGCCATTTTGACAGTATTAATTCTTCCCATCCATAACATGGGAAAGATTTCCATTTATTTATGTCTTCTTCAGTTTCTTTAATTAGCGTCTTATAGTATGCAATGTACAGGACTTTCACCTCCTTGGTTAGGTTTATTCCTAGGTATTTTATTCTTCTTGATGCAATTGTAAATGCAATTATTTTCCTGATTTCTCCTTCTGCTAGTTTGTTGTTAGTATATAGGAATTCAACAGACTTCTTTATATTGATTTTGTTAATCCTGCAACTTTGCTAAATACAGTTATTAGTTCCAATATTTTTTTGGTGGAGTCTTTAGGATTTTCTATATATAGTATCATGTCATCTACAAATAGTGACAATTACTTTTTCTTTACTAATGTGGATGCTTTTTCTTTCTTGTCTGATTGTTGTGGCTGGGGATTCAGTACTATTTTGAGTAGCAGTGGTGGGAGTGGGCATCCTTGTCTTGTACCTGATCTTAAAGGAAAATCTTTCAGCTTTTCACTAGTGAGCTGGATGTTAGCTGTGAGTTTGCCATATATCACCTTTATTATGTTGAGGCATGTTCCCTCTATATCGATTTTGTTGAGAATTTTTATCATGAATGGATGTTGAATTTTGTCATATACTTTTAATATATTGCATCTATTGGGATGATTATATGTTTTTATCCTTTTTTTGTTAATGTTATGTATGACATTGAATGATTTATTAATATTGACCATCCTTGCATCCTTGGAATAAATCCCACTTGGATATGATAGGTGATCATTTTGATGTATTTTTTAACTTGGTTTGCTAATATTTTATTGAGGATTTTTGCATCTATGTCCATCAGGGATATTAGTCTGTAAATTTTTTTGGTATTGTCTTTGTTTGGTTTTGTTATTAGAGTGGTTCTGGCCTCAGAGAATGAGCTTGGAAGGATTCCCTCCTCTTCTACTTTTTTTAATACACTACGAAGGACAGTATTAGATCTTCTTTAAGTGTTTGGTAGAATTCACCAGTGAAGCAATCTCCTAGACTTTTGTTTTTTGGGAGTTCTTTGATTACCAATTAAATTTCATTGCAGAAAATTGGTTGCTCAGAGTCTCTGGTTCTTTCTGGGTCAGTCTTGGAAGGTTGTATTTTTTATGCATTTGTCCATTTCTTCTAGGCTTTCCAGTTTATTGGCATATGATTTTTCATAGAATTCTCTTATAGTTCTTTGAAGTTGTAACTTCTCCTTTTTCATTTCTGATTTTGTTTATTTATATCCTTTTTTTTCTTTATAAGTCTGGCTAGGGGTTTGTGTATTTTGTTTATTTTCTCAAGAAACCAGCTCTTGGTTTCATTGATTTTTTTCCTACTGTTTTCTTCTTATCTATTTTGTTTATTTATGCTCTGATATTTATTATGGCCTTCTTCTACTAACTTTGGGTCTCATTTGTTCTTCTTTTTCTAGTTTTTTAGTTGTGAATTTAGACTATTTGAGATTGTTCTTGTTTCTTGAGGTATGTATTACTATGTACTTCCCCCTTAGAATCACTTTTGTGGCATCCTATGCATTTTGAACTGTTGTATTTTTGTTTTCATTTGTCTCCATGTATTGTTTGATTTCTTCTTTAATTTAGTCATTGATCCACTGATTATTTAGAAGCATACTGTTTAGCCTCTTTGTGTTTGTATTTTTTTGGTTTTCTTATGTAACTTGATATCTAGTTTCAGACCATGTTCCGAGAAGATGCTTTATATAATTTCAATCTTTTTGAAATTATAGAGCCTTTTTTGTGTCCTAATATGTGAGTTTTTCTGGAAAAAATTCCATGTGCCCTTGAGAAAAAATGTGTGTTCTGCTGTTCTTGGGTGCAATTTTCTGTACATATCAGTTAAGTCCATTTTCTCTAATGTGTCATTCAATGCCACTGTTCCCTTATTTATTTTCTGCCTAGGTGACCTTTCCATTTATGTAAGTGGGGTGTTAAAATCCCCTAATATGATTTTGCTGCTGTCTATTTTTCCATTTAAGCCTGTTAGTATTTGCTTTATATATTTGCTATTATATTGGGTATATAGATATTTATCATTGTTATATCCTTTTGTTGGACTGATCCCTTTATCATTATGAAATGTTTTCCTTTGTCTCTTGTTACTTTCTTTGTTTGGAAGTTTATTTTGTCTGATATAAGTACTGGTACTCCTGCTTTTTTCCACCTCTTTATTTGTGTGAAATATCTTTTTCCATCCCTTCCCTTTCAGTCTACATATATATTTAGGTCTGAAATGAGTCTCTTGTAGGCAGCTAGATGGGTCTTGTTTCTTTATTCATTCTGCTCCTCTATGTCTTTTGATTGGTGCATTCATTTCATTTGCATTTTGATAGATATGTACTTATTGCCATTTTATTCATTGTTTTCTGGTTGTTTTTGTAATTCTTCTCTCTTCCTTTTTCCTCTTTTATACTCTTCTTTTGTGATTTGATAGTTCTCTTTAGTGTTATACTTGGATTCCTTTTCTAAAAGTGTTTTGTATATCTATTATAGGCTTTAGGTTTGCGGTTTCCATAAATTTCATATACAGTTTTCTAAATATGTAATAAACTATGTTAAGTTGATGGTCACTCCATTTCGAACACCTTCTAAAAGTACTTTTTATTCTTCATCCTCTTCCATGCTTTATGTATGTGATCTCATAACCTTCAACTTTTGTGTGTCCCTTGACTAGTTTTGTTTATAGTTGATTTTATTTTGTTTTTTGAACTTCACACTTGCTTTGTAAGCAATTGGTCTACTACCATTACTGTAGGTTTATTTTCATTAAAGAAAAATATTTAGATATAAGAACATTTCCATCTAAAAGAGATCCCTTTAACATATCCTGTAAGGCTTGTTTAGACGTGGTGAATTCTTTTAACTTTTGTTTGTCTGGGAAACTTTTAATCTTCCCTTAAATTCCAAATGATAGCTTTCATGGGTAAATAATTCTTGGCTGTAGATTTTATTCCTCTCAATATTTTGAATATTTCATGCAACTCCCTTCTTTCCTATAAAGTTTCTGCTGACAAATCTGCTGATAACTTTATGGAGTTTCCCTCATAGGTAACTGTCCACCTCTTTCTTGCTGCTTTTAAGAGTTTCTCTTTATCTTTAACTTTTGCCATTTATTTACTATGTTTATTGGTGTTGTCTTCCTGGGGTTCATTTTGTTAGGGGATCTCTATGCTTCCAGGACCTGTCCATTTCCATCCCTAGAATTGGGAAGTTTTCAGCTATTGCTTCTTCAAATAGACTTTCACTCCTTTATCTCCTCCTCTTAGTATCTTCTCATTTTTAGAAATTCTTTTTTCATCTGTGTTCCTCAGTTTGATTACTCTACAGTTCTCTATCTTCCATCATACTGATTTGTTCATTCCTCCACTTCCTTAGTCTGCTATTCATTCCCTCTATTGTATTTTTCACTTTAGTTATTGCATTCTTCAGTTCTGAATGGTTCTTTTTCATATTTTCTATCTCTTGGTTGAAATTCTCTTTGAGTTCTTAAATTGATTTTCCCATTCCAGTAAACATCTTTGTAACTGTTACTTTGAATTGTTTATTAGGAAGATTACTAATCTCCATTTCATTTAACACTTTTTTTTGTTTTATCTTGTTCTTTTGTTTGGAACATATTCCTCTGCCTCCTCATTTTGTATGGGTTTTTGTGTCTTCCTTTGTAGCTGGGAATGTGTCATCTACCCTCCTCCAGCCAGTTAGCAAAGTCAGACCACTACTGGACTAATCGGTCTGGGCTGGACAGTTATTCAGGGAAGCACTGCTGCCAGGTTGAACTGCCAGCAAGGAAGATGGAAGGTTTCAGGGCTGGCTTCTGCTAGCACCTGACTAGTTGTACTGAGCGAGGGCTGGGAAAGTGTTGCCTATCTGCCCTTTCTCCTACAGAAAGTTCCTTCCACTCCCACCCCTCTGGTACATTTCCCACTGCTGGCAAATCTTTCAGACTGCTGCCTTTGTGTTTGATCTCAGCAGATCCTACATACCGTGCTAGTCCTCCACAAGTGATGGGAGTCTCAGCCTCCCAGAGGGCTCCAACTCTCCCTTGTGTCCAGCTCCATTAATTATCAAACCTTGTGCAAGGTGGACTTGTATTCCTAGAAAAGATCTCTAGGGCCAGGTGTGCTGGATTCCTGAATGTTTATCATCCTCACACTCTGTTACTCTCCCTTCCACTTGTGGGCTGGTATGGAGGAAGGGCTTGGGTTCCAATCAGTTGTGTCTCTGACACTTTACCCTTCTATTTGTGGTATTCTCTTTTTCACCAGGTGTAGATGGTCTGTTCTGTAGTCTTCAGGTCATTTTTAGAGGTTAGTTGTATTTGCTGTAGTTGTTTCCTTGCTGTGTATATGGGAGGAGGTTTTTCTCCTTGCTGTTTTACTCCACCATCTTTCTGTAGGAATTCTTTATATATTTTGGATATGAGTTCTTTGTCAGGTGTATGCATTGCAAATAGCTTGTCTCACTTTTGTCTTGCCTTTTTAATCTCTTAATGGTGCCTCAATAAACAGAAGTTCTTAATGTTAATGAAACCCTATTTGTCAGTTCTTTTTTATGTGGTTTTTATATTTTGTGATTTTTACTTCATTTTTTGTGATATTTACTTCACTGATTTTTTATTCAAAAAAATCATTTCATATTTTGAGGAAAGATATTCTTTTATATTTTCTTTTGTAAGTTTTACTCTCTTATCCTTCACACTTAATTCTATGACCCATCTGAAATTGACTTCTATACATGGTATGAGATAGGGGTTATTATTCATTTCTTACCCATATGAATATAAATTAACATTGCACTATTTACTGAAATAATTACCCTTTCCTCAGTTCATTGTAGTGGCATCTTTGTTGCAAATAAATAAAATGGGTCTTTATAGGTGGACCTTTTCCTGAATTCTCTGATCTGTTCCACCTTTTTCTGCTTGTACCAACTGCACACTGTTTTAGTTACTGTAACCCTACATTAAATCTTCATCTCTAGCAGTGTAAGTCATTTAGCTTTGTTGTTTTTCATAATTATCACTGTTATTGATGATTTGCTTTTTAAGTAAAAGGTTAGAATTACCGTGTCAATTCATACACACATGCACACACAACCAGTAGAGTGTTTATTGGGAATGCAGAGTTGTTTCTTAATGGTCTAAATATAAAACTAAGTAAAGTTGTTTTATTTCTTGGTACAATCCCAAGCAATTTAAGTTAACTTGTATTAAGATATGGCATGGAAAGAAAAGAGATAGCACCAATATAGAACTATTTCTCCAGATATGACGATGACCACTGCATCAAATGTTGAGTTAGCCTTTCCTTTCTAGAAAGGATACAAAATTATCTAAGTGGTTTTGGAGACAGGTTTGTTTTTCTTTGAAATTCATGATTGTTCAAATCTGTACCTTCTAGTCCTATCATTCTGCATCACTAAGTATCTTGATTCAATCATCACAGATTTGTTATTTCCATTTCCATTTTTAAATAATTAAAATTGAATAGAAATAAATTGAATTTTATTCATTGTTATGCATAATGCTACTGTAGTAGCCATTAAAATTCCTTAGAAGTTTTGCATTTCTTATTCATGTTGTCATTCTATTTCCTTTTATAACAGGCTTCAAATATACACAGAAGCAAATAAGAGGTTGTATATTGTTTTAAGTTCCCATGTAAAGTATCTATTGTGTAATGATAAAGCAGAATCAGAACATCTCTGGAGAATGGACTGTTTTAGGAGGAGTCTGCACTTCAGTGTTCACTCGATTAAGGAAATCAGTTAAATAACAAATTAAGCTTTCTGACTTTTTCATCTCTGCTTTTTAGAAAGCAATTTTAATGTGGGGATATAAAAACTGTGAAGCTTTCCAAAGGTTGGGGCTGGAATTTATTTTATTTAACACAATTATAAATAAACAGTGACCCAGAAAAAGAGGGTAATAGTCTGCAGTGATCACTCAACTTTAGCAAATATGGAAAGATGAGCGTGCACATACATTGTGGGAAGACTTATTATGGCTGTGTGGGCTCTAAAGTGTTTCATTTTTCAGAAGAGGCACAGGAGGGATATATGATAAAACAATAGACATTATTATGTTATTATTCTACATCATTACATTATTGTAAATGTTAAATTCCTCATTTTTGAATCAGGATTTTTCTGAATTCTAAAAAAAAAAAAGTGATTCTAGATTTACTCCTGAAGTCAGTTTTAAAAAAGAACATATTAGAGGGAATAAGAGTGGCTGAGAAGAATGGTGGTCAAGTTCTGAATTCAGATCACACAGAGGAAGAACTAGAGCTAACAAAAAAAAAAGAAAAAGAATATTTACAGAATGAAGAATGAATACATTGCAAATAGTAAGGTAATGTAGTGTGTCAGAGGACCAAGGTAGGAAAGAATATAAAGAGACTGAATATGATCAACAATGTCATATGTGGCCAAAAAATGAAAAGAATGATAACTGAGAAGAGCTAATGTCTTGATATTTATCAGGTCATCAGTGATAGTAACTATGAAAAATATAAGTAGATTATTTCAGTCCAAAAGTGAGACAGTTTTTAATCAAAATTTTTAATATGAAAGGACCAACAGGGTAACTCACGTGGACTAGTTCACTGACTCCTGTAGAATTAGAATAGGAGCGTCCTTTGGGATTTAAAAGAAGAAATATGTAAAACAAGTAAATGGTACTAGAACTTTACGTGACAGATATTGAAATTACGGAAATGTATTACTTCCGGATTCAGTATAGGTTGAAATAAGGAGCATTTAAATAGGTTTAGATACATGCACGGATGATAGATTTCTGATGAGTTCTCGAGGAAAAAGTCTTGGCATTCTGCTGTTAACATAATGGAGGGCAAAGATACCCTCCCACAAATCATTTTTTATACTGTTTTTAGGAGAGAACTCTCCAGCCAGTAAAGCTGAGATGTGCACTACTAGGACATTTCTTATTGGTTTATGTGTGAATAATTACATATTTAAAAAAATACAGAGGAAAAACTGCAAATCTTTCACACCAAAAACAGCAGTTGCTTAGACCCCTTGGGAAATGCCACTTGATAAATTAAAGATGAATCAATGGTTAAGGCAAAAGAAAGAACTGCAATAATAACAGAGAGCTGGGCTTTCTAATCCAGAGGGGAAGAAATCAAGGCTTCCCTTTCTAATTTGTTTTCTTTACAAACTAAAAAGATTTAAAAAATGTACACATTCAGCAGAATTACCAGGAATTATTGGTGTGTTTCATTATAGATATTTTAAATTAATTAAACCTTTTTCAAACTAGAAACACCAGATAGCTTTAATTCAAAGGGCTTCAATATATTTTATAGACATCAAAACTTAATTACTCCCAAGATTCTTAGCAAAATGTTATGCAAAAAGAAATCACATTTTTGTTTTACAAACTGAGAAATTGAAAAATCAATAGCTTGTCCGAGTTACCTCTGGATTGCCACCATTCAAATTTTATTTTGTTGGAGGAAGCAGAGTGGGATGAAATCCTTTAATGGAAGGATTTCGAAGATTTAAGTGGCATTCGGTCTAACAGGGGCTCCATGGTAACGGTACAGGCTGTGCAAGCTTTTCAATGAATAGCCGAAACATTTAGGTGGACAGGATGTCAAGCCAACCAAGGTTGAAACTTGAACACTTCAATTCTCTTGGCTTGAAATCCAGACTTTCAGCACAAGTACCTTGGTGGAGTCCTCCTTTCTTGTGCCTCTTTTAGCCAAAGTGCATCATTTAGAACTGAAGTATCAGAAAAATGTCTCCTGTAGTACAAACTCTTTCCAGTTCTGGAAAGTTGGTTTTGCTTCAGTCCTGTTCTTGGATAAAATATTGGAGGGCACCTGCCATGTCTTTCTTCACTTGGCCAACTAAGGCTATCCAGCCAGGAGCGATTTGTTGTGCTCAGAAATTGGGAAAACTGAGGTGCAAGTAAAATACCAGTGAAATATAAACACAATACAATTAAGACTGATATCCATTCCACTAAGTAGAATAATCTGTACTTTCATAGTTCTGTTTGCCTTCGATTCATTCAATCATTTCTCCATTCAGCTCCATTCAGCAACAATTATTATGAGCCTGTACTGGGACATGTACTGTAAGGTGTCTATGGGGTTGCAGGGGAAGCATTATTCAAAGGATTAATATAACTTGAAGAGCTCATGTTCTAACTGGGTGAGAGTATAAGGGGAGAAAAACACTGCAGTGTGGCATAATGAGTGCTCTGGGAGAAGTGAGTAGACATTGCTAGAGGGACACTAAGCAGGGATGCACTCGATATTTAGAAGGTGTGCTGAGAATTTCAAAGAGGAATGAAATTTTGGAAAATTAGTCGGAACATCTGTGCCAGAGAGGTGGGGATAAGAGGTGTTGAAGTTGTGAGGTCTAGAGGTCTTTTCATCCCAAGGAACATACAGATATTTCTACCCTGTATCCTTGGTATTTCCTGTTTCAGACTGCAAGTATTTTGAGGGCAAAGACCATTATTTAAGCATCTTTTTATACCTCAGTATATCTCATCAGGGCATCAGATCTAGTGGTTATTCAATAAATGGGTATATCTTCAATGATTCAGGTTCAGATGATTTCCAAATCTACCATTTTTTGCAAACATGTTTTCTCCATCGCTATTAGGATACTGTACTTTAGGTGAATCATACTTTTTGTCCAATTGGGACTTAGAGATTAATGGCTCTGATCCTGTGTGAGCACTTCTTTATCAGCACAAGGCTTTTGTTACATTTCTAACTCGAAATAAATTACCTGAAATTTCAATTTGTCTTGAATTCTCCTGCGTTCTTGGGAGGTCAAGTTCTGTTACCCTTGAAGAGCGGCAGCTTTGAGCTTTGGCAGAACTTGTCTCAATAAGGAAAAGGCAAAGCACTTGCTGAGATACGATCGTGAGCTCCACCCTGAGGCTGGGGGGCCCGATCGCCCCCGTCACGTAGGGAGAAGTGGGGCTCTTGTTCCCCAGAAACTTTATAAAGGGAGTCCTGCCCACCTCACCTTGATATTCATACAGTAGCAATGCCAAGCGTAAGACAAACATGGGTGTTTATAAAATAAGGCATATGTAAGAGGACTCTTAACTAGAAGAATTTTCTATGAAATGAAAATATGAAATTATTTTCTACGTGACGTCACTTTTCATAAAAGAAATATACCCAAATCATCCAGTTTTTTGCCTTTGGAAATTAGCTTAGTACATAATTTCAGACTACCGTAGGAGTAGTCAGTTAAATGAGTCTCATTTATAGACAACTATGTTTCATCTCAGATGGCATATAAAAAATAGTTTGACATATGGATTTGTAACTAAAAAGGTACTTAGTATATTGTTTGTATATATGTGTGTATATATATATATATATATATATATATATCTTTCTATATTGTGTTGTTTGATGCAAAAAAAAAAAGCTACCTTTTTAGCTGGGGAGGTACTGCCTCTCCCTGGACTAGCCCGTGTTTAGAGCTAGCAAAGGACTCACTCATCTCATGCCTTTGATATACAAACTAACCAGTCCAGAGCTGTGACTCCTCTATCTCCCCTAGTCACCCCAGGGAGCAATCAATATTCCTGTGCCTCAGTCACCCCAGAGTGAGGTATCAGACAACTAGAGGCCACCCCATTAGTTTATGACCCACCAGAATTATTCAAACTAGCCAATCTTAAGCTGTTTACCTGCCCCACCTTGCCTTTCCCACGGAAACCCCACCAAAGGCTCTAGTTTAAATTCTACTCTTGCTCCTGTCTTCTGCCTCCTGACCTTCCTCTGCCTTTCCATGCGTCCTGGCCTCGCATGCGTGCCTCCTGTCTCCAGGACCTGTGTGTGTCATCAACTTTGTTTTCCTGAGCCGCTTCTCTGTTTCCTCTTGTGTGATCCTGGTTACTCCGTCTTAGGTTCTCCCCAGGAACTGGGTGCGCACAGGCAAATGTTTATATTGTGCTGCACCTCCCGATCACTTCCACCAGTACTGCAAGCTTCACTTGAGTTGATTCTCTCTTCTTTCATCTTACTTCTATCTACCATTTCTGTTTTTTACCACCTGCATTTGATAGGATAGATGGGGAAATGGAAAGGATATTGAATTTTCTAGTCAGATACTCTTGAGTGTGAATCCTAAGTTACTATATATTCATTCATTTAATTAATGATTAAGAATTTTTGTCGTTAGACCACAGTGATTCATATGCTGCCTTTGTTATACATTAGCTGTGGATTATGGGAAAGTATCAGAACTTCCTTGAGAATCTATTTTCTTACCTATAAAATGGGGTAACTAATCACGCTAACACTTCATGAGCGCTTGCCAGATGACAGGTATTGTTTTTGCATGTTCTCATTCTAATGCTCACAGCAACCCTGTAAAGTAGTTACTATTTTTACCTTTACTTTGTAACAGACAAAAGCGAGGCTTGTACAAGTTAAATATTTTTACCAAGGTCACTCAGCTAACAAGCGGGATGAGAATTTGAATCTGGATCCAACTTTTTTTAAATGATGTATTTTTATGCATTCTTCTACTGAACAATACTAGCTTTTAATCTTAATTACAGATCAGATTTACCTAAAGAGTTTTTTTTAAAGTTATAGTTAGTCTTTGGAGATTCTAAGCTTTCTAAGTAGACTTGGAGGCTTAGCAGAAATTAGTTTTTGAAAATGTCACTGGGGATTCTGATGTGGATCTAAGATAAAGAAACGCTCGTAAGGTCTCAAATAACATATTGCATGTGTAATGGGAATGATGATTTGAAATATGGTAAGGATTTAGTATATTTATGCTTTGGCAGTATTTTTATTGACTTGTCTAGTTGGCCCAGGGTAGCTACCTGCCTTGGAAATGCTGGTGTCCGGTTGGAATGCAAAGAGAACTCATTAGTATTCACCTCTAATACCTAAATAGGACTTTGTCAGAAGTCATAGTTTTAAGAGCCAGGCTATGTCAAGAGAGACATCAAAGGACCAGGCATAGAGTTCTCAAAAGGAGATGATTTGGAGATGATTCCTATTTCATCTAGAAAAACTATGAAGTTTTCTGCCTTAGGGCAAAGAGAGACATGATATGGAGGAAGTCGAAGAGTCCAAAGCCTGCCCTGATTGGTGGGAAATGGATAGAAGAAGACAGAGGAGAGGAAAAAGAAAATCAACAATAACAACAAATTCTTATATTGCTTACATGTGCCAGACATTATTTTGAGAACTGTATCTTTTTTAACTTAATTAATCTTCATAGTAACTATGAGGAGAAAGGGACTATTGTAGAACCCATTTTACAGATGAGGAAATTGGAACACAGAGATGTTAAGTGAGTTGATTGGCTAAAAATGTAAAACTGATAAATTGTTCCAAGAGTGAAACCTAGGTGTTGGAACATTCTATCTCAGGTAATAATTTGTTTTCCAAGTGGAACATGACACATGGCCTGTTTCCCAGGCACACAAGAGGGAGACTGCCAGCAGTTGGGTTGGAGAAATGTGCACATGCACACATCACAAAATCTCCTTGTTCCCCCTTCCTGCGTAGATCAGGGCAATGGTGTGACAGTAGTGGGAGGTGGTGAGATAGGTAAGCTGAAATAAGCACCATGACTCCCATAGCTTGCCTCCACACAGCGGGCACCTGGCAAGCTCTGGATCTGAGGAACCTAACATGACCCCATGAGGAAGCGTGAGAGTGCTGGACAAGCCCATGGCTCAGCGGAGGTTAGGGGTCAGGATGAATCTCCTGTGAACTTCTGTGGGCTTCAAAAGCAGAGACAAATGGCTCTGAGACACACATTCCAGTGCAGGCACAAGTACAGTAAGTATACAAAGCAAGAAGGGGCCCGTCATATTTAAAAGCTACCAGTATAGGGGCAGACCAGTTCTGCCACTCCATATTGACGAGGTGACACAATTCCTTCAGGTAACTGACTGTTTAGGACAAATGTAAACTCTTTCATATTTATGCCCCTTTTTCTTTTCTGAGACAGAATTTGGGTGATGAGGATTTCATAGAGGTAGAAGGGATTTAGAATGCTGACAGCAGGGACATCTCAAAATCCAGCCCAAGATTGGTCAAGAATATGGATTTGAGAATTGTAACTTAGGCAATTTCATAATCTTAAGCCTTAGTTTCTCATCTGTAACATGGGAAAAACAAAGATAACTCTATCAGAGAGTTGTGGAAATTAAAGGAATTAATCTATATAAAAGCATTTAGCGTAGTACTTGCGTAATGGGAAGAATGTTGGGCTTGATTAAGAGATACGGTTTATTTTGGCACCATCCGGCTAAATATGATTTCACCAACTGTATGGCAAGCTCCTTGAAGGTAAGACTTCGACTTATTTTTGATAAATGCAGAATGCCCAGTACAATGCCAAACATTACAATATTGAGCAAGTAAATATTAACTTCAGTCTCTCCTCTTAGGCAGTTCAGGAAATCTCTATTATCTGGCAACGTGAGCACCCCAAAGGATCACAAATGTAAAAAGGCATTGAAAGATCTCTTCTAGTGTAACCCTCCCAGAAGGGTTTGCTGAAGTTTGTCTTCAAATTTTCCTGTTCACCCCGACCTTGAGATTACAAAGAATCATGGCAATTCCTTCTTCACAGAAATAAACCAACAACTCCATATTCTTGTACATTTTCTCCTCTTAACCTCAGCAAAGCATTTCAACCTAAGTTCCATCATCAGTGAAACCTCTATTATATAATAATGCTGGGTCAAGACCCTTTCAAGTAAAAAAGAAATAAAAGGTTAGTTTTTTTTTTCCTGCTGAGTAAACATGGGGCTTTTTGTCTCACAATATACTTTTCAACTTAGCATTTCATTCCATGAATCCAAAAGATATTCCTCATTGGATTACATTGACTACGAGACAGATGGAATTTCTAAATTAGCTGAATTTGAGAATCAGGAAAGATGACTTCCATTGTGCATGGTGATTTAACTCCTTCCTATGTTATGTCGTACTTTCTATATGTTGCTCATTTTAACTTTTACATTTAAAAATACTAACTTAAAAAAACTTTTTTTAAATGTGTGTACAGCTCAAATTACAAAATGTATGCATGGTACACAGTAAGACTCCCTAGCTGTTAGTTCCCCTTTTCTTTCCCTCCATTCTTTTTCAGAATGATCACATCTCAGTAGGACTATGTCACCAGCTTTTTGTTTTACATGAAGGAAGTTCTGAATGCCTGATAGATTTACAAAAATATGTTTTTGGTCACAAAGGGAGACAGTGATATAGGGTATGGATAGATCCTGGGAAAAATTGGAGTACTGCGGTGCTGATGGGTCAGTATAAAATTCTCACTCGAAAAACCACAGATTGTTACAGTTTTGGGGTATGCTACTAAACTCATTTTCATGAACATGGCATTACCCACAAAATAATTTCAAAGTTAATATCAGTAAAAGCAAAGCAAAGGGAAATGTTGGATAATCATCACGTTTTATCTTTTGCAATAAATGTTAGCGAAGTCCTTATTTAACTATTGTCTGATGCACTTTGAACTAAGTGGTAATTACTTTATTATTAGCCAACCTTAGTTCTGTGGTTAATCAATCCAAATGGCTTGCTAGAGAAGAAATACTTAAAAATATAGCAGTGAAGATTTAGGGAAATTAATTTGGTAACGTTATAGTCAAAGTTAAAAGTTCTTTTAATCATACAGCATGAAAATAATGGGTAAATGGTCATTTAATCATTAGTTTGAATTTTACCTGCTAACAATAAAATGCTTAAAATTTCTTTTGAGTTAATGCAGACTTTGTCCCATTCATTTCATGACAATGCCTATTTCCTGAACACTTTATAAAGGAACCTATATAATTAAAACAAATGTAATTGAGTACTGTGGGTGGGATAATATGATCTTACAAAGATCTGATACAAAAAGGATTTCTCAGAGTGTGTTTACTTGCAGATATAAAGCTGTGAAAATGCTTTTGAAATTCATAGGTCTGATTCAATTGCTTAAGACTTTAATACAATGAATAGATGCAGGTCTCTTGAAGTGACAATAGATTAAATGTCAAAATATGCCTAAAACATTATATTAACGGCTTCCATCCTTGTTAATATTTTATAGAATGAACAATATTTCTGATGTTTCTGTCAGAAGCCTTCTTGAGTCTTGATCTAATTTGTTGGGGTGATTTAAGAATTTAAAACTTGCTGTATCTGTCTCTGGCTAGTTTAAATCATCACTTAGCTCTCTCCAAAACTAAAGACACATAGCAAAAGTAGCTCTTACATATCAGCATTTAAATGAAAACATCCTCTATATCATGCAGAGTGGAATATTTGCTAATCAAATGTTCACTGTGGCAATACTTGCAGAACTGGAGTAGAGAGCGTCTGACCAAGTGTTAATGCTTTGTGGGAAAAGAAATGATGTTATTTGCTTTAGATATAAAGTCATTTCTTTTTAAAAATTAGCCTATTTAATGCATGGGAGATTGCCATATTCCTTCATTTAATGTTGCATTCCCTATAATGATTTCTGATTACCAAAATGCATAGTACACATGCTAATCAGGACCCTTTTCACAACAAGTGCAGATGCTGAGTGCCTCCTATGAGTTTAATCACAGTGTGTGATTCACACAGTAATGGGTCATAATTGCCCCCCACCAAGTTGTCTTGAGGGTCCCTGCTTCATTTTATTACCACTGGACCTTATCAACCACTGAAATCCACCACAGTTGCTTTGAAGGTTACAACTACATGCCTAATTATTCCCAAATGAGGATGCCTAAGAAGGGTGAAGGATTGTATCTGTTCTCTCCCCACTTTTACAATAGATTTAAAAAGGAAAGCAATATTTATATAATTTCCTATTACCTTTCATTTTTTATCTTGAGAAACAGACTGATTGCCATCCAGACAACTGAATTAAATCTAGTTGTTAGCTTATGTACAGATACATTAGGAAGACTTTTATTTCTGTTAGCTTTAGACATTTAGGGTTCATTTTTCTCTTCAATACTTGGAAACCTACAGATATAAATCACTATCACTTCAGAGAATTGCACCCTCGCTATTTCTAAACTACATTTTTTTTCTAAACCATACTTGGAGGATTCCAAACTTTGTAACTCCCTGTTGTGGATCTTTAGGCGTGAACTGGCCAACCACATGGACTGGGGGGACTCTGGTGTCCGTCCGCTTAGCAGACCGGTTTGTGCATAGTTAGAGTAAGTGGCTGCCTAGGTAGTAGTATTTGAGGATTTCCTGCCCCTTTAAATAACTATTGCATATCTATATACACACAGGCATACACGGGCAGACACACAACAGTTTGTTGATGACTAAGATTCTTTTAATAAGCACAAGCTATTGTGTCCCATAATTAGAGAAGTCAAGCTGTAAATATTTATTGACCACCTACTATGTACCAGTCATAGGTGCTGGGAAAACAGCAAAGAGCAGGAAAATGCTCTGCACTCAAGGATTTTATAAGCTGAGAGGCGTAGTGATGACCCAAAGGAGTAACACAGCAGCCCACATTCATGATAATGTATAAATGAGAGTAATCACTGCTGGGCGGTTAAAAGAGCACACAGAACTACTGAAGCTGGGACAAGTGAATCACACAGAGATAGAAAGAACGCTTGGCCATGACAAGATGATTTCAAAATCACCTACTTAAAAATTTTTATCTCGGATTCACTCTAGTTTTTCTTCTTTATAATTGGGCAATGGCAGAATTTTAATCAGGCTTCAGGATTCTGATTTTTTTTTAATTGAAAAAATTTTTTTAACTATCAAGAGTATTGCTGACGGTTCCTCAAAAAGTTAAACATAGAATTACTGAATAACCCTGCAAATCCACACCTAGGCATATACCCAAAAGAATTGAAGATGGGTTCTCAGAAACATGTACATGTATGTTCATTAGCAGCTTTATGCATAAGAGACAAAGGAAGAAATAGCCCTAATGTGCATCAGTGAATGAATCAAAAAAACTGTTATATACATGCAATGGAATATTATTCAGGTATGAAGAGCAGTGAATGTGGTTATATGATGCAATGTGAATGAACCTCAAAAACATGCTATGTAAAAGAAACCAGACACAAACGGTCACATGTCATATGTTCCCATTTATGAAATATCTATGGTAGATAGATGAATGTAGAGAGCTAGAACTAACAGATTG
The DNA here is from genome assembly GCA_029783875.1 of Phataginus tricuspis. NCBI lineage: Eukaryota > Metazoa > Chordata > Mammalia > Pholidota > Manidae > Phataginus > Phataginus tricuspis. The sequence goes on along the minus strand of JAQQAC010026012.1, from coordinate 10,909,897 downwards.
GCTATTGCCAGAGGCTGGGCCTGGGGTGTGGGAAGGAGGAATGGGAAATAACTGCTTAACTGGCTATTGGTTTCCTCTTAGGATGTAAAATTACTTGGGAAATAAATAGAGAGGGTGACTGTGCAACATTGTGAATGTCCTAAATACTACTGCATTGTTCAATTTTAAAGTGAATGATTCGTTTTATGTTATGTGAACTTCACCTCAATAATAAAAAAGAGAGCATTGCAAATGTCAACCATAGGGTAAGGAAGGCTGGTAATAAGGAAGGCTGCGTGATATACTCTCATTCATCTGTCGATTCATTTGTTTAACACTTATTCATTGTCTGTGTGCCATTTGCCAATGGACCATAGAAGCTTTCCTTTTTGGGATATCCATCTTACACTTTACAAGTGAACTGTATGTTTTGTAAATGAAAATAATGTTTTTTTTCTTTAGTGGAAATGTGCAACAGTTGTTTCCTTAGGCATCAGTTTTCAACGTTGGATGGCTCAATCATTTCTTAGAATGTAGCACTGAACCCACCATGTTAATAAACAAATTGGATATTTGGGTCACTGAGGATGTGTCTACACAGCACACATATTTGCAGTTATAAATTCCAGCCCCCATTCTATCAAATTGTATAGCATTGCATTTTCTTTTTTACTTCCCACAGAGAACTCATTCTACAGTCAAAATAGGGAAATACTCCATGCAATATTCTTTTTTAATTGAAGTGTCATTAATATAGAATCTTATATTGGTTTCAAATATAGAACACAGTGGTTCAACAGTTACCCTTATTATTAAATCCTCGCTGCCACTAGTGCAGTTGCTATCTGTCAACATAGGAAGATGTTAGAGTCATTTGCTATATTCTCCATGCTGTACTGCCATCCCTGTGACCAACTTATATTATGATTGAGAATTTTTGTGCCCCTTTATCCCCCTCATGCTCCCAGCCCCAACCCCTCCCCCGTGGTAACCCCAGTCACTTCTCAGCGTCTATGAGTCTACTGCTCCTTTGTTTACTCCATGCAATATTCTAATATGCTTGTATTGTAGAGCTAATAGACATACTTAGGTATATTAGCATGCTATACCCTCTGAAGAGCTGTATAGAACACATTTATTATACTTCATTTAATCCAAGATTTCATAAAGTTTTTTAACCATAGGGTTTCTTTTGTTTTTGTTTTTGTACAAAACACCTGTTGTTATCTGACAGAGCGGGTATTTACTGAGCCGTGAGGATGGAGCCGACTACTGCTTGCATACGTTGGGTTGATGTCCTCTTTCTACCCTGTGCTCACCACTTCTGAGGTTACATTTTGTGTAATTTTGTGTACTCACTGGCTCTTCCTCTAGAGCATAAGAACTATGCATGTAGGGACTTATCATGTTTTGTTCTCTGCTATATCTCAACTTTGTAGAACAAAGCCTGACATCTAAAAATAAAATATATTTTTGTTGAATGAATGGAGTAGGTGCTAAAAAACGCATGTTGATTTATTAGCTGAATTTTCAATATATGAATATTATTTTCTTGTTCTGCTAAGAGGATATTTGAGCAGATATGTACTGTAATCAAAATGGCTTAATAGGATTCTAAAAGGAGTAATTTCACTCCCCATTTGATCTATAATTTCTTCTTCTTGATGCTATAATCATAATAGGTAATGATATTAATGTTAGTAAAAATAACAAAAGAATGTGAACTGCCAAGAACATCTTGGACTGCAGATGAAACAGGATTAGGTTAGATTTATTATCTGTCCTTTAATTCGACTTTACTTTATGACTGAAGAGCTGGAGAGGTCCAGGGCAAACTGCTATTTTTTCCAATATGACATAGTGAAAGTAGCATGAGTGGATGTAGAGGCTCCAAGAGCAGGTCCAGCCCTGCCATTAAGCAGCCGGGTAAATCGCTATGTAAGTCGCTTTTCTGGGCTTCTCTTCTGTTATTTTTTAAAAAGGACCGATCAGCATGTCCTTCTGTAGCCCATGTTCCACGATTCCCACAGTTCTGGATCAATTATTTTTCTCCTGTATAAATCAGTCTCTCTAACTACTTACTTTCATCACACTGTTTTGAATTCTTTCTCTGTGGCTACATTTTAAGGTCTCTTAGGAACTGACTTCAATAGGCCATTATCTGGGTTCACTGAGTCCTTGTTATTCTGAGGTCAGCTTCTGCCCACTCACTTGCCATCCATCACCAGGCTCCAGACCTCCCGAGCAAAACCCAGTGAACACATCATCCCTTTCGGAGGTCAGGATGAGGGTCAAACATCCCTAAAAGCACTTTTCCCACCAACAAGCACTTGGTGTGCAGACTCTCATCACTCAAAGTCCCCTATCAACTAAGTCCCGGGGGATCTATTCAGGAAATCAGTCACATTGTCAGTTCTTTCATTCCATTCCTGCTCATTCTGTTTATGGAGAGGGTCTGTGTGATGCATATAGATTAAACCAAGACTTCTCTTCCTTTTCCTTGGAGGCCAAGTCAGCATGGTCTCCCCAGGGGAACCTCAGTCCTGCCTTGCTTTGTTTCAAGGTCCCCAGGATCCCTAAACCAGGGGGTCTCAAGTCTTCGTTGTCTTTTTATGTTTCTCACTTAGGGGGACCTTCTTGGACTGGGTTGCCTGAGGGTCATTTACAACTTCAGGTTTGAACTGTTTTGGGAGAAGCGTCTGAGGGGGAGAGGACAGCATGGAGCAGGAGAGGCCGCGTGAATGGCTATTTTGTCGCCACATTCTCTGTGATGTCTCTCAACTGAAAAGGTCCTTGAGACAAAATGACTTCAGTGGGCTGTGTGGAAGGCATTTCATGAATGCAGTTGGTGGTGGTCATGTTAAATCAAATGTTGATGTGGAATCAGTACATTCAAATGAGAACCACTGTAAATATATGAGAGAGAAAATCATGATGCAGGAAAAACTCCTTTAAATTAGCGTGTCTCTTATTAAATACCAAAAATTAGTACTTTTTTGCTGGCCCTAACCATCAAGCGTAAGGCCAAAACATGTTGAGATTCCCACAGTGAATTTTCAGAGTTGTTAAAAACATTATCATAAAACTTCCATGTATTGTAAAATAATCAAACAAAAGTTCTTGGAGATATCTTGCCAAGGTCATTTGGAGACTTTTCCCTGAGCTGCTTTGTTTGAAATAAAGAAATTTTAATGTGAATTGTAATTACTTAGAACACTGTAGAATAAAGCTATAGTAAATTCCTTCACAGTTGCACTAAACTGTTTAACACATGGAATATCTAATTGACAATTCTGTGCCAAAGTGTAAATTTGTCAAGGAAGGATACACAACAAGTTTTTTTTAACATCTCAGTGAGTGCTGTTGTGATTTGGATCTATTACTTCTGAATATTGCATGAAGCTGACAAGCACTTGTCATTTAAAGACCACATGGAGGCATTTAGTTTTCCATTTAGACATAATAACACATTATGCAAATAAGCTTGCAAAGGAAAGCTGGAGGCTGACATGAAATAAACTGTCAAACACAAGTTGCTAATAAATGAACATTTCTTTATAGATTGTCTTAATTTGGGGAGTTGAAAAATACATTTGGCTGTGGTGAATCCGGGACCTCACTACAGTGGTACTTAGCAGAGGATGCAGTTTTTGGCTTTACAACAACATTTCTTCCCTCCAATTATGACAAGAGGTTTTAGTCTAAGGAAAACTCTCAAGACTTAAATTTTGTAAAAGACATTTAGACTTAAATTGTGTTTCCACATTTTCATGGTATAGAACTACCTTAGCTTAATTTAGTCTATGGTACTTATTTGTTTCTCAATTTTGTGCCGTCTCTAATGCATCTAACACTTTCAGTTTGACCTAGATAGCAGGTGATGGGAATTCAGAGGAGTTTTGACACTTGCGATTTTGACTAGACAGAGTTTCTAAAAGAATGCATCAAGGACTCCTGGGAACCATCTTAAGGAAGGATATTCCTGGAAGCCTTATTGAAAATGCAAATTCTTGAGTCCCAGCCAAGACTGACCTAATCATAATTTCTGAGAGTGGGGCCTATGAATTTGCATTTTTAAAAAGCTGCACAATCATTCTTATGTTCCATAGAGTTTAAGAATCCCTGCAGGTTCATGACAAGTACAATCTCAAGATGGCTAAAGCTGGAATTTATATTTCAGACCATGCGTGGCATGAACTTGGGGACTGAGTCATTCAGGGTGAGTGGTTCACGATGCAACATTTGCAACTCAGTGAGGAATTTGTTCTCACGTAGCAGTAACTCCAATGATGTAACATAAGAAATACAAGACCGAACTACTTCTCAGTGCCAATGGCCCAGAGGGGCAGACATGACCAGGGGTGGCATATTAGAACTGGAGAACACTACTAGGAAAAGGGGAAGGTCTAGCCCCAGGGGACAGAGGCGAGGTGGTTTGCTTCTGCCTTCAGCTCGAGTCTCTGCTCATAGATAATCTTGATGGTTTTTGGTCCCTTGTTTTCACAGAACATAGAAAAAAAAACAAAAGGTTATTCAGCCCACCTCAGACCTCTTCTAGAACCCATAAACCATCAGAACCAGGACCATTTTTCTGCTCCCTGGTGCTGCTGTCCTGTTGGCTCTCTGAGCCATGAGGTCAGACTTTCATGTATCCATTTCTGCATCCTTTAATTTGACTCTTGAAATAGCCCTCAATTTATTTTCCCTTGTTCCTGTGCCTGAAGAAACGCTCCCTTTACAGGCCGTGTCTCCCTCGGCACCATCCTAACCCCTCTGACTGCAGGGCGGTGGTTGCTTCTCCCAGTTCTAATCTCTTGTCTGCTTCAGCGCCCCCACCAATGTCTAAACAAAGATTCTCCCTCATCAACTTTTAGTCAGGCTCCTTGACGCCTTCTTCTCCACTAGTTCCTGACCTTGGCCTGATTCTGGTTGGACCTGAATAGCCCAGTTGTAGCAAGAACCCTAAGTCAGTTTCGTGAGAATCCCCTGGCCCGCAATGATATCTGATCAAATTCCTTGTCCCCCAAGATCCGACCACCCTGACCTGCCTTCAGCAAGAATCCTATTAAGCCTGTTTAGCAAGAATCCCTCTACCCTTGATGTTTCCTCTTAGTAATTTTCCAGCCACTGACCCTCCTTCTTCTGTTTGTTGGTTATAAATCCCTAGCTGCCTGTGCTGTATTTGGACAGGAGGTGAGCTCCATATCTTTCTCTATTGCAATGGCCTTACCACCTAGGGCAATGGCTCTGAATAAAGTCTTCCTTACTGTTTTTACAAGTGCCAGAATAATTTTTTTAATTTATATATAATATATATTTTACATATATATTATATATATATACAAATCAAATTCCTATAAACAGAGAAAGTTAGGAAACATTTAACTAACCCTTTTGTTTTACAGAACAATAAAAATGAGACCTGGAGAACTAAGTGAATTATTTAAAGAGATTTTCCTCTTGTTGCAATTTAAGCCAATTTCTTTTTGATTCCACAGTTAATCAAATCAGTAAAGCTGCTAACTTTCACAGATCCATGTACTGTACTTTAAAACCATGAATGTTCTGGTCATCCTGTTCTCTCTGATTAAGGTTGGAGAAAAAACAGCCATTTATTAAACTTATGAAGCTTAAACTATATAGTTAGGGAGAATTTCCAAAGAAGGTTTATATATCTTCAATATATAAAATTGTATCCTGAAGCCAGAATTTCTTCCATCACAAAAAAATTCTCTACTTCTTTCTCTTTGACTGTACTGTTTTTTTCTAGTGGAAGTTACCCAATAAAAGGCCTGAAGAGCAAACACATGGCAAGCAATTGCGATCACTCTTTCTTGCCCTGGCCAAACGCTGATTAGATTATATTGATTTACCAGATCTTTGCTTGAAGAAATAGCCTAATTAAAGGCTTAGTACTGCATTTGAAGATGAGTTCAGCTCAAAAGTTATTCTTTTCTCCTTCCTATCATGATATTTTTGGTAATGAAAATTCAATGTTGATGTCTTAAATTGACATCTTTCACCTTAACATATCATTTCCTGGAGCAAAGAGGTTGGAAGTCCAAGTTTAAATGGGGGCCAATCACAGAGTATTTTTACCTTGAGTGGAAAGATTATTCTCTTGTTTCCTGGGAGGCCAAATGACAAACCTACCTTCTTTCTTCAAAAAGTTGTTTGTGGAACATTTCGGAGTCATTCTCTTTTAAGCTTTGGAGTGTGTATTTCCTGCATACAGGACATTATCTCCTATTTTGGGGAATGGAGTCACAGGATTTTTTCTTCAATGGGTATTTTCCTTTGTAAAAGAAAAAGAAAGAAAAGACAGTTTGAAGGGCTTTTCTGTTGTAAAGACACATGAACAACTCCTAGGTTTGACTTTGGCAGTGCGAAGTGTAGGTTCTCGCAGGCTGATGGGATGAGGTCACACATACAGTCTTGGAATAGCTGTGACCTTTTCTGTTTTTTCCTTCTTCTCCAGGAATAACTGGACTTGTTCTTGTGGTGATAAGCGTTTGGCAAATCTAAATAGCACAATCTATCTTCAATCCAAGATAGTCTGAAACTTCTGGCAGACAGTTGATCCCAGAGTAATGATATGAACACTTAATTTATGTTTTCAAAGTGACTAAATGTGGGGAGCCGTGTGTGTAATAGCCATAGTAACTCCGTCTTGGGCTCTCAGACTCCATCTTGAGAAGCTGAGTTTTGAAAGTGGGCAATAAGTTTCAGTTTCATATTCCTAGAACTAAGCTTAGGTTTCAGTTTCAGTTTTCTCCATGCCTCCATGTTCTCACTCCGGTCCGCCACTTACGTCAGCAGCAGCTGCACATGTGCGCCATTCGGTGCATGATTGGAGTTTGTAAACCACTTCATTAACATAACGGGCAGCCAACCAGAAGAAACCACGCCCTACCACACCCCTTCAAATGCTATATATGCTTTGCTGTTTTTGCAAATAAACGAGACTTGATTTGATCAGAAAGCCTGTTTTGTGTCCATTTCTTGTGTCTCTTGTCTCCATATTTTCCAACGCCCCCTCTCCAGGTTCTTCGTTGTAGACCTGCAGGCTGCGACAACGTCCCGCGAGCCGGGACAACTAAACATCCCACATACATATCTTCCTGTGGCTAAAAACACTCTTGATGAGCCTTTGGGTCATGATTGGTCCTTGTTTTAAATTCTGCATTTGTGGGGTCCTTGTTAGGAATTTTCCTTCTATCCTTCCTTTCCCAATGAACAGTTGATTAAAAAAAATAATCTACTAGGAGGCTATTTTGAGAAATGTAACTGCGTTTGTACAACTGAAAAATAACAAAAACAGAAGTCCTTTTTATCCCTCTTCTTGACCCCTGAGAAATTAAGGGCATCATGAACGCTCCAGGGCATTTGAAAACAAATTTCCTCTTTGGAGGCTTTGATTGGTATCAGATGGGCTGCAGATTTGCCATCTCCACGGAGCTGGAGGGGACCTGTGTCAGATGGCCTTGCTAGATGTTTACCCAGGGTGTGACGCGGCCTTCACTTTCAGTTCAAAGCAAACATTGTCTCCTGGATTTTCACTTAGCTTTTATTGCTGCTTCTCATTTATTTTGAGATAACAGTTCTCTTCAAACTAGGTAATCTTCTGATCAGAGGGGGAAAAAAAAGCTAGTTCCTTTCCTTCATATAACAACCTTTTCTTTGAAGACACAGTTCAGTAAATCCAATAAATTTGGAGGCCGCATGACTTTTCATTGGTTGAGTACTATGATAAAATATGAAAAACAAAGTCTTTTCAATATGCTTTTGGTACAAGAATTTCTTCTGTTAAGTTTAGAAACCCTATTCTATGCATGTAATAATTCTATAATATTAGTCCCCAAGCATTATAGCTGTATCAGTTTAATTTCAGCTTTTGAGCTTTAAATGTGGAACAGCATAGAAGAAAAACAAACTAATGTAGTTGGTTTGTTATTGAAAAGTTAAATGGGATTCAAACATGAATTCAAAATGTTCTTTATTAAACATCAGATAACAGAGAAATTCATCTTTTAAGTCTAAAAAAAATGGAGATAGACTTTAAAGTGCTATTTGAAGTCACGTTTTAGATGATTCGGCTGCCGTCTGTGGCTAGCAAATTATCTCTGCTGGTGGTGGTTTGGGAATCTCATTCAAAGAGTCACTGTCTGCGAACCAATGATTGCTTCTAAGATTATCAAATAAAGCCAATTAGAGACAATCTTGGGTCAAATTGGGCAAAAAAAATCAAAACCAAGTACCTCTGTTTGCTTTCTCTATTGGAAGCATGAAAATGAAGTTCTTTAAAAAGTCTTTCGAAATTCACAACTTTTGGCTTCTTCCCCAAATCTCCTGCATATGAATGTCTAGGTATATATTTGTAATATGTATACAAAATTCTGGGCAACATATTTTGAGGTTCATTGCAAGTCCCCTAACATGACTGAGAAATGACCTAACTACATACAACTAGAAATATAACTAAAATTAAAATTTATACAAATGCTTTGTGGACTCCTGGCTGACAAAAATAAAACCAGTGAATATTCAATTTTGTAGAAAGTAGTTTCAATATGTAGAATGAATCTTCATTCATCTTTCTGATTTGATGGCTGGAAATTTAAGCTAATGTGTTGCTTAATCCTGGCCACCATATATAAAAGATATATACATGATTTTTAGTATCTATTTCTATTTTGCAGACTTACACATGCAGATAAATGACTTTTATTTGGAATAATGGAAAAAGGTTGAGCGTGGTACAGACATGGTTGTAGAGATATAAGATGCAAGGTGTATAGAAATGTCTAGAGTCACTGGGGAAGCATTTTCAAAAGACAACAGCTGGAGCTTCTAAGCAGGTCTTTCATATCAGAGTTGGGTGGGGTGAGATGGGGACTTTCAGAAGGGGCCTGGGCCTGTGTAAGGTCAGAAAGTTTCCACATCTGAACCTGATACTGTCTAATCTGGCTGAAAACTGTAAGAGGTCCCCTCTCCAAACTTCACAAGCTGCTGTGTGTCCTTGGCATATTTTTCATATTGAAGGTATTACCTGACAATTACAAAGTACAAGATAGAACTGTTTTTCCCTCTCTGGATAATGCAGTTCATCTTTAATGTATGAACAGCACTCCGTGCTATCTGTGGCCATTTCAAATCTGTAGGATTTTTTTTTTTCCTTACTGTGACCAAGATCAAGCTAGGTCTTCCCCTTTATAATTTTCTCTATTAAATGTATTTAATTTGGGTTCAGTATTCCTGTGCTGAGTTTTTTCAATGCTAATTTTGTAATCCAATATATTAGCTCTCTATTCCTCCCAGATTTGTTACGTAAATTTGAAAAGTAGATCTTAGTAAAGTTGGTGATTTAAAAAGAAAAAGTTGGGCCAAATGTCAAAATCTCTGTATAAGAGACATCTCCCTGGGAGAATCCCGACTAATAACATCTGTACATATTCCTTGTATGTGGTTGTTTAATCAACTATTTTGATTTCTGACATGCTATTATCAAGTAATGTTTAAAGACACAGGGTTTGAGTCAGACAGGTTCAAATCCTGGCCCTGCTGTTTTAGCTATGGGCAAGTTAAATAACATTTTTAAAACTTGGTTTCATCCACAGGAAAGTGAGGATAATGATACTAATCTCAAAAGATTGTTGTAAAGACTGAGATTTTTACCTACATTGTATGTGTACATACATGGGTATATATGTCATATGTATACAATCTCCCTTAAAATAGTACCTGATATACAGTAATTATTCAACAAATGATAGCTATTATTATTGATATTAGTATCTGTGAGGAGATACTGTGAGAGAATTCAATTAATATATATCTTTCTATATCACACTAATACCTGATCAAAAAGTAATGAGGTATATTTAGCTTAGTTTTGAGCATCATTGATGATATATTAACACTTACATCTCTTATTATTGAAATAATCTGAGGTAGGTTTAATTTTCTTATGTTTCTCAGTTCGTAAAGAGATATTCATGCCTCTATACATAGTGAAATAGAGTAAAACCTCATTTCTCTAATCCTAGTGTTACATACACTCTAAATCCTGCCCACTTTGACGTTTGACAGGCCTTTATTTGTGAAAACTCAGCCTGGTTTTAGTCTTCATTAGCAGCCACTTTCTAAAAGTTCCCAAAAAGTTTGTTTCTCCATTTAAATAAAATGAGCTAGACAGTTCTGAGTTTTGATACAGAGTCGAAAAGAACAAGTGAGAGGTTTTGTGGAGGGCAAGAAAGGGAACTGTGCAATATGACTGGTATTTTTTATTCAATAATTAATTTTGTACGATGTCATCTTTTGCTGTGGATAAGAGGTTAAATGGATATTAGTGATTTATTTCAGATAAATAAGATTTTATTGTTTTAGACTAAAAAGTAGGCCTACTGAAGGATGTTCATTTGATCCCCAGAGGAAGTTTGAATGGGTTTCTGTGTGCGCCAAGGGATAACTTTTCAGATATAAACCTATGAGCAGGACTTCCAACATTTTTCTTTTTCTTTTTGTAGTTTCTAAAATAACATCATTTCCAAGATATCTAATAACCTCAAGAAAAGTTATCATAGTTTGTTATATGTAGTCTATATAACACTTTACTGTCGTCACTTTAGACTTCAGGAATAAGGGTCACCAATCTTAAAGCTCGGTGCCATGACACAGAAAACTCCTGGCATTCATTATTAACTTTCAAATCAGTGAAGAGAGTGGAAGAATGTTTTAACAAAAGAGCTAATGGCTGTTTTCTTTAACCTACGGTTGGAATAACTGTAGCATGGACTTTTCCTGTGACACTACTAGTAAGTTGTAGTCGTCTGACTTTTTGTGTCTGAGTTCTGTAGAGAATATCTTTGGCAAATGGGTAATAGGTTTCAATTTTATTCTTGTCTTCTTAAGTAGACATTGTTCATGGCAGGAAGGTTATGACTCTTACTATTTTACATTTATTCAGCAGCGGCAATAGAGGCGGCTCTGCATTGAATATCAAAAAAACAGGAATAATCCCTTCCCGCTGGGCGTAGTATAAAAATAAGGTAAACAAAACCCCAATATTAAGAGATAATTATCCAGGACGTGAGGCAAAGGTAGAACAGTACACAGGTACTCTGCCCTTTTAGAAAACATCTTAATAAACAAAGGTGGCTGTGAGGGTGCCCACACCCTGGCGCTGTCGTGTGGAATGCTGGCAAAACACCCCCCCTGAAGCTCAGTGACACAGCTACTGAACTGAACACAAAGAGAAACCCGTGGCCTTGTGGATGTTATTGTGCCTTCAATGAAGCTTTATCTCAGTTTTATGATGATTTAAAAGCAGATGTGATTTTTCTAACATTACTACAGATTCGACCACCCAGCTATTTTGCTCCTTTGTGATTTTCAATGAATTATTGATAAGGAATACTTCAAAGATGTGCGAAAAATTCTTCTTACACTTAACATTTATAAAACAATGATGTTGATGGAGGGAAAAAGAAAATCCCTGTCAATATTTTTCAGAGACTAAACAATAACAAAGTGCCTTCAGGATTCATTTTAATGAGAAAGAGTAGGTGGGCCTCTGGAAGTCTCGAGACAGGCAGTGCACACTAGGAAATTAATTATCGCTTGGCAGCTAGGCAAATGGTGGCTTATGGTGGCATTGCAGAAAATAAATATTCTTTTAATCAGTGAAGCTGGCTTATTTTCTCAAAGGCAACATCAAACTTAAAATGCATAAGTCACATATATTTAGGAAAGGATTCCAAAACAAAGGGCTCCCTTGGCTTTTCTGACTATTTCCAGGTTAGTGTTTGCACAAGGTTTCCTCCAAATAAGATACAACTGACCCCTTAGTCTTGTCCACGTTCACAGAACAGGGCTATCATTACTGACAGCATTTTATCTAAGCCTGACTCTGATCTGCGCTGGAGGAGACATTGACTTTCATGATGGTTTTATGGATCGATGATTCAGGTGGTTCTGCAGATAGCTCTGCTGGGTTCCGGGGCTGTGTTTGCAAGTCAAAGCTGCATCTCCTCCCCTAGGTGGAATTTTTCAGCTCAAGGATTCACTTCTCAGCTGCCTCCAGCTCCTGCAGTTGGCAGATGACGGGACAGCGCTAGCATGCAACCAGAGCCTTCAAAGCGGCAGGTGATATGAGACGCTGGGATTTTAACAGAATAATGAATTAATTCACAAACTCACTGAGCACAAATGATAACTTTGGTACCCAGTTACTATTAGGAAGGGATTGCATTGTTTTACAGGATAAAGGTATTAATTTTGATTCTTGTAATGTAACATGGAGCATACTGGTATCTTTGAAGAAAAGCCGGGTTCTGGATGTGTGAATTTGCCCGTGACCAGCTTCTGATATGGATGCAAATTAAAATGACTGATTTCGGTGATAGTGAAGTGTGCTGTAGCATAACCTGTGTGCTCAGAACCCTGAGGAGGGAGCTGGCAGAGTCCCAGAATTTCATTTTGCTTGAACTTTTGTCCAAAAGCAGCATAACCAAAACTTCTCCAAATGTAACCCAAACTTTTATTGTATTTTGAGTTCATTCAGGCTAGATGTACAATCTTCATACAAAGCTCAGCTTTGTAACTGTTTCAGTGACTGTCTTTGCAATCAACAGATTAAAGAAAACTTCTAGCTCCTAGGTTCATTATGGAAAGGGAATAATTCATATCTTCCCCATTATTTCCGGTGTTTCCACCAAAATGTTTCCAGTTGAAGAAGTACAATTTTAAATCTCAGAGACAGTTCTCAGAAAAATAAGTTCCCATTTTTCAGGGTTTGATTGGCATTATAACAGTATGTTCAAAAAGGAAATTGTGAGTTTATATGTTAATAAATGTGTAGGAATGCTAATGTCATTTTTGGAATTATTTTCTCTCATTTTTCTCTTTTGGATTGTTAAGCTACCAAAGGTAATCAATAAAAATCTATTGATGCTACCTGTAGAGGGCTCAGATAAGTAGTACGTATACATGCTAATTAACAAATATCACCTCATGATAATAGAGGTGATGGATATAATGATAAAATGCTCTTTCAGATGACTGACTTACACTGAAATGATATATTCATCCAATACAATGAATATTCAATGCAGTTTGATAAATATTCATGGAACACCTGTGCTAGGCCCTAGGGATATTAAGATGAGAAAATCCCAGTATTGGTTACTTATCGTGGTAGATTGTATTGCTGCTTTCAAATATTCACTCTCCTTCCTGTAAGAGGATTCTACCTCCCGGCCTGTGGGGAGATACGTCCCTTGGCTGTGGAACTGATTTTGGCCTTTGGTGTGTGAATGGACATGAGGTGTACTACATCTGAGCAGAAGATTTAGGAAACATTGTGTATGTTTCCCACAACACCTTTGCTCTCTTCTTTGCTGTGAGGATGGAGTGTCTCCATAAAGAGCTGCTTCTAACTCAAAGCATAAGCCTAACCCTGATCAAGTCCCGAAGTGAGAAGACTGAACAAAGCCCAGACAGCTGGCCTGCAGCTGCCAACGCGTGCTGACATGATTTCTGCGCGAAGTCATTGAGATTTTGGAGGTTGTTTATTCACATAGTGAAGCTAGAGCTAAAACACTTTGCATGGAGTTGAACTACGGTGTGTTAATTCTAAGACATTTAAGTCCGACAGTCTTTCTAGAAATTAGAAATTTAGAAATTAGAAAATCCAAAAAAAAAAAAAAAATAGGGAGAGACCAGTCCAAGTATCCTGCAAACTAAAATTATGTAAGTCTTGAGATGGACTGTGAGTGGATTCCATCTGGGTTATTCTGACCAAATTTGGACCCTGGTCAATTTTAGTGGATTAATTTTGCAGCTATCTTCATTGAGCTTAGGTCACCAAAAGAAATAAATCTGTCATAACTTAATTGCCTTACATGTGCTGACCTGGTCCAAATTAATTGGTAGTTCAAGGTCAAAGCTACCATGTTTTATTTACCCACTAGAATGAAAATGGAGGCTTTTTTCAGGGCAGTTAACATGTTGGGGTTGTCCATCCCTAATAAGCTGTCACCTCTCAGTATAGGTTAGATAGTGAGGAACATTTGCTTGATTCTTTTCCTAGGGGTTAGGGTAACGTGGTAGAGAGGGTTGTTATCTAGCTGAGAGTAACAGAAGGTGTGTGTGTATGTTTGTGTGCGTTTGTGTGAGAGCAAGAGAGCAAGAGTGAGAATGAGAGAGAGAAAGGGAAAAAGGCTAAGGGTTTCACTTGATTCACACTGCATTGCACTTTCTGAGATCTCTCTTAGGTACCTGCGAATACCAGATACCATGTGAAAAGCCTATGGGTCTAATCCTAAGAAGGAAAAGCTATAAAAAACCAAGGTCACTTAACATTTATTTTTGTTGATACTTTTCAGGATATGTTTTCCTATACATCCTTTGACAGCTGCCTTTCCTTAGACTTTGGAACCAGGACGAATGATGCGGTAGACATTAGCGTTCTCCTGAGTTTGGGTCCCCTCTCCTCCCTTGGCACAGGGCATATTCCAGGCCCTGCTCCCCTTGCAGCTGTACCAGTCATGATGCTCCTAGCCATTGGACCGAACAGAAGTGACACGTGTCACCCACAGGCTGAGGCTCGGCTCCCTAGTTCTCTCTTTTCCTGTCACAGTTACCTCTGGAAGACACGTGCACAGACGCCAGTGCTGCCACATGGCATCTGAACGGATCCTTGACTCACTGCTTGGACCACTAAGGGCATTTTTGTGAGCAAGAAGTAAGTTTGTGCATATTATTTGTTATAGCATGGTTTAGGCCAACAGGTGGTTTCTGAATACTTTTCATTCTTTGCCTTGAAACTAGAGTTCTTTTATCTTATAAAGTCTATCCTTCTTTCCTCTCTACCTACCTTTATTCTTCCCTTCACTGGAAAGGATTTATGGAACACAAACCATGTGCTAGAATCTGTACTGGAGTTACAAAGAGAAATAGTGGAAGCGTAGATCCTGCCTCATGGGTTTACGGGGGAGTGAGAATAACTAGCATTCTGTTTTATTCCTTTACCTTGTACCATGCGCTCTACCAAATGACCTCATTTAATCCTCAAAACAATACTATGAGCTACATCTTGTTATTATCCTAATTTACTGATAAAGAAACTAACCTTCAGAGAAGTTAACGACTTGCCCCAAGTACACAGACAGTGAAAGGAGGAGTTGGGCTTCAACCTTGAGTTGCTTGGTGCCAAAGCCCTGGTCTTCCTGCATTAGACTGTGGCAAAGGGTAACTTTTGCTTCTCTGTAAAGTTTGATTCACCCACATTAATTTTATTTATCGACAGACATGTCAAAAGCAGAGTTTCTCCCCTCTTTAGGCAAGAGTACGTACTTTGATAGTTTGCTTATAATGAAATAGGGTATCAAGAGACTGAGCTGAGTCAGAGTTTCACTCCCCTTGCTTGCCGTCTGGGGCAATGGCACCCCACATTTCCATACTGCCCTCAGCGGGTGCTGAAGGTGGGATTCCTCATCCTTGTGTGCAGCCTTGGGTGCCGTGTGGTGATGCCCATGGCCGCAAGGGAGTTTCTCTCACACTTGGTAGTCAGGCTGCTGTGAGAACAGCTGGGCAATACTTCTAAAAAAGGAAGGAGTTGTAAGAATCCCCTTTCCTGGGGAAGAGCTGTAAAACCCCTGATGACTTCTAATCACAACTTTGAAAAAAATATACATTTGGGATAAAAGGGAGGGTTTTTCTTCAATTTATGTATTGTTTTGTTTTGTTTTTTCCCTAAGGAGTTAGCAGGATTTCGAAATGAATCAAGTTTAAGTAAGGGTTTTCGATGTCACTGCCTCTGTCTCACTGCTGACAGATGGTTTATCTTGCTGGAAGAGGCACTGAAAACCTTTGCCTTTTTGCTTAAGAACACTTGACAATAATCACCGTTTGTTAATCTCATCTGCTTCCCTTGAGTAGCAGCAGCAGAGGCTGTTAGGCCGTTTCCCGGATCCTGCCACTCCTGAGTCGCTGATAACAGCGGTGCTTCTCAAAGTGTGGGCCACCGATCACACTCATCAGAAACCCCTGGAGTTGTTATCGAAGCGGCAGCTACTGAATCAGGAAGCTCTGGAACTGGGACCTAGCACCGAGCCCTTTAACAAACTCGGAGATTTTCACACACACGCTGAAGTTCGAGAACAATGGATTGGAGCTCAGAGCTGCCTCTCAGCGGGCGGGCCTTGCTGACAGTTGGCCTTTTATTCCTGCCCCCCCCCCCATCCATTTTTAATAGCCTTCTAGAACTACCATCAATGACTTTTCCTCTAAAAATGACTGACTCAGGATGGAGAAAGTCCTTTCTTTTTGGGCCAATGTCAAAAATACAACCTTCGAGAAGCCACAGTGTCTTGCCAATGGGTTTCAGCCCCTGCAAGTTCAATATGGATTCAAGGAGAGCAAAGAAACGACAATGAAACATTCTTGGGGTGAAAGGGTTTATACCAACTTTATTCCCACAGTGGCGGGTCAATCACTAAATCCTGTCCACCCAGAGCAAGTCTGCACACAGCAAGCCGGTCTCTGCCTCTGGGCCTCTGTCTCCGCAGCCGTCTCTGTCTCTGTCCTTGGTGCTGCCACCCCTCCAGCCTCTGCTCTCCTGCAACCTTACAGTCATGCCGATGTATCTCACAGAGCCCTGGGCGGAGCTCGTTATACAGACTCAATAACAACTTAGTGCCCACACGTGTGCAGTGAGCTGGCCAGCCAGGGCCAGGGGAGACTCCCGGCCACAGGAACCTTCACTTTCTCCACACACAGCTTCCTCTGTGGCTCTCCACTGTGCCTTGATAAATAAAATTTCTCTCCTTCAAAGACATTTTACTTACAACCTAACAAAGCTTTCTTTAAACAATTTTAAGAATTAGATTGGTTGCCTTGTGCTTCCAGATTACCTCATGCACACACCTGGGAAAGAGACCCAATGGAAAGTGAAATTTAGGCCCATCTTACCCATCCTTCATTGCTCTTTCATGACTATGTTTCTTTCTTTTTCAGGTTTCCTTTCTGTGGATAAAGTGAAGGTTCCTGTGGCCAGGATTCTCAGCTGGCCTGGTTGTCTGGCTCACTACACACGTGTAGGCAATACATTATTACTGAGTCTACATAAAGAGCTCCGCCCGGTGCTCTGGGCGACACAGTGGCACTGCTGCAAGGCTGCAGGACAGCAGAGGCTGGAGTGGAGGCAGCGCCGAGGACAGAGACTGAGAGGCTGCGGGGGCAGAGAGGCCCAGAGGCAGAGACCGGCTTCTTGCTGCGTGCAGACTCGCTCTGAGTGGATGGGATTCTAGTGACTGTGCTGCCACCATGGCAATAAAGTTGGATATAACCCTTTCACCCCAAGAACGTCCCATTGTCATTCTTCGTGCTCACTGAGCCATAGTGAACTTGCCCGGGGCCCAAACCCATTGGCAATACACTTTCTTTGACATAAATTTTTTCTCTCATTCAGTCACTCCACACACTGTCTTCCTACTTTTATTTTAAGCAAATGTCTAAGTTTTTGAACTTAAAAACTTAAGTCCAAAAGTCTCCTCAGACCATTTACAATGAAGCCCTTGACCCAGAAGGATTAGTACAGGGGAGAGGGAGGGGAAAGCGGGGCCTCCCCTGGTGCATTGGAGGAAGACTGAGTTTGCCAGAAGAAATGCAACAATCAGAATTCACTTTCCTATGAGAGGCTCAGCAAGAAAACACCATTTCAAATTTGCAGTGGATAATTTACCCAAAGTTATAGGAAAACAACAGCAGCAAAACGAATTTTTAGCTGCAGCAAGTTATGCAGGCTCTGAGTTATTTTATTGAACAGCATTAAGTGCTTCCCTGTAGGAAAATGAGGAACTTATTAATTATTTTAAGTT
This sequence comes from Phataginus tricuspis, assembly GCA_029783875.1. Taxonomy (NCBI): domain Eukaryota; kingdom Metazoa; phylum Chordata; class Mammalia; order Pholidota; family Manidae; genus Phataginus; species Phataginus tricuspis. The sequence goes on along the minus strand of JAQQAC010026012.1, from coordinate 10,892,039 downwards.
TGAAGTAATTAAACCAGACGGTGTCAGGCTGACACGGTTTTCTCAGCAGGCGGCTGGGTTTTCTCCACAGAGTGAAGGATTTTTCTAGTCCCATATGCTGAGTTACAGGTGAGCCAGTTGGTAAATATGTCTCACCTTTTAATTATACCTCATTGCAAGCTGTAGCTTGCCTTGTGAATTGTTTGATCACTTGTTACCAGCTCTGGAAAGAGAAAATACTGCTGAGTTTCCCTAGAAGGGGGTGCAGGTAAGAATGGAGGAGTGTCTTAGTGAATGGAAAGGAGGAAAATCAACACCAGGCTAGGTGCTTTAATAGATGATTTCAGGGCCCACAGATGACCTTCTTGCCAAGTTCTAGAAAGGTCTTTGTCTTAGCTGGATGAGCGGTTGTAAGAACGCTGATAGTTGCAGGAAAGAAAAGTTTTGTCGCAGGTCCACTCGAGCCTGGGTATTCACCTTCTTTCTGGCTTTTTCTATGAGCTCTACCCATCATCAGCTGCCCTGCTGGATTCCAGGTGCATCATGGACAGCTCTCGAGCTCACATTTGCTCAAAAGAGGAACAGGAGAAAAATGATGGAAAGAGGATACTGAGAAGGAAACTCTTGCAGATAAAGGGATAGACTTCTGCATATCTGCAAAGGTGTTCCAGGGGTTATTAATTTTAAAAAGGCTAAAATTCAAAGGTCTCCTTTTGTAGCAATGTTTCTAACTCTTCCTTGCCTCATGTTGATAAGAGTCAGAACAAATTTGTCTTTGGCAGTCCTACCCAATGCCCCCTCCCTCTGCCACCTCCATATCCAACGCCAAGTTCAAACAAGTTGCCGCCCCTCCATCCGCCCTCTGTGTAACAGAGCATGTTTGCAGCCCAGGGTCGCAATATGTTGCCCATCTATCCCCTGTCCTCCAATGGGCAGGGAATCTTCTTTTCAGGCTTCAAAAGTTATTTGTTCTTACTCGGTGCTGTCTGCTGGATAATAACTGGCTAATTTAATAATGACATTTGTGCTAATGCGTTGAACCAGTCACTCATTTATTTAACCAGTATTCATTTACTGACTGCTTTATATCGCTGTGTAGAGAATACACAAAACAAATATGGTCCCCCCTTCCTGGAACTGACCTTCTAATATTAAAGAAATCCTTCCTGGTCCCCATATACTGAGCATGAATCTCCATTCTCAAACTCAGGCGGTCAAGAAATATTATGTTAACTTAAAAAAAAATCCATTTAATATCAAATTCAAGCCTCAATGTTGCTGGCTTAGTAGAAAATTCAATCTAGGTAAATTCTTGTTTCATGTTCTGTGTAGTTTTCCATGGAGACTAGACCAGGCCCTGAGTTCCCTGAAATACAGAGCTCTCTTCAAAACTGAGGCCCCCGGAGCAGCCAGGGCAGTGAGGGACGAGGGGGGGGGGCGCAAGTGGAAGGGGCCGATCCTAGCCCCTGCCTCCCCGGGCGTGGGAACAGAAGGCGGGAGAGGGAGAGGGGAAGAAAGCACGAAGCGACACTGTCTGTGAGAGGGTGAGGGGCAGAGTGAGGGGTTCTAAGGGGGTGACAGGAGGCTGGGGGCCCAGGATGGCTGGCACTAGAGGGGCCCCTGAGGTCAGTGTTTGTGAGGAGTGGGGCACACTAGTCCTAAGTCCTATAGCTATAGTTAGGGGAAGAGTCAGGGAGTGGGCTGGGGGGACTTCTGAGAACAAACCCCAAAGGACCTTACAGTGGGCCCTGAGGTGCTGAGGGGCTCAGCTCAGAGGCAGGGCAGAAATGGGATGCGGGAGGAGGGATGCAGGGGGGAGGAGGAGGGGAGAGTCCCTTGGCGCGGCACTCTCTTACGGGCTGGGGGTCCTCCAAGGCTGATAGCCAAGCTGGTCAGGCTGAGGGGGGAGGGCCAGCTGGCTGTTCTGCAGAAGGTGGGAGAGGTAACTGCTGCAGAGCAGTGTTTTACCCGTATACCCAGGCCCTAGACCCAGAAAGATGCCTGCGTGTGCGTGCTTGTGCACAGGCACACACACAGACACTCCCCAACTTAGAACCGTTCTCCCCTTCTTTCCTCGCTGTGCACCTGTATAGCAAACAGCCTTACCTAATTCCCAGGAAAAGCCCCACCTGCAGCTCTGGCCTGCTCCTCGGGGGGTGTTTAATCACCCGCCAAGCCCCCTGTCCTTTACATAGGCACAGCCCAGAGTCTGCTGCCTGGAGTCCGCTGCCCAGGTTGCTCAAGGCCTGCCCTGCTTGCTCCCTTTCTCCCAGGTGCCCTCAGGCCCATCCTTCCTCACCTAGGCCACCCGTCCCCACCCCCTGGAGGGGCTCAGAGGCTTCTGTGATGGTAAAGCCTCAGAGAAGGGGATGGCCATAGTCTTTGGCAACATGCTTGGGTAGGACAGGATGAAGCAGGTTGGCGTGGGGACCCCCACCTCTTTGGCGGCTCAGTTCTCAGCCCCGGTCCAGCCTCTACCCTAACACCCTCAGCAGGGCTTCCTTTCTCTTTAATACCGCCAGCCAGAAGGTGGAGAGGTCCTGGGGCAAAGAGGAGGGGAGGTGCCTGGTGAAGGCGAAGGAGCTGAGACAGAGGCCCAGGTTTATGATGCAGAGTAAGTTAGATTGTCTGAAAGACCAGCAAGGGGCTGATGACAAAAAGGAAATGAATAGCACTGAGCTGAGCCACCGAAGGATGGCAATTGGATGACAATCCAAGAAATCTTGACCCAAGGCTCAGGTCGCTAGACAGCTTTAGTGGACACAACTTGTTCTTATTAGTGACTACTGTATCATTTTCATTTCAGCATTATGTACATTAAAAACAAGCTACCATTGTAGTAGAAAATTCTTCATTGTTCAATGCAACAAGTTTTTTTATATAAAATAAATACAGCCATCATGTTTATTTGTCATGTAAAAATTTGTCAACTCCACAATTCTGGTATCAAAGCTTTATTTTAACCAAAGTACCTATATAACTTGGGAGACAATACTAATAAGTAGCATTTTTAAATATCAAAATTTGGTTACCTGTTTATGGTTACTTTTTATATAGTATTTAAACTTTCAAAGATTTTTTTAAGTATACTTTTAGAGAATAATTTGTTTAAACTATATGTACGTAAAAAAGTTAAATGTTGCTTTTTTTCTGCTAAAATAAATACAACTGCCAATATATAACAGAACCCTGTCTTATAATGTTACTTTGTTGAATGTGTTTTATATGAATGATCGTTACTATATTATTTCAATCAAGATTTCAAGTCAAAACCACCAAACTCTGGTCAAAATTGAATACTCATAACCAAACCAGCAATGTTCAGAGTTGGGATCTAAGCATTGTTACGGTTATGTTTCCTAGGAGAGTTTAAAAGTTTTAACAAAAGGCAAAATATTGTATAGCTTTATGGACGTTTAAAGCATGTTTACAAATATTGTTACCTGTTGGAATGTACAGAATTTGTATGTACAGAAAAGTTGTAGATAGAAACCATTTGTGTCATTATAGTAAACCTTTATAGATTTAAAGGTACAGTTTTACAAACAAGCTTGCAAAATCACGATTAGTTATAAACATCAAGTAAAATGAAGTTAAATGGTTGTTTTCCATTCGATATGCTTTAAGTGATTCATTATTTTAAGGAATATATAAGATAAATTTTATATGTTTATTGTGCTTATAAAATAAATGCTTTTTGCAATGTTAAATTTTTAAAAGATTTAATCCAACATGTCTGTTTGGGCTTGCTTACTTGAACCCGTGGAGATGTTCATAGCTATTGGGTATCCCAGGTAAACTTGTCCTTGGTTAGGCTTCGCCAAAGCCTCACGAACTGAAAATATGAGACAGCTCTTGCTCTAAACTCTTGCTTTTTCATTAGGAAATCCTATATTATTATTTAAAAAAAATTTTGGAGTCTATTTTTAAAATTACTTATTACCTTAAAATAAAGGTGCAATGAATGTACAATAGTAAAGGAAACCACACTGAGCCCCATAATGACATCCCTCGTGTTCACATATATTTTGGAAAACATGAAGATGCCAAACACAGAACTTAATGAAAAACAATAGTCACCAAATAACAAGTTTACTAAAATGTAGTATTTTGGGCATCAGGTTGGTATTGATTCAACAGTGTGTATGTATAATAATAATGAAACTCAAACAATTAGCACAGGGAATCTGAGTGCTGTCTAAGGAAACTTTAATAGGAAAAAATATTAGCTAATATTTCTGTCAAAACATTTTTTAGTGTGTGTGTGTGAATGTTTGTCTTCAATAGAGAACAGAAATAAAACTAGACAAACAGATGCTCTTGTATGTTGAATTTTATACACTCAACCAAACATTGATTATTTTGCCTTCTCCCTAGGGCAGAGATTCTTTCCAGAAATGTTTTTCACAAATATAATGAACATCCAAAATCAGGGAAGCATTCTGGGGACCCAGAGGGAAAGGGATTTTGTGGTTCCAAGTTCCAGGGGCTGCCCTTTGGACATCGGTGTGGAGACATGATGGCGGCTGTCATCTCAGTCTGTATGGTCCCTTCACTCAGCAATCACACATTTATGGTGCATCTACCAAGTGCCAGCTCTGTGAGGTGTCTGATTTATAGGGTAGGAATTTGCTAAGATAATGGCGAATGACTCAGACTGATAAAAGCTTAAGATGTTTGTTTACTAAGGTGTAGTAAGAATAGGATGATATGATGAAGCATGTCAGGGACATTCTAAAATGTCTAAAATGTTCAGGAGCCCCACGCCCTCCATGGGAGGAACCGCTGGCAAGTGTTAGTAAAATAGAAACAGGGCCAGAGCTGTTTTGCGAAAGACAGTTCTGTGGCCATGAATTGAGGCAAGAATTCCTGTGAGAGAATACAGTGAGCCCAGAGGGGGCACTCCAGTTGGTTCTGAAAGTCTCTGGAGAAAAGTTCTTGAGTTCATAAGAAATCAGAGTCCATAAGTTGATGTCGGTGCTTATGCCCTGAACTAGCCTGTGCTTGTGGAATTTGCACACTTGAGAAAATATATCTGCATTTGTGGCAGAAAGAGGCAGCTTTTTCTAACAGAGAAATCATGTCGCTTAAGTCCAAGATGCCAAGAGATAGGGCTTGTATTACACTCTATGGAAAATTCTGTATGCCTTTCAAAAAGACAAATATTTATTTACTGTGTTATCTATGTAAAACAATGTACTGGGCATATGATTTCATTTATTTGTGGAATATAAAAACAAAGCAAAACAGGAGGAACAAAACAGCAGTGGAGTCAAAACCGAGAAGTGACTAGTGTTTACCGAGGGGGAGGGGCCGGGATAAAGGGGCCCAATGAACTGCAGTCATAATGTAAGTTGATCACAGTTGATTGTAAGTTGAACCACTGTGATGTACATTTGAAACCAGCATAAGATTGTGTAGTGATGACACTTTAATAAAAAAAAGCCAAAAATAACACAGTGTACTAGGTATTCATTTTTGTTTCATCTCTGTTGTATTTCCTTTTAACAGACTAAATTACTTGAATATAAGCAGTGGAGAGAAGGGATCGAAAAAGTCAATTTGTAGGTAAAGCCATTTTCTCTTAAAGCTGAGTTTTGTGGACAGCGGAACATTGGTAACTAGTAATCTATATCTCATTCAACAAGTTAAGTTCCAATTCCTCTGAAAACTATTAATGCTGATTTATAGAACCACCCCAAAGTGTCCTTCAATCCAGGCATGTGTTTGTCATCTCACACGGGCAACTCTTATAACCCTTACTCCCTCTCCACCAACAAGGTGGTATCCCAGCACATTTTATATTTTATATTTTCAAAAATGTTGGAAATAAATGGTAGACATTGTCTTTTGAGAACTGACCAGGCCCCCATCAGATTCAGCATATCCTCCCTTGCTCAAAAAGTGGTCAGGATAATCACGAATATTGTGAAACTAACTTTAATTTAAATTTTGAAAATCCTTTGGAGGCCCTGTTGTCTAAAGAGTGACGTCTCTTTCTGTGTTTGTCTTGGGGAGGCGGTCGCTGAGGACACTACCTGCCTGTCGGTGGGTCTCTCATAATGACTACACGTTTCCATCACTGAGCTGTGTCTTCTCAGCTAGGGAGCTCAACGACAGCTTTGAATAGGACACATCATGTACCAGGCTAAAAATCAAGAACACCGACAAAAAAAGACTGCTACAATTTCATCTAGGAAAAAATAGGCTTTGCGACACAATCAAATGTTTGGTTTATTTGGGCCCCTAGTGGAGAGTAATGTTCATGTTCATGTTGAATCGGGAGACTTTGCTCAAACGAGCAAGAGCCAGGAACCAAGTGACCCTGGAGACTCGATTACCTCTTAGCTTTCGAAATGGAGTGCATGCACCTCAAGCCAGAACCGAGATGAATTTGTGGTGAGTTGACAGAACGCCTGACAACATTTGCACGCTTGGTACCGGGAGGGCAGACAAGCAGAGGTGCCGAATTTAGATAATGAATTCTCTCATGCCTAGTAAATTCAGAAAAATGTTCACTACCTAATTAGCACGAGTTCAGTACAAAGGTTTGCTAGTCTTTGGGGCCCAAAATTAAAGAACTCCTTGCTTTTCTTTTTAAGCAAGAGTCATGTCGAAAACGAACATCAGGTCTAACCCAGGAGCGCTCAAGGCAGACTGAGGAGAAAGGGCGTCGTGTGGTGCTGCGTGCAGCAGCCCCGTACCAGCTCTGTGATGCCTGTCATCTTTCACTGCAATGAAAATGATGCTGTTGGTTGAGATTATAGGCTCCTATTGATTTCCAATTTTCGCCAGGCATGTTCCAGTCTCCTGGGCTCTGGGCACTTGTAGATTCTTATCAGTCTTGCGGTGAGGAAACAAGTGTAGTAATAGGCATAGTGCAGCAATAAGACATTCCTTCTCTACTTTCAATTTAGTCCTTTAGTGCAAAATCTTGATCATATATAGCCATATATACTTAGAACATATATATATGTTCTGATTTTCTGGAAAACTGCACACACACACACACACACACACACACATTTAGCACGAATGGGCTCAAAGAATTCTCAAAGGGCAGCCTAAATTTTAAGAGAAGACTGTGCTGATGTATGTTACCAAAAAAGCCCCGACATAGCGCCCTGAGTGGATTGGGCTGTGCTGTCTTCCTCTTTAGCTCGCTGTAGCTCCCATCTCTAAGCCGTCAAGGGTCCAGCAATCACAGCACAGCTGCAGCTCAAGAGATACTTACATGTGGGAATATTCAGCAAGTGTTTATTTTATATCGTAGAGTGCGACCCAAACAGTACTGAGCTCTTCCCAAAAAGTCATCCAGAAAGCATACTTCACAAACTGTAGTGTGTAACACGCAATTACTTCCTTTTCCTCATGTAATATCCCAGCAACACTTTTATTTGATCTAGAGAAAGGGTTTTCTACCAGTTCTAATTTCTCCTGCAGGATGTATGTTCGTGTTCTAAATCTTAACTTACAGATCATGAGATCTGATGCGCGCTAAACTGCAGAGCCATAATAAAAGTCAAAGTGATTTGTCAAAATTCGGAGGAAATGTAAATGGCTACATTTCAATTTGTGTCTGAAAAGGGTACGTACTAGTAATTGCTTTAAGGAGCAGACCAGGGTGAAAGACAGTAAAAATTTTAATTTCTTCTTTATGGGATTGTTACAAAGTCAGTGCTTTTTAGTGGCACCCCCCCCCCCCCACACACACACGCTCTTGCACTGTGCTGAAGCTCCATGAGGGAGAGAGAGCGTGCTTTCATCCAGCCGGGCACGGCGTGTGCTCCGTTATGGGAAGAGCATGACAAATCTGCATAGCTTCCAATCTCTGTCTTCCTTTTATACAACCTTAGAGGAAAAAAACATCTCTGATAAAAATAAGTGGAGCAGTATCGTAATCTTTGTGTAGTCTTGTGATTAAAGAAAAAAAACAAAACCTCTGGGTTTTAGTTGGGAACACAAACGAAATGATTTATTTGCTTCTGCATATACCCTTTAGTTTTACTTTGTGACAATGCTACTGAGACTGGATTTCCCCAGAATCCCCAAGGCAATGGGGCCTAGTGACTAATCCACTGAGCCATACAAACCCCATCTGCCTACTCACTTTGACATTTTAATAATATCCTACTTGGACCTTTGTTCAAATTTGCTTTGTTTGCTACATCTTTGTTTTAACATTATAGCTGAAATAATTTATTATAATGAATACTATCAAATCTCACTAATTAAAACACAGAGAGATTTTTTGCGTGTTTCAATTATGTATACTTTTCATGGGAAATAGGCCCACTAAAATTTGTCAGTGGACCATCAAATCACCCTCTTAATTACTGTTCATTGCTGTAGTTTACTTGGAACAAAGGAAAAAATATGTCACTTTAAAAAAAGCAATCCATATTTTATTTCCATCTTACTCTGAAATTCCTCTATGAAGCGCTATTCTTGGTAAGTACCATAATAGGTTATTCTAATAGCATAGAAGATTAGGATAGCTTCAAATAGCATTGCTTATGACAAAAGTAATGTTATTTTGCTTTATAAATATGTGATTTCTTTAAATGAAGACGGATTGTGACCTAGTATTTACATACATAAATCACACATATTGTGACAGACTTACAACACGCTGTGTGTGTTGCCCTCTGGGACTTAATTGTATTTAGCTTATGTCACAGTAAACACTTATTATTTATTAATTCATATACTCCCTTTCACTCATACCAAGATATTGAGGAATATTATAGAAGGGAGAATGAAGACTTAACATGCATCAGACAATTCCAAAAATATTTAGTCAAATCTTCATAGGACACTAAATACACAAAAATTCTATAATGTAACCTAGATTTTGTAGAAGACACAGATGGTAATGCAAGTGATACATCATTTGCAGGATGTTAAGTTGCAAACAGAAAGTTAAGCATGATCCAGACTGTAAGGCAATGTAGGAGTCCAAGTGTGAAAAGATTTAAATAACAGTAACATGCCACACATTTTCTCTTTTCCCCAAGTAGTCTCAGTATCCTAAGAATTTATCTGTGAGTACTGCCCTAATAAAATAATAATCATAGCTTAATTTTATAGAGTGCTTTTCAGAATATAATATCCTTCTACACACATCATCTCATTTAATCTTCTTGACATTATGAGGTCAATATCTCTATACTTCTATTTAACAGATGTGATAAAAGATGCTCAGGGAGGTTAAGTAGGTTGTGCAATGTTACACGCCTAGTAAGTAGTCAAGTTCAAGCTTGTGACCCCCAGACCTCATGCTCTGAGTTTTGTCACCATGGAAGACTGGGAAACACCATGCCTTGTGTTCCCATCTCGGAATGAATTCATTTATTTCAGCCATCTTTACAATGTATGTTAATGGCCAGAGTGTTAATGACCATCCGGAGATCTATATCAGTCACTTAGAGAGTAAATAAGTGGATTTATCACACTAAGTTAATCAGTTCTGCCACATATTAATAATCTATACAGGAAAAATGAGGTAGAGAATTGAGATATTAATCAGACATCGTAATCACTGAAGAGACGGGTCACCTGTATAATGGAGAAGTAATGCAGTACAGAGGAAAGGACAGAGGCTTTGGAGTTGCAAAAATGCAGGTTCAGCTTATGACTCTTCCATATACCAGATGAGTTTGAGCAAATTAATTAATCTCTATGAACTTCAGCTTCCTTATTTGTAAAACAGTATTTTTGAAAAGAAAGATTTAAATATATGTAGGGTTACTGTCACATAACAAGCACTAAATAAGAGGTATCGTTACTATGAATATAATTCAAACAGCATATCTAAGTACCCCATTTACTTCAACTAGAAAGTTCTAGGGGACATAATTTTAAGAATTAAATCAAATAAAGAATAAAACTATTGGAATCAATTTGCTATATATTTAAAATACTTGAGAGACTGGATATTAATCATGCTGTTTTCCTGGAAGTCTGGGTAAACATTTATGATTCATATCTAAAGTTGTCCTTACGGGAGCAGGAAAATTACTGAGAATTTAAAGGTCAGGAATAAAATATGGTCAATGGTAAAAAATTATAATGCATCATAGGGACTTGAGAACAGAAAGATAGGATGGCATATATCTCTGTAGAAGTGTGGAAGCCAGTTTATGTTTGACACCGTCAGCATACATATCAATGATAACTCAAATTTTTAAATATCAAATATCAGTGTATACCCAAACATCCAAAATATGTCAACTCATAACACTGAGAAGCCCTAACATAGGACTATAGAACAGGAGAACTCAAATAAGCAAAGAACAGAAAGACAACCTCCGGAATCATAACAGATGTTTTATTTGTGTAAATTTTATTCGGAAATTTCAGAATTGATAGCAAAGCAACCTACTACGATGAAAGCTTCAGTTCTTTCATGAGAAGAATCCAGATGGCAGCTGATGATAAATCACTCAATTTTATGACTGTATTTTCCCTAGATTTTTAAAGGGTGTTACTTGTAAATGAGTAAAAGCTATACCTGGGTCGGATGGTCCACCAAATGGTGCATCTGTAAGTAGAGTGAAATCAGTCTCCACAGGTTGAATCTAATAGGTGATACTGATTAAGCCAATAGGAAATCTTTCCTAGAGTCTTACATTCACTTTTTTTTCTTTTCATATAATATAGGTGACTGATGGATAATTAATATCACATGGAAAAATCCAAGAAATCTTGGGATGTGAGCTATTACTTGCTATAGGGTAAGAAAGGAAAGAAGTCTTTATAGGAAACCTAAAGAGAAAAGTCAGAGAGAAAAGAAGTCTGTGTGACCTCAGTGGTATGTGCAAAGAAAGCATCCTCTGAGACCTTGGATGAAGAATAAGTGAAAAAGATGAAAAAGACAAGAAGCCACAAATGTAACCCTGCAATCATAACAGGAGAAATTATCGTGAGTTCCATCAGTTTATCTTTTCAAATGTAAAAAATTTCACCAGGCAGTAGACTGGTAGAGAGAAAAGAAATGCTTCTAAATTCCAAAGATGATTTAAGTTTAACAAAATTTTGAAAGCCGTGTTGTGAATACAGATAATGTTTCTCTTTTGCAAATAGGCTTAGAAACTAAAAAGAGATTTGAAGAATATTCCAGTCCACACAAGTCTAGACTCTGTCAACAATCTCCAGATCCTAAAAGATTTCAGGCCTCTCATATAAGAAGCTTGGAAGTTGCCTTTCCATCCTAACAACAAATAAAAAAGCTGAGTGAAAGGAAAAATTAACAACCCTTCTTAGATCCGTAAGAGAAGTGAGGTTATAGGGCAAACTGCCAACCCCAAAATTAGAGAGATCTATAAGCAAACACAGAGTATCACAGCTTATAATGCAGGAACTCCCATGCAGCAACCTCTGTGGGAACCAGTCCCAGGATAGGGAAAACTAAGATGTAGTTGACAAATTGCTAGAGGTTCCGTGTAGACAACTCTGAGAGTTAAAACCTCCAGGAGGACCCAGTCATGAGGTCCACACACTTTTCTAAGTTTTACCTTCAGGAGCTTGACCTAGTTCTCTCAGTGAACACAGAAGAAAAATCCCCTTGTGCTTCTGGTGGGAGAAATGAACCATCTTGAGTATATCAAAGCATTCTCTTATTCTTAACAAGGTCTGCCCTTAGGAAAAATTATTTAACCAGAGCTCAACCTGCCAGGGTTTTTTATTAGAGCCTAACTAACCCAGGAAAAAAGAAATCTCCAACTCCAGCCCACTCTAGCCATCCTGTTCCACCTAAGACTCAGAAAGGGAAGGGGAATTTAAAAACACATATAAAGTTCACAACACAAAGATACAGGCTCATTAAAAACCTGAGACCTAATCATAGGACTGTACAATGCTTCGTCTCCTCCTATATCTTACTGCCACATTATCGAGGGCCTATTTATCAGTAAGCATGTCCCTCTATCAAGAAAAAGTTACAAGACATAATGAAAGGTAAAAGGCACAGTTTGAAAGATAGAATAAGCATCAAAGCCATACCCACATATGGCAGACATATTGGAATGATCAGACCAGGAATTTAAAACAACTGTGATAAAGATGCTAAGAACACTAATGAATAAAACAGGTAACATCCAAGAGTAGTTGGGCAATGTAAGCAGAGGGATGGAAATTCTAAGAAAAAGTAAGTGATTAAATGCTAGAGATAAAAAACAGAAATGAAAAATGCCTTTGCTACGTAAGCTGTATGTGGCTGAGGAAATAATTTTTGTGCTTGAGGATATTTCAATGGAAACTTCCAAAACTGAAAAGCAAAGAGAAAAAGGAATGAAAAAAAAAATCAGAACAGAATACCCAAAATGTGTGGGACAATTGCAAGACACGTAGCATATGTATAATGGGAATTCCAGAAGGAAAACAGGAAAAACAAAACAAACAAAACAGAAGAATGATTTGAAACCATCATGACTAATAATTTCCCCAAATTAATGTCAGATATCCAACCACAGATCCAGGAATCTCAAAGAACACCAAACAGGAAAAATGCCAAGCATACTATACCTAAGCACATTATTTTCAAACTATAGAAAACCAGACAAGAAGTCCTGAAAGAAGCCAAAGGGAAAAACCATCTTACCTGTAAAGGAGCAAGGATAAAATAATTACATATGACTTCTTCTCAGACACCATGCAAGCAAAAGGAGAGGGGAGTTAAATATTTAAAGTGTTGAGAAAAGCCACCAACCCAGAATTTTGTACCCTGCAACATTATCCTACAAAAGTAAGGAGCAATAAAGACTATCTTAGACAAATAATCTTCAGATATCTAGGTTAGTTAATTTACCACATAGCAAAGGTCAAATAACTGAAACATGGGTAGGGAAATAATGTCCTATAAGAGTCTGGGGAGATGAAAGGTAAATAATCTTAACATGGTTTCTCAAAATGTTACATGTATTTGTAGTATTTCAAAGTATAGTAAAATCTTGGTTGAGTGACAGCTTTAGTTTATCGAGTCACCTATTATCCTAAGGTAAAACTTTAAATAGAAAGGGATAAGTTTCAAGCAATTAAGCTCTTACAGTAATATAAATATAATTATACATAGTGTCTGATTTCAGTATGCATTTGGACTAATCAGCATTTCATTCCTTATTTTAATGTAGGCAACTCCAGGGTGTTATGTTCCAATATTCATCCCTCAGTTGATTGTTTGACAGTCAGAGTACATTTTTCAATAGCATCAGTATAATACATGATGGTTTGCATGTCAAGCTCATAAAAGACCATGGCAGATTTGGTGTGCTATATATTTATAATTTAAAAATTAAAGGGTTGCCATACAAATAGTTAAAATATAAATTAACTAAAGGCAATATTAACCATCTTTGAGTTGCCATAACAATACACTTAAACCTAATTGATTTGGGAGTTTCCATCAATGTCTAAAGTTCTTCTAATGTCCTAGAAGTCAATGACTCTGGACGTTTGATCATGTTTACTACCTTGGAATATTATTTTCAGATCAAAATGATGAGATAGCAGGATTACATATTTTATGAGATGTGAATTCATTTTATAATATAACACTGCTTATTCAATAATTGAATATGCAATCTATTCATACTAATTTAACATTTTAAAATTCTATGAAATCCTACTTTGGAACCTTTGCTTTTTAGAAAGATTATTGTTCACACTTATAATTTATTTAATAGTAAGTTCTTCATTAAGAATATGGCATCCAAATCATAACATTATTCCCAAGATGATTTATAACTCAGTCTCTATTTTATTGTGGCAAATAAAATAAAATAAAAAGGAAGTTCCATATAGTTAATTTTGAGTTTAAAGGAATAGTTGGCCAGGAAGCTGTCTTTTTGTTTTATGTCACTTCTCAAACTATGTGTAGAGATAAGGAAGTCAATAACTGTTGAGAGAAAAATGGAGTTCTGTGGTAAAATAAAAACATATATTACTATATGAATTAAATATAATTAAAGGTTTTTAAATTGAAGTACTCTTCAGAATTCTCAATGTGTTATGGTATATGTGGATCTCCAAAAAGGAGGCTTTAATATTCATCATTTCCAAAACTAAATTGACTCCAGAACTCTCCTTTCCCCCCCCCCATTCCTTTAGTTTTCATGAACACACTTTGGGAAAGTATCCTTTTAAAACTGAATGAAGAAAGGGCAATGGGGGAAGAAAAGATTGGTAAAGGAGGAAGAAATTGATTTTGAGAGATCAGTCAGTTTTAAGGAATAGAAAAGATATAGTCAGCTGAGAAGGATGGTTTTGAGTTAGACAGCCCTGAGTATGGAACTCACCTCTGGCACATTTTAGGTGTATAAGCTTCATCAGTTACATAATCTTTCTGGGACTCAGTTTCTTCATCTACAAAATAGAGAAATAATAACAAACCTACAGGGTATTTTTTGAAGACTACAATCAAGTTATTAAAAAATGAATAAATGAGAATCTTGATCTGGAGTTGAATTATTTGGAATGGTTATTCATGGTTGTATGAGGAACCAGGAAAAGCAAAAGAAAACCAGCATGTCTCTTGAGTATACACATTGGATCTCTAGCAAAAACAGGCCTGCAACAGTGGGGAGGAGAGAGCAGAGATAGTTCTGTTTGTTGGTCAGACTAATCCTCCTGAAGAACACAAGAAAAATTTTGGACTGTATATTGCTGCATGCTATTAAATATTTAAAACCAGCTTTCTAGTAAAAGGAAGTGCCATAATTTGTTGTGTTTGTCAAATTTCATGATGTAAAAACTACCACCATAGCTAATTTCAAGGTATGAACATGGTGTCCCTGGATGCATAGTTGGGAAGAGATATTAGCAACTCAACCTTGAAAGCCAGTACAAGTCAGCTCCAGCACATGACCCTGTGTGTGTGTGATATATGTGACCTTAAATGCATGGACATGCTGACAAAAATAATATAACTTAACAGACTAAAATTTAAGTAAGTTAAACATTGGTGGTGCTTTGAGGTCATTTGCTGAACTAGGTGACTTTGAGCTTGGGCAATGGCCTACTAAGCTTCTGGCCCATACAAGTCTAATTAGAGACTGTATCCCTACAAAGGGATGCTAGATCTTCAGTGTGATCAGAGTAATTCCACCCCTCCCCCAGCCTCTGGGGACTGAAAGGAACTTTGACATTGAGCTAATCGGATCAGGAGAAAAATAAAATTGTTTCTGACACGTTTTAACTGCTAGCTATCCCTCAAATGGATTGGGAGCTCACATAAGGGCTTCAAAACACTCAGGAAATCTAAAGTACCCCTGCACAATTAATACAAGAAAATGGAAATTATCACTGGGTGTGCATCTTCATCCCAGGTCTCAAAGTATACCCACAAGCACTGAAAGAAAAATGAACATATTTCAGTAAAACAAACAACGACAAAAAGAAACCCAAAATTAAGTACAGAAGGAACCATGACCCTGTGTGAACAACAGAAGCAACATAAAGCAGAAACAGGTCCCGAAAGAATTCGAATATTGGAATAGAGAACAACTATGGCTATTATGTTTAAAGAAGTAAAACATAAACTTAAAAAATGTTCCAGGAAACAGAAAATAAGGGATTATCAACCATATTTTAAAAAGAATCAAATAAAATTTATGGAATTGGAGAGCATAGTACTATAAATAAGTGCTTCTCATAGTTTAACAGGCATAAAAATTAGCTGGAGGGCTTGTCAAAAACACAGATTCCTGGGTCTTACTCTCATAGATTCCGACTTAGTTGGTCTGAGGTCAGGACCCAAAATTTTATTTTCTAACAAGATCCCAGGTGATACTAGCATTGCAGCTCTGAAAATTCCACTGTAAGGAACACTGCTATAAATACAAACACCCAGCAGATGGGTTTGAAAGCAGTTTGAAACAGCTAAAGAGAGAATTAATAAGCTAGATGATAGGTCAGAAGAAATTATCCAGGCCACATCAAGGAAATATAAACAGCTGGAAAATATTAAAAAGGAATAAGGAATCATGGAGAATGGAATATGAAAGAGAAATAAGATGTAGCAGAGGTCATACTTGAAGAGAATAAGCATTGACAATTTTTCAGAAGTGATGAAAAATACAATTCACAGATTCAAGAACTCAAATAAACCCTAAGTAGGATTTCTTTCTTAAAAAAGAAAGAAGAAAGGGAACAAGCTTTGCTCCTCAGCCAGCCAAGTGACTGGTTGGTCACCTGGTTTTCCAGGCTTCTAAATGCGAAGAGCCCAAGTCTGGCAGTATGGGGACGCTTCTCAGGATCTGGTCCAGGATTCTTTGAGTCGCAGCTTTATATCATCAGAGAGTTCAAAGATCTTGGAGGACTGAGGTATTGCTTTTCCTCTGATCTTGGCAGGAAACAGGAAAATGTGTGTGTGTTCTCTCAATTTTTTCTACAAATGGTTGGGGAGGGAGACTGTGTCTTGTTTATAGGAGGTGTTGTGAGGGAATATTCATTCATCTCTGGAATCACACTTGAACTTCAGGGTAGAGTCGTGTTCACTTCCCTAAGGCTACCATACTGTGTATGATCAGAATTTCATGTAGTCATAATTTAGTCCTGAAAGTTGCCTAGATATTTTCTTCCTCCACTGAACATGTTAGGGTCTATCTGGACTGGACAGTGTGGACTGATATTCAGAGGCATTGAAGAGGTATTTGCAAATAATAGCTGCATATAAGAAATAAGGTCAACGCAGAGTAGAATTGCCAATTAGCTCAGTATAAACCAGATGAAATGTACCCTTGAGGATATGAACTAGATGCTACATCTCAAATTTGCTGTATGTTAAAAGGCTGTATCTTCCAAAGGAAAGTGAGTTCCTTTATTTCATAGACATTCCCAATAGCAAGTAACAAAACAGAAGGATATTCTGTTAACTCTTACTGGGTGGGAATATTACATTAACAGAAATTTCCATTCTCCAAGGCACTCCTGTTAACATAGATATTTACTTTAATTTGCCTAAGTATTTATCTATCTACCATCAAAGGACTGGAAAATTGTGTTAGTTATAAATAAATGGAAGCAACTGACAACTAGAAGAGAAAATTATCTCCTCATGCCCCATGAATTTTGCTAAATTAATTTTATTTCAGAATAAAATCCATTTTGGTGCTCTCACAGGATAATAAAAATATTATTTAGCTAGAATAATATAACTTCCTGAAAAACATTCTTTCAACCCTGTTAAATAAAGATTTATTAATTATCTGAGACTTACTATTTCCTAGATACTTATAAGTACTGGGGTGGGGGGTGGATATAAAGCTAAATAAGAAAGTAGACTTCTGCATCTGACTGTGCTATTATAACTGATACCAGACTACTTCTCCTGCTATAATCAACTATAAAACTGGACAGAATATATGTGGCAACTCTTCCTAAGCATTGGACAACAGCTGGTAAAACACTGTTATCCCAGGGGCAAAGGAAATAAGAAATAAACCTTATAATTGTACAACTCTGCTTGGGGACAATTTCCTGGTACAAACACAAAGAGCTGGTATCTGAGAAGAGCAGGGTGGCCTCCCTGAGCTAAGGAGACTGAGATGGAAGTTTGAGTCAGCTGAAATGTCTGGCTTCTGCGGGATGGGGCATCAGAGACGGAGAACGATGCACAGTGGGGACTCAAGAAATTTGTGTGGAATCCTATGACTTTGCGGCTGATGGTTGGCCTATATATATGCAAAATGGAGCTACCCAAGGCCCTCTAGAGAACAGAACAGGAACACTGGAGGATGAGCATGTACGGGAAGGGCAGTGGCAGGAAGCATTGGATTCTGGCCCTGCCAGAGGGGGAAGTCATCTTGACATCTCTATAACATCCTCACACCCAGTTGAGACATTGGAAAGGCCACACCGTAGGGGTACAGTCTGCCGCCTAACAAAGCCGAAAGCCAAAATCCAATAGATCTTCAGAAGAGACAGAGTTTCACTTGGGAAACATATTAGGCTTTGCATTGGTCTTGATAACAAAGCATAAAACCAAGGTACTCCAGTACACAGTGACTAGCCAGCCATTGAACTGTGCTAAAGCAAGAATCAATACTGTTCAGGAGAACATGACAGAATAAAGTCTCTGTAATGTATTAGCATCAATGTCCACTATTCAATAAAAAAATTACTAGATATACAAAAAGGAAGTTTTGATTACTAGTTAAGTATTGGGTAGGCAGTGACTCTGAGATGGGCCTTTTATTGGGCATATAAGACAAAAAGTAACGATTAAAAAGTAAACAATTCAAGTCCTTGGTCTCAAAGTCAATATATTTGATAATTGGAGTGGATTATAAAAGAGTTCACAGGCAAAGCTGAGATGGGTCTTAAGAGTTGAGCAGAGCTTGCAAGGCTGTGGAGGGAGTATAAAGGCAATACTGGCTGACAAACTGAAGGTGTGATGGCTTGAAGCAGTGGCCTTGGAAGCTCAGTTGTGGTTACGAACATGGCTTTCATCTTAAAATAGGGATAATAATAATGTTTACCTCTTTGGGTTGTTGTAAGTACTAAATGAAGTAATCCAGGAATAATGCTTGATTCATGATAAGTGTTCAGTAATGTTAGTTATCATCTTGGGAACTTGTTTGGTGTGTTTTGGAAGAAGCTCTGTGCATCAGTGTAGCTGCATTATGCATGTAGGAAAAAAGACTTAAAGCCTAATACAGGACCAAAGCTAAATGCAGTAGAAGGCGTGAAGGTGCTCAGCAGAGTTGGTGCTCCATCAGCTCAGGGCAAATCAGCTTTTATGGGTTCACTCTGGAGAGGCAAAGCCAGAATAAAAAAAAAAAAATCAAGTGCATTGGATGAGACCTATAGGACTGACAACAGGCGAGGGCAGTTATACCTTCTCCAGTGCAATGTCAATTCTTCTCTATGTGAAAGGCTAATTGACAAAATCAGGGTCACTATTCAAACACTTTAGAGTTCAGAGAGAGGTATTTGCAAATAATAGCTGCATATGAGAAATAAGGTCAACACAGAGTGAAATTGCCAATTAGCTCAGTATAAACCAGATGAAATGTACCCTTGAGGATATGAACTAGATGCTACATGAAGAAATATAAGTATTATCAGGAAAATAATGACGGCTAAAAATTGTAGATTATGTGCTACCAAATCCTGCTAGTGGGTAAGATATCAATGTATTCTCCTTTCTCCTATAAAAAGTTTTAGAAAATTTCCTAAAATGACGCTTTGATGTTAATATTTTTATTTCCTTTAATGCCTAGACCACAGAACTTTACTAAAGGTAACACAACATTCAATTACAAATGTTTCTATTGCAAACATAAACCCACCTCTCTCCATCCATCAGACCTTGACTGGAATGCCAGGGCACTGCGCCACGTCCTGAACGTTTGAAATTTGTCAAACAGGAAAGAAAATGAATCCCCGAGACGTGGGCTCCCCTTAAAAAATGACTTGTTCAAATTTAGAGACCATCTGAAGAAGCCTCTTTATCTATGTCCCCGACTCTCTCATTCTCATTCATCAACGTTTCTTCCTGTGCTGCGAAGATTAGAAAAAATAAAAACTAAATAAATGAGAGGCGTTTTAGCCTCTGTCCCTAAAGAACTTTTGGTCTTTAGTTAATATCCTACCAATATAAGGTATAAATGAACCAGTTGACTGATGCTTAATAATTAGTGTACTTCAAAGTATATAAATAGCTCTGATAAAAGTAGCTGAATCTATTATGTTAATCATTAAATAACCTGATAAAGATAACTATTTATTGATGTTGAGCAATGGCCATCTCTTTATTGATAATAACTACATGCACATACATATGTATATATAAATATATGAGGAATTCTGAGGTTGTAGATTGTTCAGCTTATCTTACATATGCTAGGAACAGTTAAATAGCAAAATCTTAGTCTCTGAAGGCATGGAGTTCTTTGATGTGGCTACACAGGAAGCGTCATAGAAGCAATGACTTCTGCACAGTGGGAAACAATTTCAGTTAGAATTCAGTTTGGAAGGTTTTCTCTATCCATCAAACAGCCAGGATGGTTGTACATCCCTTTCCATTGCCACAATACTCTGAGGGTGGCAGGACGAAGTGCCACACAGAAAGAAAGAGATGTAGCTGTACAGTGCTGGGGTAGAATTCGAAATCATGTCAGATTTATTCAGAGCCCGTACTCCTCCTCTGTGCTTCCCTCTGGGGAAAAGATGGCTCATAAAGGTATGAGGTTGAATCCTGGCCTTTGGGCAAATTTCCTAATACTTCTGCCTCTCGTTTCCTTCATCTTTAAATCCCAGTACATACCAAATACTAAGTATGTGTTGCACTTAATGAATTTTTGTTGAATTGAATGAATACCTGGAATGAATAATAGCTAATGGTGAAGTTCTGAAGATTAAAATCAATAACATTTCTTTTATATTTGTATAATGCTTGGCTCATAGCAGGTGCCAAATTGTTGCTGCTTTCTATTCTCATTCTTTAGGGAAAGAAGCCATAACCTATACTTCTTTTGGTTCATCATAATCTAGCTAGCATAGTACTAGAACAATAAAATACATCCTTATTGGTTATTTAGTAGTACTCATTCTATGTAACAATAATTGGAAATTGGGGGTTTATGTCAGGCTGATGTATACTAATATAGCACAGTAATCTGGGTGAGCAGTGCTGCAAACTGCAAACCTGCAGACTGTCTTTGCAGTTGTGTTGGATATGGTCATGCAGAATAGTGCAGATTTGAATACACCCTTTAGGAGAGTATATGTGCTCTGTTCTACTGTAGCCTGCATCACTTCTTACTATCTTATGGGCGAAATCATGAACAACTCATTTCATGAACTGTAGACATTTAAGTATATACGTCGGGTTTAACGCTAAGGTAAAAGTATTAAGAATTGCACTGGAGAAATAGGGCTATTGCCTCTGACTGAAACACAGGTGGAGAAAAGCTTTATTGATGATAATTGAAAACTAAGAACTCAATGATTGGTAAATATTTAGAGTATTCTTCGCTCATAGTTAACTGAAAATCCATAAATTTTAGGAAAGCTAAGGAAATGCTGATGGACTTTAGTGCGTAAGTCTGATCCAATAATTTTTAGATGAGGTATAAGTTGACTCAAGATTACTTGTAAAATGAGATCCTTATGAAGATAATCAGATAATATTAACCTCAGAAAATCGACATGACTAATAAAAAGTAAAGTTCCAATTTCACCAAAGGATGAAGTGAGAAAAATGGTAATGAAAAAATGAATTTTGATCGTGGAGGTACATGAGAAAGTAGTCTATTCCAGGTTCTGTAGGAATATGAATAACAATTCAGTCATCAAAACTGCCCAGCCAGAACTATGCATGTTAAATATAAAAGGAAATGGAAACAATGCAAATTTTAGTATTATCAAAATAAATTTCTATTTCTATTTAGTCAATTGAATGTAGTTTTCTTTCTTTCAGCCTGAAATTTACTACATATCTTGGAACGAAACATCAGAGTTTCCTTTTAATTTGAGCAGACCCTTTGTATTTTACAAATATGGAACAGGTTTGTTTGCTCTCATTTAAGACCTGAATTTAATTGTAGAAGAAAATTCTGTGATTCAGTGTGAAAAGCAAGTTTTGTATTTCAGCCTAAATTAATCATCATAGACTTTTTTTTTTTTTCTCCATAATTTAGAAAGAGGTCAAGAACCTTTACTTTGTTCACAGATGTATGCCAAATGCCTAAAGTAGTTCCCGGAATATGATGGGCATATTTATTGAATAAATGAAACTGCACCATTCCCAGGACACCATAGTAGGGTTTCCCAAATAACAACAAAGTGAGAAAATAGTCCATCCATTGAAAGGATTGTTTTTAATTCTGTAATTGTTGTCGTCTGAATGTTTGTGTCCCCTTCCAAACTCATATGTTGAAATCCTAATCCCCATAGTGATGGTGTTAGGAGGTGAGGCCTTGGGGAGGTGATTAAGTCATGAAGACAGAGTGTTTATAATTGGGAGTAGTGCCCTTATAAAGGAGATCTCACAGAGCTCCATAGCACCCCTTCCACCATGTGAGGACACAGCGAGAAGCCTGCTGACCTCATCTGACCATGCTGGCATAATGATTTTAGATTTCTAATGTCCATAACTGTGAGAAATACATTTCTGTTGTTTATAAGCTACCCAGTCTGGTATTTTTGTTACAGTAACCCAAATGGACTAAGATGTTAATTATGTATTTTCTTCTAATTAAATTTGGTAACAGACTATGATAGGATTTATTTGTTTAATAACTGTATTTGGAAAATAAAATGTAGACACCGTGTGTAATTTGGGAGGGAAATTTCATTGGTTTATTAAATCACAAAGTCTGACTGTCACTGCAGTCGAGCAAAGAATACAATGGGCTGTTCTCTGTTATCAGATATTATCCCTCACCTGTTAGTTCTTTGGGTAACACTTACTATCAGCTTTTAATTTTTTTTCCAACCTATAACCCCATGTGGTCTTAGAGTGTACTCTGTGTGTTTGAAATGTCCTCTTGGATCAAACACCTTTCATTCCTACTGAAGAATTTATGTTTTCTTTTTCCATTAGCTTATACATTGTGTGAAAAGGAATGACCTGGCATGGCTGAGAGTTCTGAGTTCTTAACAGTTTTTTGCACACTGTAGGTACAGAATGAAAATTTGTTCATTGCATGAATGAATGAATGAATCAATTGGATGAACTGAACGAAGTTAAGGAATAATGAGAAAATGGAGATTAGCTTTTTTGGTGCCCTTACAACAAATAAGGTTTTTAAAATTGTTTCAATGACCCAAGCAACACCACGCAAATAGAAATGTCATTGTTTCCATATTATGCTTGTGGAAATGGAGGCGCCTAACTGTAACCCAAGAATATGAACAGCTAAGTAACTAATCCACAGCTAAAGCCGTAAAATGTAAGGCTGAAATCCAAGTTTTCTTGCCTGTCTAGTCGAACCTTGGGCCTTTTTTTGGACACAACAGTAATGGGCTTAACGTAGAACAATCATTGCTGGTTCAGTAAAAAAACAAGTGTCTTTAGAGGCAGAAGTTTGGAACAACCAAAAACGACTTCAAAAAGAAGTCCTTGGTTCTGGAAGGCAGGGAGATCTCAAGAGGAGAAAATTGCTTTTGTCCAGATATAAGAAGGTCAGAAATGGCCTTATCTGTCTGGACCTGTAGACCTGATCTGCAAAATTCCCAAAGAAGGTACATTTTCTGTACTTATGTCTATTTAATAAAAGTTGCCCTGACAATACAAAAGAAACCAACACAGAAACCCTGAGGAAAAATATTATGACACCTTAAAAATTATTTGGAAAATAATTATAAAATTTCATATATTAGAAAAAATATATAGAATATTTGAATAATCACATGTGTTCCCACTACCTAGGCTCATCATATGTTAACATTTTGTCATATTTGCTTCACTAGTTTTCTTAAAATAAAAGAAAAATTCTAGTTTTAGTTCAGCCCCTTTTATCTCTAACCTGATTTCAAATTTTACCCTTTTCTCCCCAATAAATTAGATGTTTATTTTTTCTCTACTTGCAGTGAATACATTAATCACATAGAGCTGTGTGTTAACAAGCTTTATTCTGCAACTGCCTTTTTCTTTAATATCCTATTTTTGAGGTCAAAAAATATATTGCATGTGGACCTAGTCCACTGAATGAATTGGTGTTTAGTATTCCATTGTATAAATATGCTACAATTTATTTGCCACTCTCCAACTTGATTTTCAACACGACACTAAAGTAGGAGTAGGGATCTTTTGACTATTACAAAACAAAATGTTGCTAAAAATATTTTAGCATATCCCTTTGTGCATACATGTAAGAGGTTTTTAGAAGTATAATTGTTTGCCAGAGTATGCCGTTTCAACCTTGCTGCATTGAGCTAAACTGTTCTCCAATGTGGTTTTACTCTAACAAAAGCATTCCCACTGCTATATATTCTTTCCAACATTCAATACTATCAGAATTTTAAACTTTTGACAATACTTCCCATGTGAACTGGCATATCACTGTGTTCTTAATTTGAATTTCCTTGAACACTAATTGATTGTTTCACTATAAGTTTATTAGCCATTACATGGAAATTTACCTTTTTATATATTTTACCCATATTTTTTTCTACTAGGTTGCCTTTTTTTATTGATTTGGATAGAGTCTTTTTATATTGTGGATCCTATTTTAGAAAATACTTTTATATGCATATTCGTGTAGCTCCAGGAGGAAGGGGATTCCCCACTTAGAGCAAGTTTCCCATCAATTGGAAAAAAGTGAAGGAAGACATGTGAAAGAGCAGGTTGGGAGGAAGGGTTCATTACTCATGGCTCGGTCTCTCACTCGCTCCACCGCCCAGCGTAGCTCCCTCTGTCCCTGCTGCTTCTCCTGGAAGACCTCCATGGGCGGGTCCCTGGTGACTGTCCCTGGCACCAGACCAATTATGTACCAGGGACAGAGGGGAGGAGAGGATGGCCATTTTCTCTCCACTCCTTGCCATGGCCCATTGATATGCAAACAGGTCCTTATCCACACACATTCTGAAAGCTAGGCGGGAAATTCTGGGTGAAAACTTCCATTTACCCCACAGTTTGAAAGAAAAAACTTTACAGAAAGTCATTATACCAAAAATTGGGCATCCGTGCTGTTTGGAGTTGTAATTCTTTGAGCCCAGTTTGACAGTGAGAGTACATGAGACCTCTACTTTGATGATGGGATTTTTTTTAAATGACATTTACTAAAATATGTCTTTAGGTAGAGACTATAAAATTTCAGTTAATACTAATCTGTTAACAATTGAGAGTGTAAGTTCTGTACACTCTGATATGGGTCACTCTTGCCTGACAGAAAGAAAAGTTTTGGTAAATGAAACGTGCCGGAGAGGAGGACTCATTGCCAAATCACCCACTGAGGCTTCACTACTAAGTAATTCCAGATTTTACAGATTGGGAATTAGAGATAAGTGCCTGTGATGATTAATTTTATGTCACTTGCCTGGGCCACAGTGCCCAAATATTTGGTCAGACATTATTCTAGATGTATTCTTTGAGGGGTTTGGGAATGTGTTTAACATTTAAATTGGTGGGCTTGAAGTAAAGCAGATTACCTTTCACAATGTGGATGGTTCTCAACCAGTCAGTTGAGGATCTTAACAAAACAAAGACTGACCTCCCTGAGCAAGAAGAAATACTGCCAGCAGGTGACCTTAGGACTTAAACCACAACATTGGCTCTTTCTTGCATCTTCAGCTTACCGTGAAGATATTGAGCTTGCCAGGTCCCACAATCACAGGAGTCAGCTCCTTAAAATAAATCTCCCACTATATACACACATTCCTATTTTTTTCTGTTTCTCTGGAGGTGCCTAATATAATGCCCTTTAGTAATGAATACTTCAATAAACACCTTTCTTATTATCAGAGTTCATCATGTATTTCTTGTCACAGCTGGCACATTGAACTGAAACTATACTCATGTCTTCTATTTGAAAATGCAGCTCTTCCATAGTTTAGTGTCTGCGATTATTGCTTATTTGAGGTTGTTTGCATCACAGATGAAAGACACCCCAAGAATTTACTAGGATATAGTAGAGGCTTTACCCCTGCTTCCAGGCCGCAATATGAGTTAAGATGTGCTTAGACCTGTGGTCAGGTTACAGACAGGTATCTGTTTTCAATGTTAATTTCTGACAGGTGATGATGACCACCAGGAGGGTTGAACTGAGGAAAATTCTGTGGCCATTTCTGGGCTCAGTAAGAAAAAGGCTGTGATCTAGTACTGATATTTATTTTACGAGGCAGAGGAACACATATGCTCTGCATTTACTATCTCTAGCTTAGGTCTTAGGCTTACCAATGTGAAAGAAATCCTTCCAGCTCACTGGTGAGAAAGCCCACCTCTCCAGGACCAGGAGTGCCAAAACTCTAGTTAATGTTCATCAGTCTGTCTTTGTCTGAGTGTCCCTTGCGAATGTGAGATAACAATAAAATTCTGGTCAAATAGTTTACCATGGAACCATAATTATCAGAAGAGGTCATTACCTAATTTATTTTATTATGTCCCATTTATTGATAATTACATTACCATTCCTATACCCCAGCAATATATTTGCTTTAAAATAGGAGTACCAGGATTCTTTTGAATTTATATAATATTTGCAATCTAATCTATGATACTTAATACATGGCTTTGTTGGTTACTTAAGGTATTCATGCATTTATGGCTTCAGGAAGATTGTAGCTACTTGAGGGCTAGACTGAGCCTTTTGTTTCTTTTGTGTCCTCTATAAGAGCTCAGTAAATAGTGGCTGGATCGAACTGCTTTTAGGGACCATTGAGTCTCAGGTCTTGAAGACTCTGTATGGAGCTGCAGAAAAAAAGGTCAGCATGTTCTTGGCTCACCAAGTAGTGTATTAGAATGAAAATAGAAAGTATAATGTTACCCTTAAGGAAGAACATGTTCTGGTCACTACACTTCCAGAAAACCATAACTGACCTGGAAAAGGACTAAAGATGGGCAGTTTTGGGTTGATCTGCTGGAAAATCTTCAATGAGAACAAACTAAAATGACTAGTATCATGGCTCATTTAGAAGATTTTGCTTCCTAAGAAACATCTACAATAGGGCATAAAGAAAGAAGATTCAGAGAAGTGGAATGTGAGGACTCCAAGTAAGTAGCTTCTACTGGACTGAATTCCTGAGAGATCCCTGGGTCTGGGTGGCAAAGGATTTCTGGGCCTGGGTGGCTTATGTAGCATTATCACAGGTGTAGCCATCAGTGATCCTGAATGAAAGAGGACATCACTTCTGCCTGTAAAGACAGGTCTGCAGTAACAGGCTAGGGTCTCTTAAGGTGGAAAACATCGACACTGCCTCCAAATAATCAAATCTGCTTTCCTTTATATCTTTGTTAGAGCAATCAGGTGAATTTAGAATTTTCCATCCTGATTTTATTTTTCTGTCTACTTAGCTTATGAAACCAAGCTTAATTCTGAGACATACCTGCCTCTAGCTGGTGTCTCCTTATCTGTTATTCCTTCTGTGAACACTGCCTGGTTAATCAGACCCATGTCAATGTTGCTATCATTTTTGATCCCAGAAAGTCAGCTGTATCCTTCCTATGACACTGCTTTGGCCTGGATCCACTTCAGTCCATTGATGTCTTTGGTCACTCAGCTTTGCCTTAATACCCAATACAGAGAAATTAGGACTCTTTTCTCTGAAAAGAGTAAGAGAAAGTAGGTTATAGATGAGTCAATAAATTGTGACTAATCACCGAGTTTCTAAAATTTAAGAACTGGGGTTAAAAATCATGTCTTCATAGCAAGTAGAAGGCCCACTGAATATTATTATTCCTGAGTTGTATAGAACAGAAATAAAAAGACCCCAAAAGAGCTTGAATCAGTTAAAGAAGGAAATTTTACTAAAAGGAATTTATCTCACTACAAGTGTTTATAACACTTGAAGATGATATTGAAGGACAATCAGGTTTGTTCACTAAATATGACTGTTGACATTAGACTGAACAAGCAATTCCTTTAAATGAAGCATTTTTGTTTTGTTTTGTTTTTCTATGCTCATTACATTGTTGAAGTCGTGTCTCTTTTCTTTATCTTTTTCATGTTTTCATCTGTCTATTCTAAAAGTAGAGAGATTAATTCTGCATTTTCATGCCTTCACCATAATAATAATAATGCACATTTATTGAAAATATATCATGAGGTAAGTACTTGATGCAGATTTTTCTCATTTAAGCCTAAAAACAGTCCTTCATGGTTGATATCATCATATGCCTTTTGCGGATGAGGAAACTGCCGCACGCAGAAGCTAAGTGACTTGCAAAGTCCCTATGGCAGAAAATGGCCCTCCAGGATGTGAACTGCATCCATTTGATTACAGAGCCCAGATATTTGTTCACTTGATGTCACGGTCACTAAGGGCTGCAGGCCACCTTCCCTGATTGTAAGCCTGCTTTGGAGGGTCCACCCCAGGAGCTTAGTGTCTGTCTACCCTCCCAGCCTTACTTCACGCCTGGCACGGTTGTCAGTATCTAAACTCATCTGCTGATGAGATGAATCCTGCTGGAACTCTAAGCCCAGAAAGTAAAGTTAATAAATCTTCTACTCATGCCTAGGAACTTAGGAGACTGAATGTGAAAGAGGCCAAAGCTGGTTTAAAGTGATCGAAATGACAAAAGGTGAAATGTGAGTGAGGTAAATGCATTACAAAAGCGTGTGTGAATAGTATTACACGAGCGAAGCGAATTCAATATAAATTCAATTTCTGACCACGTGCAGAGGGAAAACAGGGTGAGGGGCAGAAGAGTCAAGGGTAATGAACGGCTTTATTACTTTTTTTCATGGTGTTACTACATATGGGTTTCTGCTGCTATTTATTAACACACAGAGGTTAAAGTTTGTGTAAAATGCCGATCATAACATTATGGAAGGCTAAGTGCCACCCTGCAGCGGAGAATGCCGTTTGAAGTCGGAAGATATAAAAAAAAAAAAAAGAAAATCTCAGTTTCTTTTCAGTATTGTAACATGCTGAGAATATTTTAGAAGTTAAAACGAAAGATTTCTTAACACTCCTGCTGTGTTCTGTTGGCCGAGTCGGTTGTTTATTGCAGGTGAGTTTTTTCTGGATCATGCAAGGAAAGTGGTGCACGGGTCCACGCTAAGCCCTGTGTCCTGGGCAAAGGGTACAGTGTTTAGCTTTGAGGAATACAGAGGGGCTTAACCATCTTAGCAAATAGTGCCAATACTGTGAAAGTTTCTGATTCCCCGAGGAAAAAAAAAACCAGAAATCAAGGGTTTTGTGTGCAATTTACCAAATTTCAAAGTTCACACGAATATTTTTAAGATACTGCAAAGATGAAATAAAATCTTTCTGCCAGCTGAATGTGGCCACGTTTTTTGTGTCATCTCTCTTCTAGGTCTGGCTTCTCCGAGGTTCTCCACCCCCTATGTCAGCTGAGGTGGAGATTCTCCAGCACCTCGGTTGGAATCTGGGAGACCCTAATGTCTGAACCTGTATTCTGAGCTCAGCAGCAGTGGGATGGACTAGATATTGGGGCTGATAATTAGAAACCAGGGACAGCCCCAAGGATGAGGCAGTGGTTCAGTACAAACTCCACAGCAGGTAGGATGACATACCAGAAAGAGTCATTCAGGGCATGACAGGAGTCGAGCAAGATGCAACAGATGGGGAAGTGAGCATGTGGGAGCAGACAGACAGACAGTGGGCAGAGAGCCCACATAGGGCAGTGGAGGTAGTAAACGTCTGCTCGAAGGTCTATTTGCACAGCAGAATTCCTGAGGGAGGAAGGGCTTGAGAGGATTGAGACAGATACGTGCTAAGACTGCAAGGTGGGGGCTTGATTCAGATGTGGAATAGAATACGTGGTGTGATCGAGTCACTTGAGTTGTTGAATTAGGCTTTTGTCTGAAGAGCAAGCTTAGCTCCAAAGCCTAAAACAATGATGGGCCTGCACGTCAGGGAAGGAACTGGAACTGGAACTCTGGCTAGACCTCAGCTCTGAGCAAGAGATCAGAAGGGGCAAAATGTCAAGAGGGCAGCATGGCTCCAGAGGCCACTGACCTGCCTTCCAGTGAGAGAAGAACACGCTTACGTTGAGAACGTCTGGAAGCCCGTCCAGATCCCACTTCCAGTGGTGGTGAGAGCTTGAAGGAATGATCATGGGCTTTTCCTAAGGAAGACTCCTCTCTGAAAATAACCCAAAAGACCTTGGGCCTTTGAAAATCAACAGATGTGCTGACCACGTTGTAGTTGATTCTCATCCAGCATTTAGGCTGGCATTCAGACCTACCTGCCCATGTCCAGGGAACTGATGGGTTGGGCTTGCTGGTTATCTTTTTGTAAGAGGGGCAGCTGAGCTTCTCGGGAAGGACCTCATTTCAAATGAAGAGGAACCAGACAAGAATAGGTTGACTCAGTAAGAGAGTCTGAACATCAGCTGGTGGGGGAAGACACGTACAGTGATGGTCACTGGGAATTCATCTCGTGGATTAGCACGGGCCCAGGCCCCCTGGAATCATGTATGAGTCCATTGGAAAGCAGTGTTTTTCTTTTTTTTAAAAAAAAGCTCTTAAAAGTCATTTCACCAAATTCTGGCCACAAATAACACTCTTCTAGTGCACTTCCAGTGGAGGGAGATACTAATGGGGAGAGTCTTTCCTAACTTGTAATGCACACAGATGCAGCTTCGGCACCCTGGAGCCCTGACCTGTTGGCAGCAGTGCTCGGTGGCAGACCTGGTGTGTCAGCATGAAGGCAAGCAGGGCAGCGGAAGAAACACGTTGTTGGCAGTCCACCTGAGTGAAGTGTTCCTGAGCTCATGGATGAGGGCCTACTTTGCAGAAACTCAGAAAAATTTGGGAGACAAGAAGGACTTGGAGAAGAATCCGAGGTCCCACTTGAGTAAGCAGAGGGAAGGAACACATGCTATATTCATTTACATAACCCACTGTGTGCTTACAATTTGCTAATGCTTAGGACAAACTTGTGTTCCATTTTTAAGTCAGAACATGTACACCTGTGCTTGTCCCTCTCAATTAAATGTAGGCAGTGGAAGTTAAGACTAAAATAGAAAGACAATGGTTGTGCTGAATTTTTTTCCTATAGCAATGCAATTTAGTTTGCTGAGTGTTTTCTAAATGCAAAGTACTGCTTTCTTAGCCTCCCTGTTACCTGTGAAGCCCTGAGCAGTTTTTGATGATATTAAGCATCATCTCGAAATTTAGTGTATTGAGTTTCTTCAACCATAGACTACTATTTCCAAGAAGACACTCTCGTCTGTGACATTCCGTATTACTTAGAAAATAAATAAGCCGATCCATTTTATTTAAAGACATACACAGGTATACATGCATGCTCACATGTGAGCGCACACACACAGATAAACAAAAACAGAAAGAGAATTAGAAAGAGAATTAAGCATGTAGAACTGCTAATCATGACACTCCTTGAGACAGCAAGTCTTATTTGTCTCACTGATAGTCATTATTAAAAAAGGGACTTTGCAAGACCACAGGTTAAAAAGAAAACATGTAGAAAGCGAAACAGTAGTTTCTTATCCCTCTTTTAAAGTCATGGCTGAAATTAAGTGGCTTGTTCAAAAGCTCATGTCAGAAAAATGTTCTGGCTTTATAAAAAAGACACCGTGCATGAAGCATATTAATTTTTTTTTTTTTGCTGCAAACCTGCTCTGGAATGGAGTTTAGAACAACAGCCAAAAAAGGGATAGTAATGCATTGTTAGGTAATTATATTATAAAATGTTACCCCATATATAGGGTGTCTTTGGCAGACACTTGAGCTCCCATGTTTTTCAGTGCAAGTGGCTTACATCAGTACTGACATCTTCCAGATGTTAGTCACTTTGATTTTTTTCCCCGGTGTTGCAAACGAGTTGGCATGGAAACAACTCTTTGCTGGCATGATGACATATGATTCAAGGCAAAATGCATTTTAACACAGATGAGTAGTTCAGAATCTGCCTTCAACAAAAGTCATTTTGAGGGCTGTTCTGAATTTGTTGGTGTTTTGTGACAACTTTTTGAAATTAAATGGGAAAAATCAAAGCATTCCGTGTTATGCAATGTAGCTATTGCTAAAATGCAATCTGGCTCTCCTATTGAATAAAAGCTTCAAGTTTAAAAATGGACTTTAGGTGCAAGAAAGCTAAGCAAAAAACCTTGCTCATGGAAATTACCTATTGGTTTTAAAGAATGAGGCCTCTCATGCAAACCGAATATGGACTGGTAGTCTGCTCTTCCATACCAAGAGCTAGAGCTGTAATTCTTCCAGTTGGGATTTTTTTTCCTTCAGAAGACTGTGGAGAACTGGAGGAAAAAACAGATTTCTTCACTTTGCATTGCTAGCTAGCATTGTTCACCCACTTCACAATGTCCATCAGAATGGCCAGGAGCTCAGGACATCCTTGTTCTTTTAGATAACCTCCCCACCCCCTCCCCACCCCAATGTAATGCCCTCTGCTTGCTGCAGGTATTGGAGACTTCTTTCCCATGCTCGGCCATTTCCTGTTCTCCTCTTCCAGGCTCAGGCATTTAGGGGCCTTTACAAAACCCTTCAGCACCCTCTTTCTCCCTCTTGACCAGGAGAGGCCACATGCTCCAGATAGCGCAGCTACAAACGGTGGAGTCGAGGGCCTAGGGATTATACTGAGCAAAAACTTCAAAGACTACCAACAAGGGACATGTAGCTGAGTGTGAGGAAGAAAGTGTGAGGAAGTTTTTTGTGTTTTTTGAGGCACTGATACTTTGAACTTTCTCATCACCACAGGATAACTCAGAGAATGTTTGAGTTATAACACACTAGGGATTACGGGTTTTTCAGAGACTGGAGCCATGTCAAATGCATCTTTGCAAACCCAGGGTCTTGGCTGGGTCTTGGTACGTAGCTGAATGAAGTTAAGACTAAAATAGAAAGGCAATGGTTGTGCTGCATTTTTTCCCCATAGCAATACAATTTAGTTTGCCGAGTGTTTTCTAAATGCAAAGTACTGATTTCTAAGCTAACAAGATGCCTAAGACACTGCTCTTTCTCCCCCCAATTTAGCATTTAATTTCATTTATGTGTGCATTTTAAATGAAGGCTTCTTCTAGGTCACATGTTTCTTTAATAACATACAAATTTCTATACCATACGCTTGCCTTATTTACAAAGTCAGTTTGCACTAAACAATCATAATAATGTGGTCATTAATGTGCACTATATTAGCACTTAACACTCTTTAAAATATGGCCACAATCTCAATAAGCCATATTGCATATGAACACATAGTTCATATACTATATATAATCTCTGATGTTTAAAACAGCCGTGATATAAGATAGCTACCACCCCAAGATTTAGAGTCATAATACAAGCTAGAACATCCGTTGTGGCACTTCCTAGCTTTTATATCTTTCTGGAAGAATTATTTAACTTAGCTGAAACTCAGGTTTATTATTTGGAGTTAATGACACAGTTGTGCTGGGGATTAAATGAGTTTATATATCGTGAAGGGTTAGGAAAACATTTCATACATAGTAAGTGCTCAATAAAGTTGGGCTCTTACTATCATGTCCCAAAAGAACAAATGAAAGTCAGCCAAGTTAACTAGCTTTCCAGAGGTCACACAGCCAGACAACCGCACGTCAGACTGACCCAAGGTCTTGCCCTATTTATACAATGCCTCCCTTTCTATCTAGGGGCAGACTGGTTCAACGAACTGAAAACACACGTGGTTTATCCAAAGTGAAGCCTGGTTAGATGCAAGCTAACAACGGTGTGCACTTTACCTTTTGCAGCCTCTATTTTCTCATATGCAAAAATAAAATGACCTAGATGTTGATTAGCCTATTATCAGCATTTTAAATATTTCTGTACTCAGGGGTCAGTAAGCAGAGAGGCAGTTTATACAATGGAAAGATGTTGTTATCTGATGCTGAACCTCAGTTTCCTCATCTGTAAAATGGCAATAATAGCCCTGGGCAGGATTGTTGTGAGGATTCGGAATAATGAAAGGAAAGCACTAGCGTGGGCTTGCCCATAGTAGGCGCTCTGAAAGTAGCTGCTGCAGCATGTCTGTCATTCGCTCCAGTAAGTCTAGAGCAGTTCTCTGCAAGTTCACTCCTAGGGAAATGAGGTGCTTTGCACATGCCTGAGGGCCACAGCTCAGTGAGCTACTGCTTAGCTTGTTTATTTCTGAAAGTTCTTTTATCCATTTAGGGGCTGGATTGCGGCCTTAGGGTACTACAGTGCGACTTCTCTGTGTTAACGTTGGAGCAATGCAGCCAACCAATGGAGCAGGTGGTTCAGGCCACCAGCCGCACAGTGATCCCCTCTGCCATCTGACTGCGAGCTCAGCACCAAGAATTCACAGAAGGAGGTACGGGGGGGCGGGGGGTTACCATCTTTCTGCTCTGTGCTAGAGAGATGTATTCCCCCGCCACAGAACGGAAACTTTGAGTGATTGGAGGCCACATGGCTAACACAAAGGAGAGAGTGATTTCTTATTAGTAGTACTTGTGGCATTAATAATAACAATAGCCATGAAATAACAAAACAGTCTCTGTCTTTGAAATATAGGAGAGAAGTAATTGGCCCAGAAAGACATTATCAGTTGGAATGTTCCATATTTGCTTGATTTACCATCTTCAAGCAGTTCAAACAGCTTTGCACAATAAACTTAAATGCCTAAAATGTCCTGCTCGTGCACTGAAGCATCTTTTATATACTTGTTTCTGTAGTTTGGAACACTCTTGTTGCAGAAATAAGAAATCAAAATAGACCCAATTTATTTTACTGATATTTGAAGGTAATTTTTCCCTTAATGAATGCATCTGTTTGGATGATAAATTGTCCATTAGACAATGCTCAAGTGTTTTTATGCTCTCTGTTTTGATTACGGCGCTTTTAATGTAGTGTTGTATCCACTCTGAATTTTCTCTGTAATGCAGTCATCCACCAAAGAGAATAGACTGGAGAAAATGCCAGACTGACTTTCCTCCCTTAAGTATTTAAATTTATTAAATAAATGACCTAATAGATTGCATCAAGACATATTTCTCTGCTTTGTGCTGACTTTACGGAGAGTTAATCAGTTTCATAATGCTAATTAGATGTCAGCATTAGTGTCCTATGCATACATAGAGACGGTTCCAACACACAGCACACAGAACACATAATGTCCGAGACTTGACTGCTTGTTGTGCTGAACACAATCACAGGAATTTCTGAATTTGCACCACTCTTCCAAAGGGTGGTGTGCCATTTTGCTTCCTTTCAGACTCTTGAGGGAATATGTTCAATGTCTGTGTGAGCAGAAGACACACACAATATGGGGAATTAGTTACACACTTGCTGCTTCTGTCCTATTGTTAATGGGAATCACACATCTACATTTCCCTGTAGCAATAGTTCACAGTTCGCAGTGGGTACCGGGAGGATGTAGAAATGCATGAGAAAATTCAAATAATGAATAGTGTGGTATCTTAGTTTGGTCGGATTTTAAACTACCTTTGGAAATGAACACATCTTTATCTTACATAAACACTCTATTAATTTTAGACTTCCTGTCAAAATTGGTATATGTTTTACTTCGATGTGGACTTGGCTTCCAGGGTAAGGAAACAGAATTTGATGTGATGCCCAATTCCATTGCTTCTTCTTGGAGAAAACTAAGTAATGATATTAAGTTGTTTTGACAAGTAGCTTTGCATTTCTTAAATGTTTATTCCACAGTATAACTTAACGCTCTGACCTACTAGAGAAGTAATCTTCATGACACAAACTTGCATAAATAAAGGCCAAAAAAAAAAAAAAAAAGAAAGAAAGAAAGAAGGAAAGAAAACCCACAAAGAACTTTCTCTTGAATTCTGGGCACATCATTGAAATTCAATATACTTCTCAAACAGAAATAGATAAAAATCACATGCATATATTGCAGTTTTTCATTTTTAAAGTCGTTGGTTTTTACATTGTAAAAAGCTGCAGAATCCTCTCTCCTCCTGCCCCTCAAAAGTCTACTTCCTGCTAAACTCTAAAATAGAAAATTAAATGGAGTTTCTCAAGTAGCAGTAGGGGTGGCAAGATAAAACAGATAAATAAACTATGACCAACAGTTAAGTAGAAACATTCTTGAGAATAATTCTCATTCCTGCGTTTCTGTGAGTCCAGAGAGTTTTGTAAATTAACTTGGGGGACGTCCTTATGAGCCACCATGCCATTTTCTTTACTTCAAACCAATCTGCAACCCACTACCAAATCAGATATTCCAATAACAGATATTCCAAGTTAATGATATAGGTAAATTCAAGGAATTCAAACGTAATGATGTTTCATTGGGTCCCTGAAGCCTCATGTTCACATTCATAACCACATAGGTCCTGAAGACCTTAGACAACTGGGCTGAAGATCTAAGCAAAAGGAAGCTGGATTCCAGGACTTGTCTCTCTTCTTTGGAATAGAGACCTTGGGAAGAAAATATACTTTTTATTACCCACTCTACATCCCTGGCACCTAGGACAGTGCCTGGATAGCAGGTGCTCCTTAAATATTTGTTCATTAAAAGAATAAATGAATGAACTGCTACGGTCCCCAGATCTGCTGTCTGTCCTTGTAACCCTTAGGGGGGAATTAGTAAATTTCAAATGACATCTACTTTGATAGACAGCTAGAAAATATTGGGTGGTATTTAAGAGTGATTAGCATCTGTAACATGGGTATAAAGAAGGAAGTGCTTTGGGGTTAGAGTTAAGTGGTGGGAGGAGATTATTCAGGAACATCAGGCATTGAAAGTATTTTAAACTATTCAGTATTTGTGTGTTTGGAATGCAGATTTTGATGTAGATTGGTTTTGAAGTAAAGCAAATGGTATGGTAGCTCATAAGGACCTCCCCCAACTTCATTTGTCTTTTACAAACCTCTCTGGACTCACAGACACGTAGGAATGAGACTTGTTTTACTCATATGTTTCATTAAGGGGGTGGCTCCAGTGAGGAATAAAGAGTGGCATAAAAACAAGAACATAGATGGGTGAGAGTTTGTTTCGAGGCCTGAGGTGAGTACCTGACTAAGTTTTATGATCTGTTATTATCTATGGCAAATGTGTAAATTTGTATTTTGTGTTCATAATGACTGCTTTCAGCCTTGCAGTTATCAACTGCCATTATGAGGAGCTCTTATCATTTCAAAAGTAAATTCAAACCACAATAGTTAGCCTTAGAGGCAAATGATTAAACAGATGCATTAGCATGTATGAATGTATATAATTAGCCTGTATGTATATTATATGTGTATTTCAGCATTTCTTTTGTGTCAATAACTAGATCATTTGTACCTTCAAGTCAGTAATTTTTCATTTATTTATTCAACAAATATTTACTGAGTGTCTACTGGGATGACGAGGCATTGGGGCTCAGTGATAAATAAGTCAAATATGGTCCCCATCCTCATGTTACTTTTAGCCTAGAGGAAAGTCTAATAAATGAACTGTTGTATAAAGTGGCTCATTATGTGAAGTGATGTACTATGGGGAGTATAGGTTACTTAGTGATACATTGGAGGAATATCTAGTCTGTGCTCAGAATTGGGAAAGCTACCAAGAGAAAAGTAGTGTATGTAAACTGAGGTTGGAAAGATGAGAAGGGGTTGATATGTCCTTTAAGAATCCATAGAGTGCCCAGCATGGCATTGTACATAGACTGGATGCTGGAT
Source organism: Phataginus tricuspis (assembly GCA_029783875.1). Taxonomy (NCBI): domain Eukaryota; kingdom Metazoa; phylum Chordata; class Mammalia; order Pholidota; family Manidae; genus Phataginus; species Phataginus tricuspis. The sequence continues at coordinate 10,854,831 of JAQQAC010026012.1, read as the reverse complement.
GATTTTATTTTACTTAAATTTTTTTCAAGAGCTTGCTGCAGAGCTAAGGTCTGCATGACATTAGAAGAGATTCAAGGGAGTGTAAGACTTCATCCCTGTAATCAAAACAGTTGAGAGAAAAAAAAGTACTCTAATCGCTTTATACACAGAGGATGTAATTCATAACTGCATGCATAGTATAGACAATGAATATTGAAGAACATTCAGAAAATGAGAGTTGAAATAAGGCTGAAGTGAAAAAGTGGATGTGGGAGGTAACATAAAGGAAAAGAAACTTGAGATGAGCTACAGGAGAGGTAGAATTGTTGGGGAAGGACTTGGCATTGGGAATCAATTTGGCCATGTAGGGGAATAGCTAGGGAGAAGATCTGAGGTTCAGTTTGGCAGAAGGTATATACTGAGCTACAGTTTTGACTGAATCTTACAGACCGTGGTGTTCAGTTATAAGTTCCTGAATACTGAGAATAGCAAAGACAGGTTATTAAGTTGCCAACAAGACAAATCACTCCTTCTCCTCCCACCAAATCTCCATACCTTCTTCCTCTTGATGGGCCGTTTGCTTGATTGACATTTTGCACAACAGTGAATCTTCAGGGGGCCTCTGATACAAAAGTGAGCTGTTAATTGTCTGCTAATAGTAAAACAAGAGAGAGAAAGAATAAGGAGAGAGAGAGAGAGAGAGAGAGAGAGAGAGACCTTAGAAGTTAAAGGTTTCGCTGTCCTTCCCAGAAAGAAGGTAGAGGGAGCTAGAAGCTTTGCCTTGTCAAGGTTGTTCTATCATTCTCTCCAATTCCCACACTCCTGCTTCTACCCCCTTTTAAATCCTTCAAGTCTTCTATAGCAGTGAGGCCAAGTCACAGATTCATATCGCCTTATCTTATATCCCTGTTATTAAAAAAAAATACATCGATTTTTGAAGGAATGAGGATGTGGCCAGAGGAAGGAGCCCAAAGATGCTGGTTGTTAAATACTGGGACAGGATTTATGATCAATCCTTATTTATAGTAAAATTAGAGGCTTTGGATTTTAAGAGCAAGGAGATACTCCTTGAGTATGAATGGCCTCGGTTGTCTAAGGAAAGGAGGTCACACCCATGTAGGGCTGCCCTCTCTAATTTGCAGCCCTGCGGGGTCTCAGCATATGCAGTTCCTTCAGCCTGGAATGCTTCCCTGCTCACCCACTCCTACATTTTTGTCTGGCTTTCTCCTATTCAAGATTCACATTTTCACTTAAATGTAGCTTCTTGAGAGAGGCCTTCCATGACTCCTGTAGGTCCCTTTCGTTATTCTTTTTCACAACACACCGTGTAACTTATCTTTCAGAGCTCTTATCAAATGTGTATTTTACATTCAGTATCTCTGACTTCTGCTGGACTGTGAACTCCATGGAGACGGAGTATTTTTACTGTGGAGCCAATACCATGCCTGGCACAGAAGGAGGCCCACCTAAATGTTACTGAGTGTATACACATGTCCACTGCTGCCCATAAGCGTGTGGAGTTTGAGGCGAGAAACGGTGGGACATTGTCATAGCCTGTGAGGGAGTCAGTTCATGGACAGTGATCAAAGAATTTTCTGCAGTTGTCAGAAAGCATGTCAGAGTCAGCATTACAAACCCTGAGGTCAGAGTTCAGGAAAGCTGGCTGGGCAATATTTCAGCGTTGCTGATTTCCTGACATGAATCCCAACATAGGGTCTACATTTCCTATATTCTAACAGTGTTCATGTATCCAAAAGTTTCTGTCCTTTTATCTAGTAATTTTGTAACATATGACAGACTGGAAAATATTCTGAATCAAGTATTCAGATTAGAGAACTCTGAATTTACCAACCAATAAGTAAATCAAAGAGGATTTTGACCAATTAATGAGCTTTTGCTTTTAGTCTTTAACTAAAGAAAAGGAAAAGTGTCCTGACTGGGGTTTTTGCCACCGATGAAGTCAAGATATCAGAGCTGTTCACCTGCTCGTGTGGAGCCAGGGGATTTGCGTTCAGAGGATTCCTCCTCACGGTGTTTTCATAGCTTCTCGTTTTCAACAGACATTCCACACCACTCATCACTCATTCTCCGTGTCAGAACCTTATCAGCATCCAAGCTACGGCTGCCTCTAGTGGATGAAGAGTTTCCCAGCATACCTAAACGAGCAACAGTCATTCTTCATTCTTAGTGTTCAGACTTGCTCATCAGTTAGTAACAACACTTCCTGCAGTCTTGAAAATTATTTCTGAGTAAACACAGGGCCGAGAAGAGCTGAAATGATTGACAGCCTATAGCTCCTCCAGCGCTTTATGTTTCAAAGCCAGCGTGTATGCAGATGTCTCATTACCAGCATTTGCATGTCACTTAATGTAGCTGCTACCAAGAGAGGCACTGCAATGGGCTAGATTGTCAAGCATCCTAACGGGGCTGTTGTGCCTGGAGCAGACATTCTAGAACACTCTGAACCAGAGCTGAGATTTGAGTAGGAGAAGAGTTATCACTTGTAGATCAGGTAGCTCACAAAATTGTGATGTGGAAAAGATTTCTTTCCAGCAATTATATCCCTTTCTTTGCATTTTCTTTCCAGATCCCCACAACCAAAGCAAGTCTCCCCAGTGAGATATGTATAAGCCTTCTGAAAAATAGAACAAAAAGAGTATCCTTCCGTCACTTCCCCCACCAAGGATTAATCACTGCCACCCCACTCCATTCTCCTCTTGAACTTAGAGGCACTTGAGCAGAGATGGAAGTGGGATTGGGTGGGGACGAAGATAAGAGGTTAGGAGAAGGAAGGGTAATGGACTAATTAAATAAGCTGCTTCCTGATAATGGCTAAGATCTGATCAAGAGTTTTTCTTTCCAGGCATCTGATAACTCAATTTGGTGAAATTGCCTTTCCTGAAGGGGCATTAAGAATTTTGCGGCTGGTTTGAGGGGGATATTTCTGGGATAGGATAGGCCTTGAAGTTCCTTCAGTCATTGAGGGAGGTGTCAGTCGTCTTGCCTGTGAATGCCAACTGCTGTATTTGCATAATTTGGAAAGACAATGATGGCTATCTTCTGTTTTTAACTGATCCTGTATAGGGTTTCATCAGACTCTGCCCTGTGTAAGGACATTCAGTGTTCACTCGGGCAGGGGCCACAAGCCTATTGGCATGGAAGAATGATCACTGAGCTCGGCAATGCATAGCTAACAGTCAAGCTCGCAGCTCAAGCTCCGGGAAATTTCACCCACTCTCAGTTGTCCCCAACACCAGGAAAACAGCCTGAGGTCTAACAACTATTTGCATGGTAGGATTTTCATGGCAGCGAAATTAGTAAGGCTACCGGTTCAAATGCAACTGGCCCCACTAGGTTTTTAACTCACTGAGAACAGGGACTATGTCCTGTTTACCATTGTCTTGAGAGAGACTCGCACAGCCCTGAGCTTGGAGGAAGTTGATGATAAATAAATGAACAGAGGGACGTTCCGCTCTCTTTGATTCTCCTCTTCTCATCTCCTCCTTCCTCTCATGTGCAACTCTTTGCTCTACCCCTGCTCACAACGCATGCACTCATGCTACTACCAAATCTGAGTGCCACGGAATTTCACATTTCATAGATATTCAATTGAGTGAAACACAAAGATTGTCTTTATTGACAGCACAGTGATCTGAGTGGATGCCTTCAGATGGCTATTCAGGACAGAAGCAAGGAAAACAACAGAACAGGAACAGCCAGGAATAGAGAATACAGTGCTCATGGAAAATACCAGGGCCATCACTCACAGCGTCTTGAGACTCTGAGATTAAGGGGGTGAACCCAGAAGGTCAAAATGCTTTGGGTTTAAAACTTTAGTTTTTGCAGGGGAGTAAGATGGTTCTGAAGCTTTAACATCAAAAATATGATTTGTTCATTCATTTGTTCCTTTCGAAGTATTAAAATCTTTCTAAATGCTAGACACTGTCTTGGACAGTAATGATCTGAAATGAATAAAACAAGATTCCTGTCTAAAAGTTGCACATAATATAGGGAAGCCATATATGTGGTGCATTAACAAAAAGATTAGCACGGGGAGAAAAGGCATCACAGAGCATGTTGTTCAGTGTCATTTAGCTCTTTACCCAGTCTCATGGGGCCGACCCTGAACCAAGACCACGCCTCCTTACTTACACCATCAGTCGGGGGGTGTGGCTGTGGAATTTTCTTACAGTCGTGTCGTCAAGAACATGAGTCTCTGAAGACTGTATGTGAGCTGAGTCCACGACCCATCCAATTAATGAATAGAAAGTAAAAGACATTAATGAATAGGAAAAGCTTTTCCAAAACTGAATTAAAATATCCCAAACCTTAATGCGGATCAGTTTTGGTGAGTTCACAAGAGTAGCGAGATACAGAATGGAAGGCTCAGCAAGAGATCTTAACGCAAATAACAGTAGGATATATACACTAGGGGCAAATAAACGAAAGGAAGGCACAAGGGGACATGAAAGGAAACAAATCTCCAGAGAGAAGAAGAGAGGCTCTCCACGTGAACTATCTGGCAGGATCGTATCAACAAGCTCTGCTCTGTTTCCTATCGGCTTCTCATAGTCTATTTTTCTCTCTAGACATCTTTCTTTAAAAAGAGAATCCAGATTTCCCGGCTTGGGCAGAGGGTTGGGAAGGAATGAGAGGAGACAGGCGCTGTCAAGGAAAGACGTCCTCTCTGGAAGGAAGTGAGGGCCAGAAGGGAAGGCTGGCTCCCCGAGGCACGTCTCCTTGCTGTCACTCCGGGTGTCTGTTCCCTCCCACTCCTGTGCGCCCGTTCCTTCCTGGCACCGTGAGACTTTAGGAGAGTCACGACAAAAATCCTGTCGTGTGCTGGTGAAGAAGAGAAAGTTTTAGATCTTTGCCTTTTCACAGAGGAAGAGTTTCATGGAAATTACTGTGCAATTTTAGATAAGAGCTTTGCCTTTGTTAAAGTTACTCTACCCTCTCTTCAAGTCACCACCCTCTCTGCTTCTACTACCTTAACAAGCAAAACAATACCACCCACCCACCCCAACACGCACATCGCCTTTGCACGCCTGTGGGCGCGTGGGCGCCCATGCACAACACGTAACTCGTTTGGCAGCCAGCACCGTCTGTCCCAGGGCCATCTCCATCTCTAAGGACTGTAGATTTTTCTTGGACTGGCTTCAGATATTTCCCCTCTGATCATCCACTGGCGACGTTCTTCTCCAGTGATTCCTCACTGCCTCCCTTGGCTCTCATTAATGAACTGCTCCTCGGTCTGTGACTAAGCGTGAATCCTTGTGTTTGGCTGTAGAGAGGATTATGACACTTTGCAAACACACACGCACATACGACAGAGGAGAATATCTTGGGTGACACGCAGGCAATGGAGGTCAACTAAGAAAACCAATTTTTAAAAAACCTGTTGAAGCAAGTAACGTAAAGAGAAAAGAGGGGAAAGCAGGCTGATGATTTGGTGACATTTACTTATTCCCAACATGATATTTTAAAAGGCAAACATGGAAACTGGAACTTGTTATTTAATTGAGGTTCAGGTATTTCAAAGCTTGCTTATCTCTCCGGCCCGGGTGGTGTTTCCATGGTGTTCCTTCTCTGCTTCTATTAGTCTGGAACGTGGGCGGCAAGTCGATGAACATTTTTAATGAGTAAATCCTTTTCTATACACCAAATTTTATAGATAATTAAATCTGATTTATAGGGCAGGTTTCAGCCACAGTTAAAGACGGAGGAAAGGAATGCAAAGAGGAGAGGCCCCATTACTGGTGCTCTAAGTGAGACTCTAAGCGGGCTCTGTTTCGTTTTTATAACCTTCCCGACAGGCACTTCGCAGGGCTTTGCAAAGTGAGGTTTCTGACGCACAGTAAAGCTCGGTGATGGCTTTGCCGTGGGTTTTGTTTGTTTGTTTTTGGCTTTTAGGCAAAGACTTTCCCTTGCCAAAGAAACAGATCCTGAGCTTTATTCCCTGTTCTCCCACTTTTACTCCAACCTATGCTAAAAGCTATGCATAAAAATCCTCAGAGAACACTGCTAAAGAATTTGCCCTTTCAGTATACATTTGTTAAGTATCTTCTATGTAGCAAACACCATTCTAGATGCCAGAAACACAGCAATCTACAACAGAGGCTGTTAATATTCATTACATGTGACATGAAATAGACTCAGGAGAAAAAAACGCAAATAAAAGGCAGTGTAACCCTTATAAGGAAATTGAGACCAGAGAGGGTAAGTGGTGTGGCCAGCATCACACAGCTTATCTGTCACTGGTGCAGTTGGGTCTAGAGGTCAAGTCTCCTGACCCCTGGACCAGATTCCTCTTAAGCACATGTCTTTTGTCATTTGTGTAATACATTAAACCAACAAAACACAGCAATTGCTTATGTTTTGAAGTACTAAGTAACTCTACTAATTGACCTTGAAACACTATGGGAAATAGTTAAGTACAATCTTATTTCGAATGGCCATGTAAGTTTCTAACAACTCCTGTCTTCCTTTATCTGCAGTCCTTAAGAAGTTGAAAATTTTGTGTTAGTTGGAGTTATGGGTCCTGAAATATTTGGCACTGCTGAAGTTTAAACGCAGACAAAGTTTCGTCAGTCATGGTTCCCTATCTGGACTCCCATCTGAAGAGTGCAGGCTCAGACGGGTTTCTCAAGGCCAAGGTCACGCCCGTCCTCAGTCATCCTCACCAACAGATTACTGAGCGATACCCGTGTGAGATAACTTGTATCGGAATTTAAAAGATAATTAGTCCTCTGAAGTGAACTTAAATGGCACACGGCCCAACTTCACCCTAATGCTTAACTTAAATTAAGATGTCAGGAAACATATATGTCTACAGGCAACCTGCTTGCATTTTATTTTTCCTTTTGAACTTTTTTTATTTGCACATAACAGAAAATACATCATATATAAAATGAAAGTCCTGTGCCTGGACAGAAGCATTAACAATAGAATGATGCACACTGTTCCAATTTTCATATATGTTTACTAGCAAGGGACCACACACACAGTGCTGGACTATAATACCTTAAATCCTTCATGGTGTATTTTGTCTGCCTTTTCATGTCTGTGTATATAAGTGCATGTCTATATTTTTTAACAGCTGTGTAGTATTTTCTGTAAGGCTGAACAATAGTTTATTTAACTAATCTCTACTTAATCAATATTTGGGATATTAGCAGTTACTCCATATCTCCAATGAATGCTATAAAGTTCATTCTTGTTTATACTTTTTTGTGAGCTGTACTCACTGATCCAGAATTCCCGGTTTTGTTTTCAGGTCTAAAAGTTAAAGCACATGGCTTGATATACACACCCACACGCAGACTACACAAATGTTAATATAATCTATATACTATTTATAATAAAATTAATAATTACAATATAAGGCAACAAACATATAAATATATATATTATAGATAACATATGTATGTACATATTCATTTCTTCCTTTGGGCAGAAAACTATCCCACTAGACTTTGAAGGCAGTTAGCAAACACAAAGAAATCCCAAAATTATCTACTCTTCTCCCTTGAAAAATTTCCCAATTGTGAAATGAATAAAACTACATTTTGTATCAGTTGGCTGGGCTATGTTATTTAAAGCTGGGTAAGTGAGGTGGAGGCTATTAGCAAAATTGATTTAAAATGTAGCAAAGATTAAAAAAAATTTCTTCATGTATCAAGCTGCTATTACTCTAAGTCAATTAAACCAATTTCCCTCAAGGAAAAACCTGAGGACCCAGATTCCTTTATTAGTAAGATGTTATTAAAATGTCTCTGTGGTTTATTGATTTCTTTAGTTCTGCTCCTTTAAGAATATGGGAATCACTAACAGAACTGAGACCAATGCAAAATGCTTGGAAATACTAGTCAAAATTGTATTTAGAAACAATAAAAGTAATGTGTCAATACGCTGGGTTGGTTAGAAACTTTTCTCTCAGAATACTTCTCATTTTAACCAGGTATCCCCATTACTTCTAACTGCCCTTCTCAGGTCAGCCCCCATAAAGATTAATTTTTAAGTTTCTTGAGGAAGAAAGCCTGGGATTAAAATTTGGTGGATTGTTCCTTAGATCTTTCTTCCTGCTGGTATCGTCTCACTCTTAGGCCATCTTTGGTTTGGAATTTGTCTTCCTCTTTGTGGGGATCCCTTGGCCTGGAACAATGGGCCTGTCATGTCATCTATACTCTTTGTGGTAAGGCAAGTCTGATATTCTGGATGGTCTTCTCTACGCTGCAGCTCTTGAGTCTGTCCCAGTTCCACTTTCTTGAATGAAGACTTAGATTCTAAAATGGTCAGCAAGAACCCTTGAAGATAGTTGGTATAAAACCTTATCTAAGAGATGAGGAAACTAAACCCAGAGCATTCTAGAATCTTGTCTAGACTTATCTAGAATCTTGCCACAAATAAGAATTAGAACCAGAATCCACATCTCCTGACTCTAGTCATTTCGGTACAGCTGTCAACCTCTCAGGATTTCAAACCCTTCTCGAGGCTGTTGGCTACTGTACCTGTATCAACCTGCATTCCTCACAGACCTGGCCCCTAATTCCGGCCTTCTCACCAAGAACTATTGCTGCTTGTATTGTGTGACCAAGAACAGTGATTACTCCTTATTGCGGGATGAAGCAGACATAAGCAATAGGTTTTTAAGTCATCTATTTAAATGTCAGTGGTTGTCCTGTGAGTAAAACATTCTGAACCTCTGATTGATGACCTCTGTCTCTGGAGAGTTCATGCTTCTTGCGGGAGATGAGCCCTGGGTATTATTTTTCTGTTTTAATATCTGTGGGAATGCTTAGTACCCCAAGTTCAGCTATTCAGGAAGCATTGTATGTTTTTAAAGGAGTTGATCTAAATGAACATTTCTAATGATAGAGCAGCACACTTTCTTTTATTTTTTGCTCAGTGTGTGGCTTCTCAATACTATGGGGTGTTAATAGCATTGCTTTTATGAATCAGATGGATAATGGTTTGAAACTGGTTCTCACCACTTGCTAACTGCATGATCTTGGACGACTTAACATCAGTAAAGTTCAGTTTACTCCTCTGTAAGATGGAGATAATGATACCTGTTCTGGAAAGTTGTTACGAGAATTCAGTGAGATAACATGTCCATTTAGTGCCCAGCATGGGGCCTGGCACATTTCGAGGCCCCAATAAGTGCTTTTTTGCTCTCTTTCTTTCCTTCCCCTTTTGTTTTTTTTACCACCCAAAAGCCCCTGTCCAAGAGAAGGGGTGGGAGAGAGTTGTGAAAGTTTAAAGACACCAGTTTTAGTTTTTCTTTTTTTTTAAATCAAGAGGATTTTGCTGAAGACATTGCATTATAAATGGACTTCTCGAAAGCCACTTGTATCAGTAGTCTGATCATTTATTCCTTGATGAGAAATATTTTGGTCTATTAGCAGAGGAAAGATTAACTGCACATTAATCAAAAACTTCATGAGGAGCAGAAGTGTGCATATATCACAGAAACTACCCCAGACTGGGAAATGTGCATTTGTGTATCAACTTTGGTCTTGGACTACTAATGTGGTGTCTGATTACTCGGTTAAATTCCATATGTGCTATTTTTTTTTTTAAAGAGAAGTTTATTTTATTTTATTTTACTTACATTTTCCCCCTTCTCCTAGGCAATTAATTTCTTGCTGGGACTGTGCCTGGAGACAGTAGGAGAAAATCAGTTGTTAGAAGTGTATTTCTAAATTAGCAATCATCTCAGTGACGTGTGCACTTAGTCAATGTGTTTATTTCTTGGGTATTGTGTGTTTTCTAAAAATACCTAGAGAAGGCTCTGTGTATTTTGGTAATTCCTTGGAAGCTGCAACAGAGCATGATAAAGGCTGATAGAGTTTGCCATTTGGGGATTCTTACCATTGTTTCTGGGCGAGGCAAGGGGCAGGTCTTACCAAAATAAAATGATTCTGTCTCCAGTTGGAAATCCTCCTCTGGCTGGTAGAAGTGTCTACTCAAAAACTTTGGTTAAAAAGTCTAGTAGATTCAGGGTGTCACTACCAAAAATAGTTCATCTATGAAGGCTTTAAAGGGAAGCCCTCTGGAAAGCTCAGTAGTCACAAAAATAAAAAAAGGCTTCACTGGGTGTAAATTCCCTGTCAGGGATGGAGAGCTGTTATTTAGCTGTTTACTAGTATGCCATTATATCAGCATATAATGGAACAGTTATCAGGAAACATTGATGCAGGGCTAGAGGGGTTGTGTGTTTGTGTGTGTGTGTGTGTGTGTGCGTGCACCCAGAAGCCTGTTTAATCTGTTTCACTAGCTCCCACTGTTAGAATTCTCTTCCCTATTTTTGCCTTTTCCCCAAGGCTCACTGGTACCCTGACAGTGTACAGAGTAGTTTTAGAGATGCAAGAGTGTATCAGAAACTGGGGAAGTGTAAGTTGTGAGTCTCTAAGGAAAGCTGTATTGGGTTTATAACCCATTTGGAAATGTAGCCACAATTTCATTTCATCCCAGAGACCTCCATGGAGCAGTAACAGGGGAGAGGAGGAGGATTCATCTAATTTCTTTGATGTAAATTTAAAATTTCTCCTGACAGTTTATGCTGGAAGACTGAGGCTTGAATGCATCATCCCGAAGAATTTCTGCAGTTGCCCAGAAATGTGGGGCTGGAGAGAGCAGATGCTTGGAAATGCTGTTGACATTTCCAAGTTTTTATAGCCCTGCTACATAGCCCACCAACTCCAGCATGCTTCACACATGGAGAAGGATCATTTGTCATTTTGATGCCAAGATGATACTCACAACTCTAAACGAAACGGATTACTTCTTTCTACCTCCTGCTTGGACAAAGCAGAGCCATTTCAGGCATTTATTGGTCGCCCTGTACATGCCTGGATGGCAGGTAGTATCAGTATTTGCCCTGTGGCAGTGGAAAGGAGGGTCCCTGAAACTACTCATGATAGCAAAAACTGCAAGTTTCTGTCATGTGCAATTAGGGCATGATTTACTTGGCATAAATGACTTCATTGACAAACATACAAGAAGTCATTAAAAGTGCACTTCCTTTTGAAACAGCATTCAAAGAGGTGATATACAACTATACACACCATTCTTCATATTTAAACAAAAGTATTTACCTGAGCAAATTAGCAGCTTACCAGCTCTGAAAATCTGGACAGCTTCACAGACAGCAGATATTTGGCATTTTGAATTGTAGACATTATAGTCAGAAAATCTCTATGGCAGGTCTCCCTGCTTTCCGGGAATGATTCCTTTATGTAATACTTAACCCTTGAGTATCACCAAAGAATATATTGAGGCCATTACTTATATTTTGGCTACTGGATAAATGAGAGTGGCCCAGGATCTACTTAGAATCAAGCTTTTATGTCTCTGGAAACCTAAAGATAACAGCAAAATCAATCTCCAAATATTTACTGAATGCAACTCTAATAAAAAGGCATTCTGGGAGTCACACTGCTTTCTCTGACCTGCGTGTCTAAAAGGTTCTGTAACTTAACATATCTGTCAAAGGCACATGAGACCCTATCAGGGCAAATTTTTTTTGTTTCTATTGTTTATACAGAAGTTGTTATCCCCTGCCTTGGAATTAAGGATTCTTAGAGCAGGTGCCCCTGGGATCCAGCCAATGGGCAGGCAGGCAGGTTTCCACTGGGAGGCTGGAATTGGTGCCAGAGTCTTATATAAGAGATAAGGACATTTTTTGTTAACCCAGCCGTCTCGGAAGCTGCCTGTGCTGCTGAGATTACCCCTGCATAATCTGTTACCCACCTGTGACCTACGCCGTAGCCATTGGATAGGATCATTGGCCTTGAACAGGACAGCTGGGCTGCTTGGTTCCCACCTGGAAGTGCAGTTCTATTTTCAACCCTCGGGCCCATGCTGGTCCGGGGCAGGTGGAAGGCAGTGGCTCAGAGGCCCAGCACTCGGTCAGTCTTGTCGACGTTCTGTGTTAGTATCCCCTTCCTTGTGAATAAACTCTTTCTTGAATCTCAATTCCAGTAAGTGGGATAAACCCTGGTGCTGCTGTTTACTGTCTGCTTCTGCCTAGAATTTTATATCCTCTGCTGCTATGATCTTATCCTGCCGCCTGGGTCATTCTGTGGACCTGAACCTTAGTGCCTGTGGTCACCTCCTTTCACCTGTTACCAGACCTCCCTGACACAGGCTCTGTCCACTCCCCCCTGGTGCCCATTCGCCATCTGCCTGGGCTTTCTCTTGCCCATTTCCTGCTGCTGGGAAGGTGCGTCGCCCTCCACGTCTGTAGCTATGGTTAGAACATAGTTTGCTAACAACAAATAAGCAAAACGTTCAAAACACCAAGATCCAAATTTAATTTGTCCCAGCCTCTAGCAGGCCCTGGGTATGAAATACATGGTTTATGACACATCGTAACCCAGAATAATTGTATAAAAAGTTCAAGCTTCTGAGGTAATTGTCCAGCAGGAACAAATTAACTAATGGAGTAGCATCTGTATCCAAAACATGAGTGAGGATTAAAAGTTCTGTGAAGGTGAAGTGTATGTTATCAAGTAAAATAATTTTAATAATTCTGAGGATGTTTGCAGATTGACTTTACCAGAGTCAGATGGTGGCTGTCTTTCAGCATGCCAAGGGGTATTTATTAAGCGATGCGAAACCTTAAAAGAGAGATGTAATGGCTCCTGCTTCGGGGAGAGGAGAGAGGGATTGCAAGGCCCTAGCGGGGAACTGCTACAGCACAGTTAGATAGGAAAGAGTGCTTTTAGGGAACCTGTGTGTTTACAAAGAAAAGTGAGAACAAGGCTTACAGGAGCAGGGAGGAACTGAGCATGGGTTAAGGGCCTGCTGAAACCACAATTTGAAAAGGACTAGGAGGAAGCATAGAAGAGGCAAAATAAAAAAGACACATGATTAGGGAGTGACAGGGAGGGCAGGAGTGGGGGGTGCAGGAAGGGGAGGGAGACAGCAGAAACCAGGGGGAGCTGATTGTTCCGGAATTTGACTTAGGGAGATGAATAAAGGGGAGGCATCAGAGGTAAGAAACATACTCAGTGGTCAGAACCAGGGGGCTCCCCAGTTAAGTACATGAAGCAGGCCACCCCTAATGTGCTTCCTCAAAGTCAAAAGGGTTTGGGCCCAGAAGGGAAAAGATATGTTTATTCATAGGTGTAGGGATATGAAGGAGAAGTCTTGATTACCGCCTGGCAGAGATATGAGGGAGGGAAGACTCAGAAGAAAGCCAAGGCGAGGTCTCAGGTGGGGCAGATCGACAAGAGACAGAAGCCACGTGAGTATACAGACTGTCGGAGTCAGTCTCTTGCCGGATTAACCAAGAAATGGAAGCCCACATTTATAACTGGCTCTTAACACTTTTGGCTTTATGCCTCAAGAGTCCCTCATGCAGCAGGACACTTACATCAACTATATGTGAATTGTAATAGGTGGCGGTGGAGCAGAGCAGAGGGGTAAGGGTGTGAGCTCAGTCACAAGGCCTTAGCTTGCACCCCAGGCTCTACCTTTTATAAACTGTGTAATCTTGAACTAGTTATTTAATCTCTACCTACCTTAGTCTCTCCATCTGTGAAATAGTAATGGTATCTGTTTCTCTGAATTTCTGTAAGGATTAACTGAGATAATGTTCCTAATAATATTAAGGGTCTCTACTAACATGAGCCTTTGTTTGCATTAGACCCTTAGGTCGGGAGTGCGGTGTATGTGTCAGTCTAAAGGGATGCAAAGGGAACATGCAAAGGGAACATTTCCTCCCTGGGAGAAAGCCAACAGTCCAGCTAAACCTTTCAGCTTGTATTATTTTGATAATTTTGGACACTCAAACGGTAGAATGGGTTAGGATCTTCATATATTATTTCACCACTTATTCAACTCACTGAATACAACAAATTGTGAAAGAATTTAAACTAGGTATCACATGTAATACCATATGGAGCAAACGCATTCCATTTGAAAATAAACTGGAATGTTCATGTGTTGAATTCTGCAAAGGTAATTTCATGTCAATGATCAATAAGATAATAGATGGCGCTGCAGGAATTGCGAGGCTGTAATACACTTGAGGTGTTGAGGCAATTGATCAGTGGGAGCTAGACCGAGGAAATACTCAGCATTGGGTGTGTTTCAGAGTTACAGATGTATTTATAAGATTTTCATATATCATTTAGCTTACTCCCTTCACAAGTCTAAGATTTTTTTTTTTGGAAGATGAGGCCAAAGAATAGTTGAGCACCAAAAATTCAGCATTTTGTGCAGCTGGTATTCCGGACCAAAATGGTTAGGTCAGCTTGTACCAGGCGATGACATTACTTCCTGGGTATGGGTTAGGCACTGCTGGGAAGACGCGCTAATCCTTTTTAAGTCTTGCTATGTTATCTTGTTTCTTTGCCTAATGTAGTCAAAAGCGGGAGGCGCCCTTCCAAGAATCTATTTGTAATTGTTTCTAGAACCTCTTTATGGATTATATACTTAAACAATTAAAAGTATTTCCTGAAAGCAAAACAAATCTTTGAAGTGAATGGTTTTAAGATGGACTCCATGGAGAATACCTCAGGGTGGGTTGGCTAATTTCCTATAGTTAGGCTGTTCTACGGGCGTGAATGCCTCAGAGCTCCTCGTGGTAGAGTCTAGTTCCTTACTAAGAGGCGGCACATGCCTCTTTCAAAAACTGATGGAAGGTTTGTCTCTAAGGTAGCTGTGCAGCGTACTGGGCCTGCGGCTTTTGGGGACGCCATCTGTGTGATGATCCAGTCTTGCGACGTGCGTGGTGGCCTCCACATGTTGGGAAAAAGCTTCATTGTTACTGTCTTGACCGCCCGCCACAGCCAAGATTAGCTCCCATTTGGCACTCTTGGCCCGTTGTCTAATTCTCTGCATAAGGCTGTAAAATCCTCAGATATCTTTCCACGAACCCTCTGAAATGCCCCATGAATTCCCAGGTTTGTTTGTCGTGAATGTCAAACTCCCCAACACCAGATGATGGGGCTTGCTATGCCTTTATGTGAGATTTATTCTGAAATATTCTCTATACCCTTGTAAGATGGTGCCACCACTCATATTCTGACCATGAGTGGTGTATATGAACCTAAGTGTGGATCTCAAGAGCGTGCATTCTGGTAATGGTAGAATTCATAGATTGTTGTCAAGCACTTCCAGATTTTTGCAGTATGGACAATATATATTTTCTTCTCTGTACTTTCAACTCTGTAACAACTTGAGTATATCCATAGAGCTTTCTTTTCCAGCTGCCCTCACAATTCCACCTGAGAATAATACTGAAATGACCAAAAAGCAAACTACAATAATAATAATAATAATAAAAAGGAAACTTTGCATCAATACAGAAACTAGGGAGTAGTACCATTTCCCTGCCAGGTACTTTGACTGAACTAACTATAAGATGGAATGAAATCAAAAGAAGTCTTTGAAAGTTGATATACAACTCTCTTCTATAATCCAGCAGGCAGTAAAGTGTCCTGAAAAAGAGTGAAGTATCTGGTAGGACCAATTAACACCTTCTAAATGTAGTGGACCACGAAACAGATGGGAGCATTTCCCTTACAATTTTTTCTGACACATTTAGGTGCGGCTGCAACGAGAAGTTCTGAGGTTTATGCAAATAGACACACTCTAGGCAATGCAGAAGTAAAACAGGATCCTAGCTGAACACCAGCGGCTATATTCCCGGACCCGAGGGTAGCATCAGAAAGTGGGCCTGCACAGCCACAAGAGGTAAATAGAAGGGAGAATGGGACAGCAGAGGGCTGAGTATAGCTGAGTGGGCAGCTCTCCTAGGCATTTGCTTAGAGACTATGGCATGGACTTCCGAGGGCGGGGACTCTTTTCCATCCCTCGAGTGGTTGACTCTTGATATATATATACATAGTCCTGCCATCATATGAAGTCTGGAAAAACTCTCCTCACCAGGAAGAGAAAATGGAGATTGGGAGATAATCCACTTTCCTGCTCCTAGGCAAATATGAGGTCAGATCTGCCAAATTTTCATTCTAAGATAAACAATAAGGGGCAACAAAAAAGATATTTCAACATAAAAGAACAAGGAAAATATAGTGCTTAAAAGGATAGGGACATTTTTTTAGAACCATTTTTTTTTTAACGAAGTAGAAGTAAATGTATACGTGGACTTTATGAAAAGAAGAGTTGAAAGATGAAATGAAAGACGAGAGAGGGAGGACAGGAAAGGTCTATGTGCATAGATAACAAGATAAGGAAATAATATAAAAGCACTGCAACAGATCAAAATGTGCACTAGAGGGAAGCGGAATCAGCTCTGAAGAAAGTCAAGTCGGCAGCAAATTAAGAAGTGTTTACAAAACTTAGAAGAGATTGCAAAACATAGTGACTTGTGGAATACAGTGAGGAAATCCAAAACATAAATATTTTATGTTCTTGAAGAAGGGAGAAGCAAAAGAAAAGGGGGTAAAACCCAGGTTAGAAGAGAGGTCATTTTCTGAGATTTCAGAGGGAAATAAATTGATTCAAAGACCTTACCTTTGCCCAGCAAAATAAATTAGAAAAGAACAACATTTAGACATATTATTGGGAAATGTATGAATTTCAAAGATTCAAAAATGATTTCTGTAATCATCCTGTCAGATACTTAGAAAGGAATAAATGTCAAGCAGATCTCTGAATTTTCTTTGATAATTCTAAATGCCAAATAATGGTGATGATAAATGACGATGAAAATGATAACGAACACCTGAGCATTTTCATGTATCAGACACTTCAATATGCCTTTACGTAGTAGCAGGTAAATAAAACTTACCAACAAATGTCAGCATTAAGTGCTTATATTCTCATGTTATAGAATAAAGCTGTTAATATACCTAAGAAGAAAAAAATTGAAAAGTAACCATACAAAACAAAAGGGCAGAGCAATGAATCAACAGGTGCTCCATGTAAGACTGGCATAATTAAGACTATCCAGGTTAATTATGATAATAAATAAAATTAAGTGAAATTTTCCTATTTAAAAAAGAGACTCACATTGAATAAACAACCTAAAACCAAAAATCAAACCCAGTTCTATGCTGTCTGTAATAGCAACCTTTCCCCACACCCCTACCTTAAGTAATTCAGAAAGTTTTAAAGTAACAGGATGGGCAAAGAAAATATTTAAAGCAAATGATAACAAACAAAAATAAAAACAGAAATGCTATTACTAGAGTAGATTTTCATGCAAAAGACCTGTAAGTGAAATAACAAGGCTAATTTTATACTGAAAAAGGAAGCAATGCCTTAAAGTTGACTGATATGCAGTCACCGTGGCAGACCAAGGTATCTCTCTGTATTTTGAAGATTAATGGGAAAAACAAAAAAGAAGAGTGTGAAAGATTGAAATGGTTTCAAAACAGATGATTTACTAGATCTATCTAATATTGTGTTCCCTAAATCACAAATGATATGTTTGACTGTGGGAGATAAAGATTTTTTAAAAAGCCAAAGTGTATTAAACCAAAGGACTCCTTAAATGAATGCAAAGTAGCAAAAAATGTGCAGGACTCATTATCTGGCCACAGGGCAAGGAGTTAATTATATAAAAGATCTCCCTGTTATAGACATTTAGAATTGAACAACTACCACATTTTTTTTCTAAATAATTGCTGGATTAAAACAGGAATCAAAACTGTAGTTTCAATGATTAGAAAATAGGGATAGTGTGAATAGCACATATCAAAACATAAGGGACCAGTCAAAGCTGTAATCACAGGCAAAATCAATATGCTTTTTGCTTTACTTAGAAAATTTATTAGAATAGCAATCAGATTAATAAATGAGAAAGAATATATTTTAACTTAAAATGATAAATGATAATATTCAAACCCTAGTTGTTATGCAATCTGTTGATAAATTAATAATAGAATGATCTTTCAGTGTAGTAAGGTATATCTATCATACTCAATGTGAAATTCATGAATCATTCCCATTAAATAAGGAATAAGACAAGGATGCCTTTTAGCTATCATTGCTATTACTCACCATTCTTCCAGAAGTTCTAGTCAAAACACCATGTCAAAAAAAACTTAGATAAATAAGAATTAGAAGAAATTTAATATGATATGAATTTTCTATGTAGGAAATCCAATAAAACAGATAGAAAAACTAGTAAAATAGAATTCAATAAATAGGTGAAATGCAAATGAAATATAGAAGAATTAATGTTTCTATGTATTACCAATAATCAGTATGTAATATAAATAAAGCACTGGTCACTTTAGAAACACAAAGTCTATATAATTTCTTGAATAAACTTAACAAGAAAGGAACTCATTAAATTTATTTTAAAATTTACATGGAAGCATCAATGTCTATGGGGAGCAAATCTATTTTGAAAAAAAGGAGAGATTTGTCTTATATTAACAAAGATTTTGAAAAAGAGGGGAGTTTTTTTTTGATATTATCATATGTTATATTATAAAGCATAGTTATAAAATCTCTTGAAAAGAAAAATAGACCAATAGAACAGTCTAAAGATCTCAAAAGCAGATTCATGTTTACATAGAAAATTAATGTACAACAGAGGGGGCCCGAGGTAGTAATTGAAGAGACAGATTGTTTAGTAGATGGTGTTGGGAAAAATGTTTTACTATATAAAGAAAAATAAAATGTGCTGTATAGAGAAGGATTCTAGATGGGTTAAAGATCTACATGTGAAGGTAAAACCATAAAGTCATTAGAAAACAATGCAGAAGAATATCTTAATACCCTGTTTGTGGGAAAGCACACATTCCAGAATCTTGAGGTAGAAAATTGCTAAATTTGGTTACATCACACTAAAGACTTTTATTCAATGTTGGACACCACTGGGACTAATATCTAGAGTATACATAAGCCTCAGACAAGAAGCAGATATGAACCCCAATAGAAAAATGGTCCAGGAATATATGTAGAGGCAATTCATAGAATAGGAAACCCAAAGGACTAATAAACTTACAAATAGATGCTCAGTATCGTTAGTAATTAGATAAATACAAATTAAAATAACAATAGCATTTCCCTGAAGACCTGTCAGCCAGATAAAGCATTAGCTGATACTGCTAAGTGTTGGTGGGAGGAGGGAATAATACTCAGGCACTGCTGGATGGAGTTTACAACACAGAGTCACAGAATGGCCTGAGGCAAACTGGCGATACCTAACTGAATTAAATAAAGGTATGCCGTATGGCCAGTGATTCCACTTCTGAAACCATAAGTAGAAATGAGTGAGGTTGTTTCTTGAAGCATGGTTTGGGGTGGTGGGAAGTTGGAGGCAATACAGGTTTGCGTGGCTGGAGGAAAGGATGTGTAGATATCATGAATGATGCTGTGGGCATCCACGCTGGTTCAGACCCAGGAACAGTGAGCCAGGGTGGAGGTGTACTCATGGCGACATGGATAAACTACTTTCAGTGTTAATTTGATGAAAATATAAAATCCAGTGCTAGCAGGGTTTTGGAAAAATAGAAGTATAAATTATTAAAATTTTCTGGATGCGATGCATGCACATATTTAAACCTTAATTCTTTATTTGTATTTTTTTATATGAAAATAATCAGAAACAAAGGCAAAATATAATGATATGACTTGTGATATTTGACATTTGGAAATAACCCAAATATCCTAAATTGGTACTTGGATATATAAAATAGGGCATATCTATGTGATGACATACTATAAAGGATTATAAAGTCTTTTCACACAATTAATAAAATGCAGGAAATTCTTACCATTTTTTTGGTTCAAAGGCAGAACAGTTAGCAGGTCTTAATGTGTTAATTATGAGCTCAATTAAATATAAAAGAGGTGTGTATTCTTAAAAAAAAGAATAGGAAATAAAAATGCCAAAATATTAAAGATTGTTATTTCTGGGTTCTTACTATAAAAATAGTCTTAAATTTCTTTTTTGTATATTTATTCTTTTTTTCTAAAATTTATAATTATCGCAAATGAAAACATTTTTATAATCAGAATAAAAATTTAATTAAAAGGGGCTATTTCTTTATTATGTTACATATTATATGACCAAGTATAGTTGTTGGCTTAGACAGTGGGGCCATTACAAAAGCCAGTTTTGAATTAGTGAAGAGGAGTCGCTAGGAAGCTTCACATCATTTATTATGTGATTTGCAGTAAATATGGATATTCACTATAGTAAATGTGTCATCAAATAATTTCCTTAAATTGCACTATGAGCCAAATGGTACGTTCGCTATATAAGATAATGCTTTCATTAGGCTGGTTATTTTATTGCAGATTTTAAATATCTGAGGGACAATAATGAGAAAAGCTCACATTTGAAGCTTTCTACACAGATAATAAAGTACTGCATTTTGTAATGAACCAGTGTTAAAAAATTAAGCTGAGGCATATTAAGAATGTTAAGAGTTTGTTTTGGCAAAAAGTGATTCAGATCCGGCGGCGCCAACCTGGGAGTGGCTAGGAGCACACCACCCTTCGGGAAGCAGGGGCCAGGCTTCTACAGAGAAGGGGAGGGAGCAGAGAAAGCAAGTTAATGATTGGCTATGGCTTCAAGCCTGGTGGCCTGTTTGTGGTGGGTTGTCTTGAGGTTTCAGTTTGTAACCTTGAGGCATTTGCAGGCCTAGGTTTTGTTCTGCGGATGTGGGTCACCCCGGCATTAGGGCCCCCTTGGCCTCCTGGCTCCAAGTTAATTTAACACCAGTAGTGCAGTTACTATTAGTCTCATTATTTAGGTCAGAAAACAGATGAACTTTTCTGTTTTCTGAGAGGCCATAGCATTAATTGATGATGTAAGAAACGGGTACTTGAATCCTTCTTCCTACTCATTGCTCCTCTGTTCCATGACCCTGGCTTGAATATACACAGAAAAGAGTGGATAGCCTTTGGGAATCAAATATTAACTGTTTAATGTGCTCTTTACCAGATCAGAGGGCGAAACAATGTTGTTTACCTTCCCCCTTAAACTCTGCAATCTTCCTTCTTTTCTTCAGCACGCTCTCCTTTCCCACCTTTTAACAGCCACACCCACTTATGTGTGGCTACTTTCACACTGCAGTGGTAGAATTGAACAGATCTTTAGAACTTGTGACAGACAAATCTAAAATATGCACAGCCTGACCTTCTATAGAAAAAGTCCACTGGTGCTGCTGTATTGGAGGGGATTACCAAAACAGAACTAAGGAGGCTGTCAGATAGAGTTCTTAATTGCTTCATGTAACCTTGAACTTCATTTTTTTGAAGGACTAAAAAAATCTCAAAAGACATTGAAACTCCCTGGCATATGTAACAGAATCGTTCTTTAAAAGAGTTATTTCCTTAAAAAGCAGAGACACAGTAATGAGCTGTCCTCTGTAGGGCTGTACTGACAAAGTAACAATGAATTTCCCAGGGGACGTTAGAAGCGATTTGAGCAGGTAATATATGCCTAAACCCAATGAAACCATTGACTAGTCTAGTGTAGACAGATCTGGGACTTGGGCAGGACATGGGAATGAAGAGAGAGTAGCCGCGGATAGGCATGAACTTGGGTCTGGAAAATTCCTGGTTGAAATGGGAACTTCAAATCACTAAGAGAAGGGAGAAATAAGGATGTTTCCACCAGAAGCAATTTTAGGAGTCCCTGGATAGGGTATTACACTTAGCAATTTCTTACTCCTATATGCTTAGACACCACCATTCTGCAACTTGAAACCTGACTGTGGAAAAGAGTTATGAAGGCTTACCTGTGGAGTAAGCAGGCCGTTTTGTCTGTCTATGGGAGAAACAATAATATCTCTGAGGAACATAATATTATCAAAAACCTGTTAAAAACAAGACAATAGGCCCAAAATAGAGTTTCTTATGCTAAGCCCTGTCACCAGACTGAGACTTAATTACACTTCGACTCTCCCAGAAATAGCATCTTGGAAATGGAATCTTAAACCAGTCAGCCAGGAACCCCCTGACCAGCACTAGTTAGGTAACCTTCCTGGTAGACCCCTGCCACATCCCATGGAAAGTGACCTTGCATAACCAACCTGCTTTCTCGCTGGTATAACTTACTTGTTTCCACTTAAGAAAGCTTTCACTTTGTACGGCTCCTCAGAGCACCTTTCAATCTGCTAGACAGAATGCTCTCCAACTCATGAGTCATCGAATAAAGTCAATATGATCTTTAGAATTTACTCAGTTAAGTTTTTTTTAACACCCCCTAAATACTCTAGGTGTCTGGATGGTTTCAAGCCACATAGAAAGATTCCTCATGTAGGATCTGCAAAAAAGGATTGAAAACCATGGATGGGTGTGCTCCAGCGTGAGATGGGGAAGTGGAGGGAGATTGCATTAGAGGGGAGAGAACAGGGAGGGGAGTTTGGGGGATCCAGGGAAAAGGGGCTGGTTGCCGCTGTGCAAGCCATCCACGAGTACACAGAACTGGAGGAGGGCACAGGGCGGACAGCAGGGAGGAGAGGAGACCAGGAAGGACTGGCTCGGTGAGGAAGGGAAGGGAATGTGGAAGCCAGGGGGTTAAGAGAGCCGAGTGAGGAACAGATGGTATCAACTAATGTGACAGGGCACTCCCTGTTTTTGAAGACTTGATCTGCCAGGGTTATAGTGGGACATAATCTATTATAATACACAGTGCCTTTCAAAGACTGACAATCTGGGGATGGGGGGTGGGAGAGAAAACGTGTACACATGAAATTAACTAATAGCACAAGGCAGTAAAAGGAATATAACCTACAAAGTCATAGCAGGTGGTTTAACCCACACAGATGTGAACTGTAAAACATATTTTTTCATTCCTGAGTTCCTTTTTAAAAAACATCTCAGATCAGTGATTCGGTTTAAAAAAAATGGCACCTAGGGCAATAGTTTCCACTAAGGTTATCCTGAGGGTCACATCCAATGGCATAGATAATAAAAAAGACCATGTATATATTTGCATTTAAAGTGGTATGATTTACATGTTTTTGCATATGCACACAGTTCGTACTCTGCATATAATTATGTAGACGGTAGGGTCTGCCCTTATGCACAATATTAAACTTTGAGTAGGGTGCAGGGAGTCAGTTTTTACTTTTTCTTGCCTTTTTCCTTTTCATTCATCCCTTGACATCAATCTGGCCATCATGTGAGAGAAATGGAAAGATGCAGAGGGTTCTGAGCCGGTGGGAGGCCCAGCCAGGCCCTAAACTGGAGATGACTGGGTCCAGCTGATCAGGGTGTCACGTTTCCACAAGACTATATAAGGCTCTGTGTTCTGTGTCAGAAAGAGGCTCTGTCAACAACTGCAGAAAATGTGCTAATACTGTTAATGAAATTGATGATTATTCATATTCATCTGTTTTCTTTTTGCCCTGAGGGACATAATCCCTGAGAGACAGGGATTCAAGTAAGTGGTCACTATTTTCTGAAAGTTTAATATGTACCCGGTTTGCGGGCTGCTTTATATACAGCTTTTCAATATATATTTTTTTAAAGTAATTACCTTATGAAATGGGTATTTTATCCCTACAGTTGAAAAGCATGAGACTTACAGAGGTTAAGTGACTTGTCCAAAGTCACACAACTCATGACAGAGCAGGGATTTATTGATTTAGTACTGTTACCTGAGTGTCTCATATGTGCAAGACACTTGCAAGGTACAATCTGTTGAACTCCAAAGTCGTGCTCAGCATTATACATAATTAGGATAATTATTTCCTGCCTTAAAAGTGCTTATCTTTGGGCATCTCCCTTTTGGTAATCAGTAGAACCATTCACTCACTCACTGAAGCTGCAGAACCAGAGAACAATCTTGGATTATACCTACTCCGTCAATTCTCATAGCCACATAATCACCCATTCCTGTCAATTCTACCTTTTAATATCCCATTCTCGCAAGCTCTCCTCCAAATGTGCCTTGCCCCCAAGGCATCCTCTGTTCACCTTACCGTACAGCTTCCTCCCTGTTCTCCATGCCTCTAGGAGGTGAGGAGTCACCAGAGATGGCAGCAATGACTTAGCTGTCTGTTTTCCAGTGCTTCATACAGAGGCCAGAGTGAGCTTGACTTCATGTGTTCGTTGGAGAAATCATTGAATACAATTCTTACAAGTGAAATTTCGAAACCTAATCTGTCTATGAGATGAGGACTTATTTAAACACCTGGGTTATTGTCCTAAGCACTTGGGAGACGTCAGTGATCAAAATAGATGAGGTCAGCTCTCAAGGTGCTTGTGTTCCTGGCTATTCCTTAACGAGCTGCAAATCTCCCTTGGTATGGGGAGGCCCTCCATGCTTTTAGATTCTTCGCCCTTAAGGGCAGTAGCTTTCTCTATGGAACAACTGTCCTCGCGCTCCTCTCGCTGAGCACGGCTTCTTGGGCCGCAGGCTTTTGGGTTAGCTATTTTTCATTACTGCCATCGGTTTGGCTGCTGCACATAGAGTTACTGCAGAATTATTTAAGAACACAAGACCGTGTGTCTTAATTAATTTAAGTATAAACACACAATGTTAGGAAAATGAAGTAGACAAAAACATTTTCATGCATCACAGGCATTTCGCAAACATATACAGTGTAACCTGTTAATTACATTTTCCTTCACAATTTATCTTTGCAAAGCTTTGCCTAATAACTCGATGCTTACATTTTTAACTGCTTGTGATTCATTTTTCCAGACTGTTTCCAAAGGGATTGCCATGTCCCAAATGAAAAAAAAATACTATAATTACTATAATAATATGGCACAATAAAACAGCATATAGTGTGTCATTTTAACCCAAAGACTATGTCATGAATCCTTTCCTTACCAGTGCCCTTTCTTTCATTTGAAGGAAGCTCACCAAAAGATCCATAATAGAAATTTCTAAGATTGTATATATCCTGCATACATGTAGCAAATGGCATCACCATTCATGCAACCGGTGAGATAACAGAAAATATATGTACTGGTCTTTGCTCCCTGTTCTTGGCACAGGGCTCCTAACAGTCTAGTGATTTCCTAAGTGATAAGAGCATCTCTGTTACTAATAACTGTGACTCGGTCCCTGACACAGTGCTCCTAAAACCCTTCTAACTTTCGAAGGGATAAGAACACTGGGAACATCTTTTGTTTGAACGAGGGGACTCTGGGTGGACTCTGAATGGCTCCTGGAGGGGGACTGGCCACTAGGAAGACCAAGCCATAATGAGAAGCTTGGGATTTTCAGGTCCCCCATCACCACCCCATTGTCCAGAGAGGAGAGCGGGGATGAAAATAAAGTTAATCATTGATCCTGTCTATGTGAAGAAGCCGCCATAAAATCCCAATAGGACGGGATCTGGGAGCTTCCAGGTGGGTGAACATCCCTGTACTGGGAGAGCGATGCACCCCAGCTCCACCCGGACAGAAGCTCCTGCACTTGGAACCCTCCCTGACCCGACCTGACGTATCTCTTCATCTGGCGGTTCATAAGTATCCTTTATCATATCCCTTATCAGAGCATGGAAAAGGAATTTGATCGAAGGAAGCATTTTCCTGCCTCCTCGTCCCCTCCTTCCCCTCTTCCCTTCAGGTAAAAATAGCTAGGTTCCTTTGTTCCCACTGTACCCAGGGCAGCCCCTAATGTTGCACCAATTACCTTTCTTTGCTTGTCTGTCTGTCTCTGCTACACTTTCACTGCTTTGATAGTAGGTGTGAGGCATGATTGGCATGATCTCCTCAACCCCTAACAGAGTCACAGTCATGGACTCAGGGGGTCCTACTGGAAGAATAAACAGACAGCTTCAGTAGGGACGACTGGTCTCATGCTTGGGTGCAGGGCAGCTCTGAAGCAGCACACCTTGAAAGAGGTCACAGGACGCTGTGCTGGGAAAGTGGCGAACGGAATTTGCCGGCCTTCTCTTTGGCTGTTTGCTTCCCGTGATGTCACTCTCCTTCTTTCCCAAATAGGTATAAAATCTCTGTCTAAATGACATTTGCTGTGTCTTAGCAAAATGTAAATTGTAGAGCTTTCAGCACTGGGAGTGTGTCTGCTACTCCTGGATATTTTCTTGCAGCGAGTTACACTGGTACCAGCTGGTGGTAAATGTCTTGGTCACAGTGTCCAAACCACGAGCCATATGCTGTGCCTGCAGTCCACATGGGGCTTCTTGATAAGTCTCGCTCTCATATGATTTCAAGAATAAATTTCTCAACTTAAAATATTTATTTTCTTTGTGTTATTTGTACTCTCATGTGTCCCATTAAAAAGTCAGGAGACTTGGACTTGCTTGTATTACTCATGCACAGGACAAATCTGCCTTTGTTGTATTGTCTGTGCTGGCCTAACATACACAGTAAGCATTTGAAGCATCAAAATATAAGTCTCATCAAAATAGATGGATTGGGTAGTTCTTAACAGACAAACAACACTTACTCACACAGAATAGATTCTGAAAACTATGATGTTTGGCAATGTCATTGATCTATATTAGTTCATTGCTGTAGAGAATCTGGGGATAATTTTACTATCCAAGCTATTAAACCAGCCTCAAACATCTGTTTTTAAATGGTTCTTTAATTTCTGCTTGATATTTCTTAATAGCCAGCAAACGTAGTTGCCGGCAGGTTTAAAATAAAATATAAGGAAAATCAAACTTTAAATTGAGAGATTGTGTTATTTTTACATATGAGAACTATGGAAGTGAATCACCCTTTTGGAACAAATATTTAAATTAAAAAAAAATTCTGTGTACCATTACAACTACCTAAGAAAACGTAAGATTATATCATGCTACCTTCGCTCTTCTGGTTTTCTTGATGCTTTTCAGCACCGATCCACCAATCCACCTGATGAATGTCTTCACAGCTGCTTTTCCTTAACCACCTCACCCTACTTCTTTATTTCTATAACAGGTGTTATATTCTATCAGAGTCATTTATTGATGAATGATTCCCCAGCTAGACTGTGAGTTTCCAGCAGGCAGAACCTGCAGGCACACATTGGCATTCCACACAGGATCAGAGCTAGATCTGATATTTTTAACATTACATTCCTTATTATTAACTACAGAAAAACCCGTGATCTTTATGTACTTGGTCAATGTTCACTCTTATTATATAGCCTTTGTCTCGCCTGAGGGTTTCAGCCTCGGGCTGGTTCACTATGGATTCGGTGAGACTGATAAGATGTTTTTGGGGTAAACGGGTTTATATCCAGCTTTATTCTCATGGTGGTAGGTTGAGCGCTAGGATCACATCTGCATCCAGCAGCCTGCAGGTCTGTAATCCACCTCGGCCCTGCCTCTGCCCAGAGCCCTATGCAGAGGTCTTTATATAGTGACTCAGTCAGCAATGGCTCATTGCCTACGGGTGTGGAAATATTGGCCTAGCAGTAGGCCGATTACATCATCGAGTGGTTTAGGGTCTGGTGAGAATTCTGGCCATAGGAACTTCCACTTTCCCCACGTGGGCTGATTTACTTTAGTATCAGAGAAATTAACTTTTCCACAGCTACCATTTTACCTGAGAAATGACCACTTTCCACTTGCTGGCCCCTGCGATTTCTTTGCTCCTGAATCTCTGGAACTGCTGCCTTTATTTTCTATGAGGTGAACCCCGGCGAGTGACATAGCTTCATAATTAACATACAGACTCTGGTGTGAAGTGGGTAGCTTTCCAGCTCTGCCACTTATTAGCTGCACAATGTCAGTCAACTTACTCTTTGGGTTTCTATTGACCACATACTTAGAGATGTTAGTTGCTCGCCTGCTTGCTTGATTTTTCTCATCTTCAAAACAGGATAAAGAGGGATTTACATTGTAAGACTGTTGGAAGCATTAAATAATAAGATGTGTAAGTTTCTTAGAAAAGGACCTAACACATGGCAAGTGCTTAATAAATGTGAGTTCCTGTTATTATGTCATATTTAAGTGGTAGAAGGGGTTTCATAAGCTGGTTCTATAGGAAGAACATCTTTCAAGTTAGGGTGTAAGCTGAAAAGAGCTCTCCAATTAAATAAGCATACATTCTCTGAATCTTCCTATAATGCCACTAAAGATACCTCCTACTACAGCTAAGATTTTTCTGCTCTATCATTTCATGTCATTTTATCATGTTATAGAGACCCTTCCTACTTTAATTATGTTCCTTGGACCAGCAGAGCCAGTATCACCTGGGGACTTGTTAGACATGCAGAGTTTCAGGGCCCATAGAGATGCTACTAAATTAGAATCTGAATTTTAATAAAAACCTATATGATTTTCATGCATATTAAAGTTTGAGGCACACAGGAGTACCCTATACTGTAGATCCCTTATTAAACTGATACGAATAATCAAAGTACTTACATCGCAGGTTTGTTATGAGATTCAGTGCGTTAACATATGTAAAGCATTTTGAACATCTTAATATATATGTAGTGTTGAGAAACATGGAAGGGAGATCACTGCTGTCTTTTAATTGGCCACAAAACACACGCCAAATATTGTGTTCAGTTTTGGGTGCCATAATTTATATAGATATTGAAAAACCAAACATATTCAAAAGAGAATGATCAGAGTGTTGAGAAAAGCTAAACTTTGTTATTAGAAGAAGAGTTAAAGAAACTAGGAATACAGAAGAACACACCTGTGGTAGATGAGAGCCGCCTTCATGGTCTTAAAGGTTCAGGTTCATCTTTGGGACTCCAGATGGTAAAGTTCATAAACGTAAGAGAGAGAGATGTGATTCAAAATAAGGAGCAGATCTAATTTCCTTACAGTTAGATATGTTCAAAGTGGAATGGAATTTCTTGAAAGGAAGTAAGTTCTCTGCACCGAAATGTCCAAGTACAGCCTGTTGTTCACCTTTCTGGGAGAGCAACGGAGATTCAGAAACTGGGTGGCTTCTGAGATACCTCCCAACTTCAAGATGATTCTCTCAACAATGTAACTGAAAGCGTACTTTGTCTTCATCTAGATTCTAGAAACTTTAACTTCTTTGGTGTTTAGGAAAGTCACAGTAAGTGACTTTGACAATCTGTGACCTAATTTCTTATATATTCTATCTTCCTAAACAGTTCCTTGTCACTCTTTTCCACATTTCAAAAGCAGGGGGAAAGAGTTACTAAATTTAAGTCTCCCTACAACCAGTATATAAACTGTCCTCCACTAAATTGGCTTTCTCAAACTAAGAGGTGATAATCAGCTTAACTCTTAAATGGGAATAAAGCTATCACCTCTCCCATCAGTCTTCTAGGTATTTTCTTGCTGAAATTATGTTACATTGAATAGAACTTCCTTTGCCAAAAGCACTGAAGGTTTATATGCAAAACATATATATTTCTCCAATAAAAATTTTGTAGGAATGTTCAACAAGGATCCTCGGCCTACTTGGAGCAGTCTATTTTAAAGCCAGTGTAAACAAATATTAGAACTGAAAGTACTTGAGCAAATAAGGAAAAGATTAAAAAACCATCAAGCCCGGTGCATCACTGTATTATTGTATCATTGCTTCCACCAAAAGGAGTAAATTCTAAAATTCCAGGCACCACAACAAGGCCGATAGGGGTAACGCAAGTTGGACTAGCCCAAATGATAAATCGAGCTTCTTAATCTGATCTACACTAGGGTGAAGAAACAGGACAGAATGATTGTCTGGCCTTTCGCAAGAAACAATTGGTCTTGTGCAGCTGATAGAGCAAAGGGCGAAATTGGAAGTGAAACAAAAACTGTCTGACAATCCACTATGTGTCAAATACTTCCATGCATGTTTTCTCATGTAAGTCTCACAATAAGGCTGAGAGGAAGGTTGGGGTCTTCTTTTCTTATATATGAGGTGGCTGTTGCCCAGAGGAGTTGAGTGACTTGTTCAGTCACAAAACTAATTAATGGATGAGCTAATATTCCTACCTGGATGTTTTGATTTTCAGTGTAGCTTATTCCAACTACACCCAAACGGTAAGAATTTGCAAAGTTTATCCCTGGGATTAGACAGCAAACAGAAAGGTAGAATTTCTTCTAAGTAGGTGCTTGATGCCTTTCATTTCAGTAACTTCATAGACAGTGTTCCAGATGGATAACAGCAGACACCACATTTTTAAATGAGAAAGAGCCATCTTTTTAGATGTAAGGGGCTCCTAGAGCACTTCTGTGCTTGCAGTTAGACCCCCTTTACAGTACCCTGACTCCTTGAGGAGGCAATACAGCAAGGGAAGGCGTTTTGAAGACTCCACATTGTTAAGGGAACCAACCCCTCAGCACCCATGCCCTCCACATTCTATTCCGGGGGCAGAGGGGCTGTGGTTCAAGGGCTGAGACGGGGCAGTGCTGGAAAACTGCCAGTCCACACCAGTGTGAGGGCAGAGGTGGAGGGCTGGCTGGGATAGAGGTGTCCATAGTTAAAGCTATGATCACACCCTGAGGAGAGATCAACACCTAGTGCACAAGAAGATTTAAAAATCCAATAAGTAAAGCAAAATAAAGCAGCTATACTGAACCATGCATGGCATGAAGCCATGGTTCACTGGCAACACAGAACATCATTGCCAAGTGGTTGAACACCACCAGCGTGCTGCAGCAGACAGCGGGAAGCTGAGCCTGCAGAAAGCCAGAGAGAGGCTTTCAAATGATTGACCAAGTTATACGGTTTGCAGGTGCCTTTGTGAACTGTTTCGCTGGCTGGTAACTCATTCAGGTGGTAGGAAAGGCTGGAACCCAGACTGGCAATTATGCTACTGACTTTGAATTTGGCCAGAAGCCAGGGAAGGGGGTCATGACATGGTCCAGAATCCACAGGTGGCTACCAATCTGTCTATAAAAAAAGGGAATTAAAAACTCAGCATCTTAACCCACATTTGTGTCTTCATATTAAAAGACAGGTGGTTCATTGTAGAATTTACTTAAAGTATGGTTGTATATGTGTGTGCATATGTGTGTGCATTTCCTCAAAAACACAGAGGCATCATTGGAGTTGGTGACAGGTAGTCATTCTGGGCTCTAGCTGGCCTGCAAGGGGTCACCTCTCGGCCTCAAAAGAGGAAGAAATGAGCTTCTGTTAAAGCCACTTCTGTTGTCACTATTTGTTTCTTTCTCTCTCTCTCTCTTTTCCTGCTTCCTGTTATACAAAGCTATGTTTTAATTTTAAAGAGCAAAATAAAATACAGAGCTATTTTAAAACAAAACATTCAATATGAGAGTGATTTGGAGCTCTGAGTTTGTTTGTTAAAATTAGAGAGTCAGCATGCGGGTATTGTAAATAGGTGAAGCTTTAGCTCTCCCTGCAGGCTTTTGTTACAGTAGCTGCCTGAAAAGAGAATATCAGAGGCTGAAAATCATCCCAAGGGCTCATCTAAGAGAGTGATTTCCTTTGTCCAAGATGAAGTCATGAGCCGATACCTGGGTTGGTAGCGAGACTGCAAATTCCTGCTGCCGACACCTTATCACGTTACTGAGACTGCCGAGTCTTTTTCCTATTCCTTTAATGGTTCTCAGTTCTTTATTGAAAAAAAAGAGGAGAATAATAATAATAAAAAAAAAAAACAACGTCAACAGTAATGGAGCAGCCTTAGAAAAGGCAGTCAGAAAAGTCGATGGCTTCCAGAGAGTCGGTCCCTTCAGAGAGTGGCTATTGCGATTAAGGGTGACGCTGGAGTGCCGATTCCAGGTTGGGCTTCACAGCAAGTCCAGATGGAGTCACCGGGATGTAATAACTTATTAGTGTAAGTCCTGGTTAAAAACACGTGATGGCAAACGTCCTCGGTGAACCTCTTACTATTAAAAAATAAAACTCAGTTTCACAAATGCACTTTGGGCCACACCCCAAACCCAAAGGGGAAAAAGTCTCCAGCTATTCGTCCCTGTGGCACCACAGGTGCACCAAATCAATGATAATAATAGAATAATGATAATACTAGTAATGTGATCAATAACAATTATAACGACTATCATTTATTGACT
Organism: Phataginus tricuspis; assembly: GCA_029783875.1. Lineage (NCBI taxonomy): Eukaryota > Metazoa > Chordata > Mammalia > Pholidota > Manidae > Phataginus > Phataginus tricuspis. The sequence continues at coordinate 10,823,038 of JAQQAC010026012.1, read as the reverse complement.
ATTTGCTATTGTCTACACATTCTGCAGTTATTTAGTTGTGGCAATAATGCAGACATGTAAGAATGATTATTCCCTTTCACGATGAACAACCACTTCAGAAGTTAAACCACTTACCTAAGGTCACGCAGCAGGTGAGGGCTGGAGGCAGAACTCAAACGCAGGCCTGTCTGACTATGGAGTCAAGCCCCTTAACCACTCGGCTCTACCCTACTGCCTTTGTTAACCACTATGCAACACTGGCTGTGTTTTGTTTTTTAAGGAGATACTTCTAGGTACGATCTGACAGCGGAAAATCTATTCAGCAAATGTTACTGCTTTTCAACAGCACATTTAGTATTTATGGAGTGCTGGAAATGGGCAAAGTATTTGATAGACACATAAAAAATTGCTGGGAGGAATCTGGCAAGGAGAAACACATGAAGTAGGACTACAGGATATGGATGAATTAAAGAAATAAGTCTAAAGGAGGGGATGTGAAGTAAGCCACTGAGTTACACAGACCATCCTGGCTAACAATGCCACTGAGAAGGGAAGGGGAGCAAAAGCTGTCATTCTGAGAGGAGTCGATATAGGGATAGACGGAAGGATGAGGAGAAAAAGGATTTTGTTCAGAACTTAGGGTGAGGAACCATCATTCCAAATTCATTCATTCCATAACATTCCTTGAGTGCCAGGAATAACAATAGTAAACGTTTCATGCCTACTGGTAGCAAAGACTGAGGAAGGAAAAACAGGCACAGAAGCAATAAAATGTCATGAATGCGGTGATAGATCATGTGCAAGATACAGTGGAGCAAAGAGACAAAACAGTTAAAATTCTGGAGAAACAGGTGCCAATCAGGATTTCATAGAAGAGGCGACAGTTAAACAGACTCTTGAAAGATGACGAAGCTTTGGCCAAGCGAACTGGGTAGTGAGGTGCGAAAAGAAAAATACTTAGGGGAGGAAACAGGATGTGCAGATCCTTGGGGACCTGCACGTAGTTCTGAATAGCTGGACGAGGCCTAAGAATGCAAGGAGACTGTGCGGAGACGGAATCCTCGAGAAATAAGCAGGATCAAAGTCATAGGGTCTTTGTATAGGCAGTTAAGAAGTTTGGACTCTATCTTGCTGGTGCGAAGTAGTCTAGAAAGAGTCCTCTGAGAGGTATTCATTCCCCTTTTAGTAATTACCCTGTGGCAGGGCAGCAAATGAGTCCGGGGGTTAGAGATGGAAGCAGGGAGACAAGGCAGGGCTGTGCAATAAATAGCTGCAGTGGGAAGAGAACTAAGTGGAGAAATGCCACAGATACAGCAGATAGAATCTATGACTGATTAGGGTGCTTTGTACCATATTTTGAAATTAAGCAATGAATTTTAGAATCATGCATAAAAGGACAACTCTGCTACATCCATATGGAAAAATAGCAACTGGCTAATTTTACACAAATGTTATTTTTCAACTTCTGTATTGTTTAGTGGTTAATACAGCTCTTGGATTAAAATATCTCTATTTATTCAAATCTATCCATGTCACAGAATCAGAATTTTAATGCCTAAAAGGACCTCAGAAGTTCTTTAGTTCCAAGCTCCCTGCTCTAGTGCCCCATCACATACATACATAATTTAAAAGGAAAATGACTTGTCTAGGGTAGAGGCAGGGCCATGACTAGAACCAAGTGACACTCAAGCCACATTAACGATCCTTAGACAAGGACAATATGTTACACTTCTGCTTTTGTTCAATTCCAAGAAAGATTATGTCTATTCAGATACTTTTTATTTTTCCCTTTAACCTTAGCTGCCAGAAAAATTACATCCAAATTTATTATTCAAGTGTTACAATTTGCTCAACTCTAATGACTGAAAGCATCTTCTCCCTTCTTCTGTGCAAAGAGTTTTGTTCTTCCTTATCTTAATCCTTACCCTTATCCCTTATCTTACACTGCCTTCTAAAGTACCCTTGTGTCCGCCTTCATGTCGTTTTGGATATTGTCAAGAGTAAAAATTAGAAATAAATAAGTTTATCAATAATTAGCTACCTTCTAAGTAGGAATATAACTCTATGTTTCATATTTATGGCCAATGCTGGAATCATCATGAGACTTTTGTCAGCTTGGAGCACAAACATACTGCAGGAAAATTTTCCCTCTCCCTTTATCACATCTTGGGAAGACAGTTTCCCTCTGCTTCTACTCTAGCTAGATTTGTTAGGATTTTCCTGTACTTGTATTATTGGCTCTTTTTAAGGTTGTGTAAGTTAAACCAAGGTTTATTTGTTTTCACACGCTTTATTCTCATTTTTACATTTAACTCATGTAAAAAGATTTGAACTGGAGGTGGCAAGAAGAAAGCATGCCTGAATTGTCAATTTTTTTAGTGAAGATTCTGCAAGAGGCTGTTGAAGCCAGGATAGCAAAATGTGTAGTAAGTACCATTAGTATGAAGAGGCTGGCCTGGCGATGTTTCCAACAAAGACAGAAAAGCTTTGGAAGAGCTTTTACAGATTCACCATTCCAGGGATGCTTCTAATTGTCCTGTTCACCCTAAATAGACATTTGCTACTGTTCATGGAAAGTCTCCTGAACATGGAAAGTCTTCCAAAGTTTTTCTGTCTTTGTTTGAAACATCACCAGGCCAGCCTCTTCATACTAATGGTACTTACTACACATTTTGCTATCCTAGCTTCAACTTGCAGAATCTTCACTAAAAAAATTGATAATTCAGTCATGCTTTCTTCTTGCCACCTCCAGTTCAAATCTTTTTACATGAGTTAAATCTAAAAATGAGAATAAAGCGTGTGAAAACAAATAAACCTTGGTTTAACTTACACAACCCAATAATACAAGTACAGGAAAATCCTAACTAATCTAGCTAGAGTAGAAGCAAAAGGAAACTGTCTCACCAAGATGTGATAAAGGGAGAGGGAAATTTTCTTGCAGTATGTTAGTTATATGGCTACTACAGTCTAGCCTTGAGATCGGAAAGCGTTCTTTTCTGAGGAGGCAGGGGTGGGTAAGAAGTAAGCTTTACTATACATTTAGCAATGTGGACCGGAGAGACTGGCCATTCCAGTGGAAGTCATCCAAAGTTATATGGGAGAGCCAGGCCTATGACACCCAGAGAAACTACAGAATAAGTGAACAGCTTTATATACAGGATAGAATATGGGGAGTGTGTTTTATAAACCAATAGTCAGGACTTGGATCTAACCAACCTGGACGTATTTATGGTAGCAATGGAATGGAATAGTTGAGGTTGGAATTAATTCTGGAATGTAAGGTTATTGTAACTACAAAGAATGTAAGTTGATTTTAAGGTACAATGAATAATTGAATTCTCTTGAAAACTGTGTTCCCTGTCTGACATGTATGGTTTAGGTGGAAACCTGAGCTCGAGCTAGAAGGGGAGCATGGTTTCAGACCTTTAGTGCTTCTTCAACTTTTCTGATTGTGAGCAATAGCGATAAGTACTTCTAAATTCACAACACATTAAAAACACACGTGTAAAAGTGAAACAGAAATTGCAGGAAAAAATACTCTTAACTAAATGTAATATATTTGGATTCTTTTCAACTCTGTTCTTTTACATTCTATTATTTAAATTTTTTTAGAATTCTGGTAATGGCCTCAAATGGATCCCAAGACCCACAAATGGGCTGCGACCAGCAAATTGAAACTCACTGCTTAAAGTAAGTCAGCTCAACCTAAAGCAGAGAATCCACTTGATCTGAAAGGTAGGAAACTGAACAGATGTAGGACAATTCCACTTGATTATATGAGAGCAGAAGCAAAGAAGTATTCCATATTGGGAAATTGAAGAGTAAATTCTTAGGGGGAGATTTATTAGCTTTATGGTCCAGGAACCATCATTCTTAGAGCTAGACTCTAGCTGGTGGTAGAAAACCCAGAGGAGAGAAAAGATGTCATTTTTCTAATAAAATATAGAATTTCTATTAATATGGTTTTCTATTGCAATTATAATTTGTTGCAAGCCTGCACTGCAGGGACCAAGTCTAAGTCTCTCTTATGCAAAGCCTGGCATCCTGTTGGCAGCCAGCACATGTTTATTATCGGTAATAACAATAATAATACTAATAATGATAACTTGATGATTAGAATGTTTTTCAGTAACACCCAAGCAAGGATTATAAGAACTCTTTTCCTGTAGTTTCCATTTTTACTCTCCATGGTTTACACTTCCTTCATTCTCTATTCCTCTTCTGATTGAATCTATTTGGCAAACATTAATGTTTCTGTGTGTTTTCTTCCTTATGGACTGCAAAATTAAATGCCTCTTCATTAGTTTCCTTGTTTGTCTTGCTGGAATCACTGACGAGGAACCCCAACTAGAGCAGGGAGATGCATTTGTGAACTGCCGCTTCAGAACCATGGAGAGAGCTCAGAAGCCAAGAAGAGAGTGCGGGAGCCTGCAGACCGTCATTTTGTATATATACAAACTTTTATATGTATGTTTCTATAACAATAGCACACTTGATCTCTTGATCTTAATTTTCTTAAATTCTCAGTGATGAGCCTGTTTCTTTTAATTCAGAAATAGGGAAGTTTTTTTTTATTTTCCAAGCCAGTATGTGCTTTCTCCCAGACTTTATAAAATTTTATAATTTCAGATTGAGGTTCTAAATTCCACAGGGATATAAACAGAAGGAGAGAATGAGAGAAATAAGAATCCACCAGCAAGAGGGTAGGGATGCCCGGGGATGAATGTGACAGCAGGAAAGAGAAGAAAAACCACGGAGATAAGATAGGAGAAGGTGGTGGGGAACAGAAGACAAAGGAGGAAGATTCCAATGTGGCCATAGGGATAGACTGATGGGCTGAGTACCAGTTCTGGGGATAGGAAGGGAATAGAAGGGGAAGAGAACGGGCCGTGGTAATGGGGTGGGGGAATTCCAAGTAAGGATAAAGGAAAGGAGAAGCAGGAGGGACAGCCTGGAGAGGAAGTTCAGGCTGACGTGGTCTTTCACAACTAGGGCACTGAATTAGCAGCCATGCGCTTAACTTAACTCAACCTTTTTCACTCTTCAATTGATCCTATGTATAAAATCATGTCAGTCTCCTTACCTGAGTGAATATGTTGTGCTCCGAGACATTTCAGACATTTCAGCATCAAGCTCAGCACTGTCCTTTGCTCCCAAGCAGTACTGCACAACCAAATTTACTCTTAATTATTTTTATTACCTATGGTTTCACCTCTTAGCTGACGTCACATTTGATTGAAATTCAGGTTGCTGAATGGAAGGATCACACTTCTTATTTATATTTTTATAGGATGAGAGCTATCATCAGAGCCCCAGCATGAACTGGAGGTGGTGTGATGGTTAGAACAGCTTAGTTCCAACACTGGCTCAAACACTGGCTAGTTATACCACATTTAACAGTTTCCCTATTTGTAAAATGGAACAATACCTACCTCGTAGGGTTATTTTGGGTATTAGAATGCAACTGGGAATGAAAAGCACTTAGCACAACTTGGCATATTGTAAAGGGCTAACAAAATGAGATCTGTTATTATATATCCATTAGAAGCTCATATGAAGATAGAAGAAACAGGTAGACATTACAATCTGTCTTGCTTTTTATGTCAGGTAGCAGTGTAGACGTGTGCATGGTGGCACCTGTCCTGTACCCAATAAGGAGGGCTTAGGGGTTTCAGGTGAGGAGGAGTAAGCAGTTGCTAATCACAGTCAAAATCTACATCCTCTGCTTTCTCATACCTGCTGGATATGAAAAGCAGAGTTAAACACCGTGACATCTACTGCTCTTTATGTTAAATAAACCAAGGCCTTCCATAAATTAAAATGATTTTCTTATGCAGTGTGACACGGGGTTATCCAATTTGCCAAGAGGTGCGACGGAATCTGTTGTAAGGGGAAAGTGCAGGTACGCTGTGTTTGAAGCTGCGAGTACCATGGCAGAAAACGGAAAGCCCTTCTTGGGCTGGTAAATGCATTTGCTAGGGCCCTAATAAACTAAGAATAGAAGAAGGTTAATTGACAAAATGATACTTGTCTAATGCTGTCCTGAGCGTTGCACTCAGGCAGATGTGTGAGACGGGGATCCCGCTGTGCTGACAGGGGTGATCATTAGAGCTGACTCTTTCTGCCCTCAAGGGTGTGTAGTTTCTACAAGATTTTCACCCTGGAATCTCATAGCTGTGCTGCAGCCAGTCCAAGGAGGTTCGTAAAACCAGAAAGCCAAAACACCACAATGTAAGCATGTTGAGGCAAGGCCGCAGACTGGCGATAACCCTAAGTGTGGTGGTGGAAAATCTGCTTCGCATTTACAACTGCCATTTATTGAGCACAAAACCATGTGTGAGGCAATGTGCTATGAGATCTGGACTCTATATCTCATTCTGTACCCACAGTGATTCAATGACGTATGTGTTAGTTTCCTAGAGAGACAAATAATGACACTGGAGCCACCCCAATATACTCTTTTTTATTTTATTTTATTTATTTACAATTTATTTTGGTATC
>JAQQAC010026012.1:10649737-10816458 GCA_029783875.1 Phataginus tricuspis | reverse complement strand
TTCTTGGGTTCTGTGAGTCTGCTGCTGTTTTGTTCCTTCAGTTTTTGTCTTTGTTCTTATGCTCCACATATGAGTGAAATCATTTGATACTTGTCTTTTTCGGCCTGGCTTATTTCACTGAGCACAATACCCTCTAGCTCCGTCCATGTTGTTGCAAATGGTAGGATTTGTTTTCCCAATATACTCTTTATGTGGCATTTATAGTTCCTAAAGCACTTGATAATATCAATATACAATTCAAACTTTTCCATGATGTTGAGTCATTTCCTGATAAAACAATGCTCACAGATTCAGCGTCTGACTCAGCTCAGAAAGCCGAAAACGATTCCTTAAACTTGTGATTACACACATTGGGACTGCAGGTAAAAGGCCACTGCTTGATTTCCAAACTGTGGAGAATGTGGAAATCCAAACCTTTGTTTTCTTAACTTTGGGAAGTGGACTGAAATTATCTGGGAATATCAGCGGACCTGGCATGGAGCTTAGAGGAGGTGGTGCTGATGTCCTCTGGATGTCTCGTGGGTTAAATGAGAAGAGCAATTCAAACAGCAAAGCTACACGTGACAATGTACATGGAAGTGACACACATTGCAGTTCATAAGCAGTCATCTGCCCATTTGCAGATAAACATTTAAACATGCTTTTATGGAAAAGCTTGGGTCCTACTGGAGAGCAGGGAACAACTGTAATTCTTTCAAAGCCAGTAGGACTGTTAGCTGTGATTTAAACTAAACAGAATAACAAAAACCCTTTCCAAGTGGGAACTAGATCTATTTTCAGTGTCATCAGAGCAAGGCTCTTAAAACCTAAATGTCTCACAAGTACCTTCTAATGGGTTTATTGCTTTGTTTATTCCGCTTAGAACAAGACGGGGCAATTTGGAACTTGCATCATCTAAAATCTTTTTTGAATGTGTATTGACATTTCAGCTGCTGGCTCTGAGAGATGTGAAACAGCTCTCTTCATGTGGGCGGGGGTCATCTGTCAATGGCGCTAGGCACACGCATCACGTGCACATTCTAGCACAGGCTGTCCCCATGTCGATAGGCCTGCCTTCCCCAAAAGCACATCTATTGTGGTTACTGGGACCCCTTTCCCCTAATCATTTCTAGGTGCTACCTTCAGATCCATCATGTGGAACTTACTTGGTTCACCTTTAGGTCTTTCTAATAAGTACATGGATATTTATTTTTAATCTTCCCCTTTTAAGTCAAACTTACCTTTTTTCCTTCTCTTTTCATTTCCCCAACATGCCAATGGGGAACTCCTACATGTTCCCTCATACCACTGGACATATCCCCCCACAGCACTCCCTTCCTCAGCCTTCCTTCCAAGAGTCATTTCCTGGGTTTCCATTACACAAACAAAAGGGCTCTTCCAGGTGACAAAAACTAACTGGGGGTCCAGAAAAAGGCAAATGGCAACCAGTTGCATAAAACAATCGTCAGTGAAAAGCTCAGAGGAATGGTGTTGGCAACTTCAGTGTCCTTTTCTTTCACTGTTTCTCACTTATTTGTTTCTTACTATTATATTTTATCGAAGTATTGCTGATAAACAGTATTATATTGGTTTCGACTATACAACACAGTGATTTGACAGTTAACTACATTACTAAATGCTCACCCCAACTAGCGGAGTTACTATCTGTCAACATAGAGCGATGCTACAGAATTGTTGATGATTCTCTGTACTGTACTTTCATCCCTGTAACTAATTTCTATTCTAATTGAGACTTGACACCTTTGTATCCCCTTTACCTGTTTCGCCTGACCTCTCCTAGCCCTCCCCTGCAATTTCATTGTCTTTTGATTTGGATACATGGCCTTATGTAGTATATATATTTCAAATTTTAATATAAACTCATTGTAGTATATTAAGAGTTACACTATTGTTTAAGTTTGTAATCACTGAGTAGTGGAGAGAATTAGTTGTCAGGCCACTTTACCCTCAGGTCTTGGAAAGAAACAAGCTAAGCAGAACAGCAAACGTAATGAAAGGTCTACCACCAAAAGCTCCAAGAACTGGGATAATTGGACAAGTCCTTTACCTTCTCTAAGGTTCAGTTTCCCCCCAAAATACAAACATGGGTGCATAAACAAATAAGTTTGTGTGTGTGTATTCTTGTTGTCAAATCAAATATTGAATGGGACTGAGTTAAATCAGTAAGGAAGACTTTACTCAGTAGGGGACAGAGACCAGAATGCAGTCTGAACTCAACTCTACTGGAACGAAGGAGACGTTTTAAGGTTTGGGGTGGGGATGGTCACAGGTCAACTGTGTTTTCTAAGCAGCCTTAGCCAAAGGGGAAGTAAGCTTTTTTGTATCTTCATGACAGGAGGTTGTTTTACAACTTGGAGGAAGGCATCCCCCAATGTTTAGGCTCCTACCCTCCACGGAAACTGGGAAATAGGGGTGCTTTTTCCCATGCAGGCCCTTGAGAAAAATGTTCTTGATTGGGAAAATTGGAAAGAGGCTTTTAAAAAGATTTTCATGTCAAAGAGGCAGAGAAAACAGTTACAAATGATAAGTTTCCTAAAGTCAATTTTCTAAGAAAAGGGAGGTCAGGGGCCTAGAGTCAAGAGAAGCCTGTCTGATGTTCAGTCCAGCTGAAGGAAACATTAAGGTCCTGGCAGTCAGTGTGGGCTAATGAGTGTGGGAAGGGGAGCTGGGGACAAGATCAGATGTTCCTGTCCTTTCTGAGCCTGGATTTCAATAAAGCCCCGTGTGTTGGGATAAAGTGTGACCAAAACCAGAGAAGAAGGGCCTCTTTCTGCAAAGTGTGGGTACAGCCCAGACCTGAGGGGAGGCAGACCTCCATCTCGCCCTGTACCATCAGGTGCCTTCCTGCTGTCTTCCGGAGTTACCACCACCACCCCACCACAGCTCAGGTGTGCCCAGCCTGGAGGAAGGCTGTAAGGGCTGAAGCAAAATAGCGCCTTACTGTTCCGAGTGTGGCATCAGCATCACCTGGGCAGCTTGCCAGACATGTAAAAACTCAGGCCTCACCCAAGACCCAGTGAGTCAGAATCTGCATCGCAACAACACTGTCAGGTGATTCACAGGTACATTAAAATTTTGGAGTAGACAATCCTGTGCAACGAACCTTTGGAAAGAAGGGGCACATCTGGGACACCCACCATTACCATTCAGTTGGAAAAACAGAGAATTCAATGAAGTGTCCATACCCAAGACCCCGCCACCATGCCAAGGAGCTACTGACTTGAGAGACAAGCCACCTTCCTCCAATTAGGAGTTTTGGACCAGTCTGGGGAACTTTACCCTTCTTACCACAGATAACCAGCTATTTCAGTTTTCCAAATGTATTCTCTGGTCTCCTGTGCCCCTCATTTGACGCTCCTCTCCCCACTGCCACCCCTGCCTTTTGCTTCCCTCACATGCTGCTGCGGTCCTTACTCACCACATCGGCCTTTGCTCATTAGGGACGCGCCCAGTCCTGACATCTGCAGGGAGGCCTACGCTGGCTATTGCATAGATGCATCCGCTCCTTCCAGAGAGCAGCCTGCATTTTCAAAAGAGCATAAATTCCTAACAGAATTAAGAAGAATTGGATGAGTTTAATGTGATACTACAGATAACCATAGACAAATCCTGGGACGTGAGGAATGCTAATTTCAGCTGGCGCGGTGAGAGCAGGGGATCGGTCGTAGCCCAGAGACATTTGCAATGAAGAGCAAGCCACTGAGCAGACAGCTCTCGCTCCCTCTGCTCCCCAGCACCCTGTGGGTCAGCCCTCCTTTTTATTTCTGCTTCCTCCCTCCACTAAAAACATCTTCCGTGGTGCACAGTACCTGCTCAAGGCCAACACCCTGACAGACAAGCAATCTCACAGTACGTGGGGGGAAAAAAGCTGTTTTAACTAAAATAGATCAGCCAGGATATTTTCCTTGACAATGCTCCCTTCATGCAGTAATACCTCTCCAGCACACCGCCCAAGGGGATGACAAAGGGAGCCGGCGGGAATTCACATCTGAGTCACGTCTCACCGGCTCCACTCCGCGGGATCACTGAGGCTGTGTCGAAATGCAAACGTGCCTCTCCCATTTCTTCTGAATTTATCGTGCGGCAGAGAGCATCACAATGGGAGTCCGCAGGAGAGACTCCACTCCCAGTTCTGATCGGTCCTCCCTGTTTAACCTCGGCCTTTAACTGCCTCGTCCGTACCTCAGTTTCTTCAAGTGTTAAATGGTTCGTAGCTATGGCTACCCATTAGAAACAATCGGGGATCTTAAAAAACAAACAGAACGACAAAAAAGTAAGGCTGGAGCTCCACTCCCCGTCAATTAAATCAGGATCTGTGCACGGGGCTCTCGTACTGGTATGGGCCTTCGGAGCTTCCCAGGTAGGGTGTAGAACCACCTGGACTAAGATCTTCCGTAAATGGGTGTCTGAGGACCAGCAGCACGGACACCGCCTGGAAGCTTGATGTGAAAGGCAGAACCTAAGGCCCCACATCACGCAACTGAACCGGCCCAGGTGGCCATGTCTGCAGTCAAGCTTGAAGAGCTCCTGTTTAGCTCTGCCTTATAATATATAGACAGGATTTCATTTTAATCACATTTACAGATTTTACTGGCTCTTTCCTTTATTTCACAATTATTTCTTGATCATCGCTTTGGGATAGGAATCATGTGAGGGGCTAAGGATGAAACGTAAACAAGAAAAAAATGTTATCTACCATCCCAAAGCTTCCTTCACTGAGGGAAGCCACATCCTAACTAAGTCATCACATCAGATGACATAGGAAAGGACAGAGAATTTACTGCGAGTAATGGAAGCACCTTGGAGTCAGGAAGGAGATTGACCAGGCCGGGAAGACCTTCCTAAAAAATTAAGTTTAAGCTTTGTAACTAGTGCATCCTGTGGAAACACTGAGCTGGTCTTATATTTATGCATGGTTGTGAGTTCTGGAAGAATAACAGCTGAATAATAACCTCTTTGCATTTGTATCTTTGCAACAACTTTGAGAATTAACTCTGAATCCACTGCAATTTAGAAGCTACCCTTTGAAACTGTCCTCACTGAGTCTACCAAAGACCTCTTCATTACAAACCTGGTGTTATCTTCCTACGTCATATCTTATTCATCTGTAGCTTTTAATCATAGTAACTATTCCCATCCTGACATCCTGATTTCCTTTGGATTCTGTCTTAGCTTGAATTCCCCCCAAATGCAGAGCTTGAAATAGGAGCATGCTTATAGTAAATTAGTTTTGAAAGTGATCCCAGGTGTGGTAGGCTGAATGTGCAGAACCCCCGACCCCTAACAGGAGACCCACATCCCATTCTCCAGAATCTATTACTTTATGTGGCAAAAGGGACTTTGCAGACGCGATTAAATGAAGGATCTTGAGAAAGGGAATCATCCTGGATTATCTGGGTGGGCTTAAATACAATCAAAAGGGTCCTTTTAAGGTGGAGGCAGGAAGGTCAAAGGAGGAAATAGATGTGATAATGAAGCAAGGACCTGGAATGATGCAAGGAAGAGTCAAGAGCCCAGGAAAGTGGCCTCCAGAAGCCAGAAAAGGTGAGGGTACAGATTCTCCTCTAGTGTCCCTTGAGGAAAGCACCCTGCTGACACCTGAACTTGAACCTAGTGAAACGAATTTGGGACTTCTGACTTCCAGAACAGTAGGAAGGGACAATGTGTGTTGTTTTAAGCACCGAGGTTGTGGTAATTTGTTACAGCAGCAATAAAATTTGATACTCCGGAGTAAAGGAATTGGACCTTGGGAAGAATAAAACACGGAATGAGGGAAAACTAAGCAACATTATTGAACTGGTTACCCGTGTGGGTAACTGGAGGCCAGTCCCATTGGGGACCCTCAGAGGAATCACATACAGCGCCCTGGACATGGACAAGGAAGTCATTATTCACCAGCTCCCATCCTCACTGGTTAAACCTTGAGGGCAATGTTGATTCCCGTGCACTTTCAAGAGCAAGGATTAAAACAAAATAAAACAAAACAAAACAAAACTTGTGACCTCCATTGGAAAACCCAGTTTAGTGGGAGAAAGAGTCAAGAAATGCCATATTTAAAATCCAGGGTGGTAAGTGGTCATGCTAAAGGGAAGTTCATAGTGCAAGAAGAACAGAAGAAAGTTTGCATAAGGACATCAGGAAAGCTTCATGGAGACATTGTTACTTAACTGGATGAGCATGAGTTCCTTGAGACTGGAAAAAAAGGTGGGGGGAGGGGTCATTCCACGAAGAGACAGGCCGGGAAGTGGGAAGGCCTATGGGAAGCAGTGAGCAGGTCTGTGTAGGTGGGGTGTGATGCTTTTATGGCAGGTGAGGAGATGACGAAGGAAGTGAGCCTGAAAGGCACATCCAGACAGGCTTTTGTGCTACTGTTTTCTGTTCAGCAACTTGACTTACAAGAACCAAGTTTTGGGTCACCCAGCAGCAAACTCCTGACAAATCGAAAAGTCTTTTGACAAAAGCTTATTGGGTCCCAAGTCTGGCTATGGGAATGAAACCCCAATTATATGATTCTTTAAACTTCAGCAAGCTTATAATCATGAAAATGTCTTGAGTTATCAGTCTCTATTTTACATTTTCCTTCAACATTGTTTTGAACAATCCCACAGAATAGAGAAAAAAGTTGATTAGAACATAAAGCAAGAAAAGTTGAATTCCTGTTTTCAATAAGAAGCTGGCTGCAGTTTGTATAGGCTTAACAATAATTCTGTTTTGTGACTAACAATAATTACTCATGAATAATTACAGAATAGCAATGTGAGAAATGTCTAATTAGAAAATAAACAAATCCTCAAAATTAGGTATTTATTATTGCAATTAGGTATTATTAGAATCAATAATGACATGATGGGACATAAGATATTAATGAATATATGATTAGGCATTGAATATATTTTGTTAGGTCAGAAATAAATTTGACATTTTCATGAAGACGTTTAGCTGAGACTGTTATTGCAAATGTAAACAATCTAGGGCAATAATGCCACATTTTAGCTACTGTACTACTCATGAATCCAATTAAAAGCAGAATTTCTTGCTGTGATGAACATAGATCTGTCTTGGTTAATTGAAAGGTGAAATACCTTGAGATTGTGATGGTACGTGGGGGTCACCCTGCTCTTTCCTGACTTTGCAAGAAAAGTGTCTTGAATATTTTATTAGCTAAATAATATATTACTTAGGAGAAACAATGGAGGCTACCAGTTTTCTTTGAGGAAAAGCTTAAGTAAGAAGAGAGATATAATTTAATAAGCCTTTAAAAAGGCATTTTAAAACTTTGCCATTGCTATGATAGTCTGGAATTATGTCATACATAACTCTCATATAGTCTCAGTTTAAGGGGTAGTGTGTGATTGTAGGTTAAATTTTTGGTAAGCTAGAAATACAGGAGAGAGGCTTGCAGTGTCCAGTACTTTACAGGCTCTGCAATGTCCCTTAGCACATTTTTGGATTTCAGTGATGTGGTGGTAAGTCAGCACTCACACTCAAGTACATACTCAGCAGGTCACTGTCTGGTAAGACCTGCCTCGTGCAGTGAAGGCAGGGCCTGCTGAAGCTCGCCTGAGACTTTCTATGAGGAAGACTAGGTGGCATTTCCGGTGACTTTTGGGACCCTGTGGGTACCTAGGACAATAATTGAACTTCCACATCAGGTCATACTCTCCAGACCTCTCAGAATCAGCTTGGTGCTGACTGGGGCCAGAATGACCTGGAGTGCGTACCATTGACTAATCCATACCAGAACCAGCCTCGAAGGCAGCTGGAAATCTTGCGAAGGTGATCAGGGTCCAGTACTTGGGTATTTTGCTCGGTATGAGATTTGTTTTGAAATTGAAAGAACTGAAATTAACCAGAATGGAAAATAAGGAGAAAGACAATTGAGCATTTTATGGGACAGATGCATTGAGAAAGATACTATGGGGATTTATACCTCCTAGTGAGATATTTATTATAAGAGTATCTTACTGTTAACATTACTTAGGTGGTACCCTTTGGCGAGGCCCATGATACCATGTGACAGCAGAGGTCTGCATTTTGAACCTGGCTCTGAATCCTCTAGGAATCCTAAGGCCATGGGACAGACTAAATTTGGACTAGAAAAATGCATTTCAGACCCGCAGTTGTTTGGAGAGTTTCCAGACTTGGGTGTGGGGAGAGCAGAGTAGGAAAAAGGCACCTTCTGAGCTCGGACCCAGGGCAGCTCCTAACTGATGAAGAAAGCAGAGGGAAGTAACACTTACTGAGTACCATAATGTCCAGCCACTGTGATTATCTCATTTAATTTTTACAACTCTATCAATTAGGCATTATCTCTGTTTTACAGATTAGGAATTTAGGGAAACTAAGACACTTGGCCAAGTACATGCAAATCACCAAAGTTAAGATGTCAAGCAATTTTTATTTGAGTCAGTAAATCCATGCTCTTCCCCATTGGAGGTTACCTTCTAAGAAAGGAAATAGGTTTACTTGGAATGCTCCTGACTTTCTTAACACTTAGGGAGACCTCAGACCTATTTCATCCATGAAATACTTCTTCACAGCATGATGGAAACAGCCTAGGCTCAGACCAACCATTTGTAGAATCTTGGATGTGGAACTGGTATTTATTTCATCAATGTTAGACATGTTTTAGACTTCAGATCTTCTCGGTGCCCATTTAGGCCTTGTTTGTTAATGTTCTGAGAAAGGAGTTAAGAGCATAGGCTGTGAAATCAGATAGACCTTGATTTGTGTCGATTCTCCACTCAAGAGCTCTGTTACCCTGAGTGAGTTACCTAACCTTTCGGAGTTTTAGTGTCCCAATCTGTAAAATGGGAATGGAATAAAATAACGAATGTGTAGTACACATAGCCAGTACTCAACAAATGTGTGAAAACGAAAAATAGGAGAAAATGCCTTTACAATACTATTTGTCCAAACAAAAAAGAGAAAATATGAGCCTTTAAACCTCAGAATTAAGTTTTCCTGACCTGTATTTTATAGCCTAAAAACAACTTTAGCAGATTACCTGCAGGGATCTGGGAACCACTAAAGAGGGCAGAAAAACTCAAACATGTCCACAGAGAAACAGAATGAACTGTTCCATAATGACACCACTTCATCTTGCTGGTTAATTCCTTAATTCAAACTTTCAAATTCAGCTACGCTTCACATTTTCCAGTTACACTTTGAGGTGCATGTTTATAAAATGGGTTTTTAACTGGTGAAACAAAGAATGTGAGTTTGAATTTTGTTTCCTATGCCTTATCAACAGATCTTAATATCACTCATATTATACTGAATTATCTAAGATGACCTGTCACCCTACGTGCAAATCCTCAGAGTGAAAAGTACCAGTTTTGTTAAGTCATCTGAATGGGTTGGAGCACCTGTCCTCCATTTGGACCTCTGTTTTCAACGAGTGTCACCCTGCACAAAGGACCCTTTACTTCCCTCAGTGTTGACTACTGAGAGCCCTGCGCATTGAAACCCTTGGGAAGTTAAGCATTACTTAGATGACACATGTCATCTAAGGACATAGGCACATGTCCTCTGGGACGACTTTCTAGTGTCTTGTTCACCTAGCCCTGCTACAGTAAGCTGTCTACAGTGGACAAATGACTTTTCATTTTCTCCACATAGCCATTGTTTATGGGCTAAGTCGTTCTCTGGCTTTTCAGCTTAATGAAAAAGATACTTTCTGGGCAAGTGACTCTGAGAATTGAATGAACACACACCATAGTTAAAGGGCTAATGTGTGTGTGTGTGTGTGTGCATGTGAGCACAACAGGACTAATGTTAAACAGTGGTGTCCTTCACTTCTACATTAGAATACTTTTTGGCATGAAAAAAAGAAAAGGAAATAGTTTTTTCTTCCAGGAAAAATCTATTACTTATTCTTTCCCAATTTCGTTAGCTTTCAAACAAGTAACTGTGTAGAAAGAAGTCCTGGAACTAGAGGCTATGTGTGATCTGTCCACTGAGCAGGATGCAGGAAATAGGCCATGAGGGATCTGGAGTTTAAGTGCAGTGAACTCCAGAGAGTAGTAGCGAAGAATCACAGTGCCCACAAGCCAGCTACACAGAGAACCAAAAACAGGTCATTGGCTTCTGCCCTGCAATTCACATAACTGCCAGCGATATTTCTACATAGGAGAACACGTTTTATACGACAGCTCTCTTTGCAGGAAATCTCCATCCCGGGGAGTTGAAATTGCATTAGGATTACTTCTCTGCAAGCACACTGACACCAATATGCAATATGTGGTATGAGAAATCCAAAGGCCATTAATCTAAAGCAGGAATTTAAACAATTGCGTCTAACTCTAGAAGAATTCCATTGAATCCATTGAATTAGAGCGCCTTTCTACACAGAAACTTCTTTGACTGAATTCAGCATTGCAACTACAGATTTAATTTAACAAAACAATCAGTTTTAAACGTAAATGATCCACACCTCCAGTTACTCCAACCCTTTAATTGGAATCTTTGGAACTGAATAAATATACTCACCCACCAATTCATTCAGTGTTTACTGAGTACCCAGTCAGGGCCATGCATTGTGCTAGGGGTGAGGATGGCAAATATGAATCAGTTATCATCCCTGACTTCAAGGAGTGTACAGTCTAGTGGTAGGCATAGGTGAGTATACAATCAGATAATTGTAACAGTTTGATAAGTCTTGAACAATATTCTAGGTGTAAAAAGACACTTGTTCAATTGGGTTCTCAGTTTATTGGATTTCATTGTGCGGCTGGTGTCTTTAAGTGAGGGTGCCTAACTCAGTTGATCTACAATCTAGATTCAGAAAGGACAGGATAAGGCCAAGCAATATTGTACCACCTCTCCTAGAAGGAAATGTGTTTTCAGGAATATTTCGACTGGACTTGACCTAGAATTCCTCATTATATTAATAACCAGCCCTGGAATAGATGTCACACGTCAGCCCCTGCCCACCTTCCATGAGAAAGCGACTTGCTCGTGACTTCACATTCATAAGTACACTCTCAATGCCAAGGGATGTTTTTTTTTTCCATCAATTCATTAGATCTGCTCACATGAATTATTTATAGGCAGTGCTAAAAATGATTCTGAAACATTACAAGAATTCAATATCAGTTTTCACAGTGGGATTTCATCATTTTAGCATTGCAACATGGTAGCCTAATGCAATACTAATAGGATATGGTGCTAATAGGGTACAACGCGAATTTTTTCTAATATGCAAACATTTCCATGTTGTCTTATTATTTCTTTTAAGTTAATATGCTATGGTGATAATATGATGAAATGAATTAGCTTCATATCATTGTCTGCATGAGTTGTGCATATTAAGAGCATCTTTCTTCCCCTATCCCTTTGAATTCACTTGGAATGAGCTTGAAAACTTACCCTGTAGTTATGCTTATGTTAATGAGGCTGTTTAGTAGGAAACACTCCTGCGGTTGTTTAGCCAGCTGGAGAAACAATAGATGCATATCCTTTCTCTTTGGAATGGAATGTTTTCTGGCCTCCCTTCAAAGGGTCTATCTCCACCAGGCTGCTTTAGTATTCTCTACTTGTTCACAATCTCAATCCACCCATGTGTTAGACATTTTACCAGCAACATTTAACCAGATTGTATATTTCTATTAGATATGAAGCAAATCTTTCCAAGAGAAACTGGATGCATGGCCAACTGGCCCAATGTTTTGGAATATTTAAACACATACACTCACACACACAAACCTACATGCATATATACATGAAATGTGCAGAAATATACACATATTTTTGTGTGTGGGTTATGTATAGACATGTTTACATATGTATACATACATTTACATATGTGCTTCTTTGTTTTTGTGTGTAAATGATTTAAAGTTTGTGGAATGCATGCCATAACCAACATTTTTTTTTTCCTGGCTGTTAAATCCTGGGTGGATTAGGTCCAGTGAGTATGAATCCTCCAGATTTCAGTGTTTATTCATTTTCAGATGTATAACCACAAGCCAGATGCCTATCCAAATCTTAGCTGACATTTGCAAATTATGAATTTCTCACAAACCTGTGTGACCTTTCCTCTTGAACTGCTATCAGGTTCAACTAATTCAGTTGCAGAAATCCCAGATGTCAATGCTTTGAGGGTACTTCTAAATCCTGCTCTTACTCTTTCTATCAAGTTGCTCCAAAAGGTGACTTTATAATGATGAGGGCTACTGCCAGACTATATCGTGCCTCAGTGAAAGTTAGCTGAATGTGGCTGTTTGGACCAGCGCAACCCCTCAGTAACCAGTATGGCCAGAGGCAGTGGGTCGGGTTTCTAAAATTTAGGTTCCCCTGGGCTGCAACTCTGATAATGTTTTGTCCTTGTTTTCTAGGAAACAGCTCTGAATGGGAAAGTTTCTGTCTTAATGGAAGCTGGATATACAATAAGCTATCCTATTCTGACACTGACTACCTGTATGCTTAATGCCAAAGTGTTTTCATGTGCAAAATGAAAGAATAGATAATCTCTGGTAACCTTCAACTCTCCACACTATGACCTGTGACTGAACTCTGAGAAACCTCCTCACATTTTAATGGGAGAAATGATTAATGAACATCTGTATTTGGTTGGGGGGAAGATAGTAGTATGCAAGAAAAAAAAAAGTTATAGACCCAGAAGGAAAGCAATATGGGTGATTCTAAAATTAGGCTTTGGATTCTAGGCTTGTAATAGGATCATATGTAGATCATGTGTTTTCTTCATAAAGGAAGTTACTAAGAAGAATATAGGTCTGTTACAACATCTATAAGATTCAAATACTAGTAGACTTCAATGGGTTGATTGTTAAGATGGAATTGAATATGCAATATTGGAAAGACTTCAGTAAAATGTGTATTTTAGAAGCCTATAATATGGTCTCTAGTTATTGGAATCAAATATTGTGATGAGACTGTTAAGAAGACAAAGATTGATCCTTTTAAAGTACTCTTATGGGCTCCAATAATAGGAGAAATGGAACCAAAACTCCCTTACCTTCCATCAGATGTGAATGTATATTTGGGCCACTTTCATCTACATTCACCTAAGAAATAATCAGATTTATTCTGAGGTCCTATGAAAGACTCCCTGTTCGTTTATCACTTTTGAAAATGGAAACTAAAGGCATAAGAGAGTAAATCAATTCACATTTGAACCAATTCAATTTCTTTAGCAGATCATGGTTTCCTTGAAAGTTAGTTATTTCCTTAAATTTTTATACATCTCCTCCTTTCCCCACTAAGACCTGCTCAGAGCAGATGGCCTTTTTGTAGCTCTGTAGCCAGGGTCTTTGACCTGTCTGGTGTGACTATGCACCTGTACCATACCTCACAGCCCTCCTGAAGGTAGCTAGCTCTAATTGGGGTCAGAAATGTACTTAGCATGTGCAACGTTACTTAAAAACAAAATTTACTGTAGCATTGATAAGAACTTTCTAGGCTTAAAAATGTCATCAACAAAAGAGTCTGGTTCTTCTTTTAATTATCCTATTTCCAAAGCTATAGTACATAATTCCTTGTATAATCAGAGCTTAAATGCTGGGGAAACTCATATGGGTGACATTTCCTCTCAATTTTGAATGAGGATTATTTTAAGAGGATACAGAACTCAGAAATATTTCAATGGAGCTGATATTTAAAGCACATTTAGTGGCATTTATGTTTTAATCTGCTTATTGACTATGCATTAAAGAGAGCTGTTAGTATTTTAGCAGTGTTTAAAAGGACAGAAATTGTTTGATAGAACGAGCAAGGCAGTATTTCTAGAATGTGGGGCTAATCATTTTTTTTTAACTTAGGAAATGATGCAGACTCTTCCCAGTGAAGAATTACCATATAAAGGATTTTATTTATTTGGATTTTCCTTTGCCATTGGGGCAAGGAACTCCAGTTAAAGACAAATGCTCCCAAATTACATAAACATGTAGAGATTTGATGAATTCCATTGTTGCTTCACCTTCTCATTTTATATCATCATCAGAAATAGCAAGCCCAAGTAATAATCGAGTAATAATGAAAGCAGTAAGAACAGATCTTTACCCATTGCCAGTGTGAGATTGTGTGCAAGGCACCAGAGATGCTACAGTGGAAAAAAGAAGTTCTTCTCTCAAGGAATTTCCATACCAAATTGTCACATTGTAGTAATGCCTGGTGCACCTAGAGGCACTTAACATTTGTTGAATAAATGAATGAGTGAATGAGTGAAAGATTTGGCTCTAGTCGTCCGGGAAGATTATTAAAAAAACTAACCTAGGTCCCATAAAAACTCCTTATTAAATAATTACTAACTTGATAATTAGCTGTTACAATCTACACCTTCTGTAGTTACATAATCACAAAACACCCATCAGATCACACATCAGAGAAACAAATAGTCAAACTGAGTTTGCATAATTGTTATATAAAATAATAGGCCATTTTATAGGCCACTTTATACATCAATTTGTCTTGCTGCAACATTAAAAGAATACAGAACAGAATAAAGAGAAGTTACCAAAATAAAGAGCAGAGGTTTATCACGAAAAAAGTAGCTTTTCTTGAGTTGTGCTGCCTGCATCCTGTCAGTGTCAGCCAATATGTGACCACAGCTTCTTTTCTTAATTTTCTGTTAATACTGTTGACCTCAAACAAGAAGGTGAGTTTCTGAAAGTTATATATATTTAAATTCGGCAGGTTTTTCCACCTGCAAATCATTTGATTCAGTTTCACATCAAATCCTTAGTGGTACCAAAGTAGATTTCATTTAATTTTCCTAGCTAGTTTTTTCAAACATTGCATATTCATGGAGAAAATATATTCCTTTGTATGTGAATCAATTTCTTTTCAATACAGAAAGCATCCCCTGACTATTTATTTTCCAAAGAACATCAGGAAAACCTAAAATGAACACTTAGAAGTAATTTGGATATGAATCTAAAGGAATAATAGCTGTAACAACCTTTCTGTGAATATTGTTATAAAGTAAAATTAAGTAAATTGATGCAAGAAGTATATGAGGTAACACAAAATAAGTCAAATGAGCATGGTCTGCACCTCAGCACCTTTACCAGGAGACTATCTCTACATTTTTTTCTAGATGTAGTAAGCAAGTACTGTCTGTGACCACATAAAATCGGCATTTCTTGGACCATGGACACTATTTAGGCATCAAGGGACCTGGACGTGAAGTAGAATAATGACTGTGAGGGGCTGGTATATTAATGTCACATAAAGTCAGGCTGGCTTAAGCTTCTTTTCTTCATTCTTTCCTTCTATCTTTTCTTCCCCCGGTGAAAAATTGTCAAAAAATAACTAGAGCTCACATGAGCTTTCACATTAGTGGAAGGGAGTAAAGATAAAAAACAACAGATACGTGTGCCTCTCTTTTTCACAAATTGTAAGCATTATTGAGGAATCCTTGCTTTCCCCGTTTGGTCTAAGGTTATTTATAGCTGTTGCCTAGTAAGCTCTTTAATATTTATTTTTTTCTTCTTTGAATTTTCAATCTTTGTATCAGTTGCTTGTGTCTCTGGAAGAGGACATAAAATTAATTCATATCTGGCTAGTCTCAGGAAAAAAATGTGTATTAGCATTTCAAGAATCTGAAGATAAACTTCAAAATTTTCATGATCAGCTTCCATTTATTTTTTTACTTATTATATTCTGGACCCTTCACTAAAAGTTTTTTACACCTTCTATTGTGAATTTTTCTTAACAACTTTTAAGGCAGCTGTTATTCCCATTTAGCATCTGAAAAAAAAAACCTGAGACTTTGAGATGCTAAGTAATTTATGCAAGGTCATAAAATCAAGTTGATGGCATTTAGAATCCATTTCAGATTCATGTGACCCCGGAGCCTATACTTTTAAAAACCGTACTCTTAAATACACGAGTGAATAAAACTGTGCCATAATGCCTTGTTCATTGTTCACCACCAGTTGTCTGTTCCTGATATCAACAATTTAATTATGAATATGTTTAAAGAGGAGGAGGAGCTGGGGGATAAGAGGAGGGAGGTCACTTTCAGAATGACATCACACCCTTAGTTTACTTATTGCAGTGGTTTGGTTTCAGAGTGTTAACTGAGTCCTTCTGAATATCAAGTATGTGTAAATCCTATGATAAGAATTGATGCCTCTTCCTTCCCCTTTGGAAAATTCTATAGGTATTGACAGAGCAAAGGTGTTCAAAGTTAAGGAGAGCATAGTATAAATAGTAATTGTTGTATGACGTTTTCAGTGCTTTTCCAAGAGGGTATCAAATTTAGGAAATAAAGGTCTTAGGGCACATGGTGGTCATTCTCCATGCAGATGACTACTCTGTGAGTGCTCCCGGTGGAAGCACTCCTCACATCTTCTTCCAATCCCTGCTCAAAGAAAACTGCTGTCTTGATTTTCATCACCATAGGTTTGTTTTGCCTACCTTTTGAACTTAATATATGAAATAATTAAATATTCTCTTTTATTTTATTGGAATATAGTTGATATACTATGTAATGTTCTCTTGAACCTCATGCTCTATTGAATTTCCATTGCCAAAAATCCTGTCCTTTTTTTGTGCAATAAACTGTTCACAATTCTTGTACATTCCAGTTATTTGTGATTTTAAATGACTTGTTGCCTTTGACATCACGCTCTTCTGCCTGGAATTCCCATTCTTCACTTGCTCCACTTGATGGGATATCTCCAGATCTGTCTTCATGGTTACCCTTTCTGTCAAGCCATTTAAGGCTATGTTTTACTTTTACTCGTCAAGGAGAAATTAATTTTGTTTCCTTTTATGCCCTACAGTAATCTGTCGTGCATAGTGGGCTGTGAGTTACTTGAAGGAAAGAACCTAGATAGCCAACGAATTATTGCACATCCCATTGAAATAAAAAGTGATGTGTTCACTAGAGCTCCATTATCCTTATTTCTATTCTACTTCTTTCTCCTTGGCCTTTCTTTCTAAGAAAGTAGATGTGAATCATCAAGCAGAAGGAATGTGATTAGAATATACAGTTTTCGGATTTGTATGCTATTGCACCAACCACAGTTAGCAAGATTTACAGAAAAAAATTAAAATAATACCTACTCTATCAGTTTCTATAAAGTTGCTATTCAGCATGACCTGGACAATCATATTTGGCCAAGGGCCTCTCAGGCTACCCCACCACACTCTAGGACACTGAATACTGCTGATTAATTACTCATTTGGTGAATTTCCTAATTCCTTAAAACTAATTCTATCTAGCCTTTAAAATATTAAGGGAATGTGCACGGGGAGGAGTAAAGCTCCTATAAAGGCTATGTCAATTTTTCTAGCCAGTAGAGGTTACACTCATTATGATAACTTGAGGAGAATTTAATAGGGACTACTTACAAAGCTTTCATAGGGTGTAGGGTAGTCATAAGAGACGGTGTAGTATTTGGGGACAACTATAATAACAGTGTTCCCATTACCAACCTTGGAAAGAAGTGGTAAGAGGAGAGAGTGATTTCAGATTCTGTAGACAGAGTGGCTGTTTGGAGAGGGCTGTTTATAGGAGAAAAGACATTTGATGTAGGGACTGGATCGTCTGCCCAAGATAACTGCAGGGAAGGAAGCACAGGAGTAATGCTGAGACCTCACTCTCCCCCCTCTTTGTTCCCACCTTTCTTTCCTCCCTTATTCCCTCCCTTCCTTCCTTCTTCCAAATTTCTTGCTACGGTTCCCTAATGGCCCAACTTCCCGGGAAGTTAAAGGATGTTGATGTCCTTCAACGGGACTGAGAGCTGACTCCGGGACATCGGAGAATGGATCTAGAGGGGCAAGTGTCGCACAGGGCCCCCAGTGATAGAAGGCATCATTCTATTCTCCGTAAGTGAAGGAATGCTTTCTTTTACTTGGCAGAAGACAAAGGAGTCCAGATCCTGGCATCTAGACCTCAGACTGGGTCAGACGTTAGGAAGACTGTGTTCACCCTGAGGCAAAGCAGTGCCCTAAGAGACCCGTGTTTCATGTCTTTTGGTTTTGCTTTCCCAGGTCTGGCCTCGTTTCTTCTGCCTGTCCTTCCGTTACTCTCATATGACAATCAAAGGTTAGCATTTACTATTAGCATTGCCCCAGTTACATGCAGGAAACAGTTCTAACCACAAGGAAATAATTATAAACAAAGCCCAGTTAATTATACAAGACATTCTTGGCTGCCCTAATTAAGGCACAGTTCAATACTACTAGCTGGGTATTTTTTTTTTTAATTGTGAATAGATTTAGTAGGAGCTCGTCTGGTGAACAAATAATGAGATCAGTGTCTCAGAAAGAATCTGATTAAAAAAAATATTATTCACCGATCATTTGTTTTCTGCTGCTTTATAGAACAGCTTCCCCCTATGGCACGGATATAGGAGAATGCGCATTTACTCCAGCGTCTGCAGCCCAAATTACAGGAAATTAGGGGATGTTTATTTTCTCAAGTGGGGAGGACATGAGGATGGAGGATGTTCCCACCGGGTCACGTGTGTGTGTTATTGGTGCTTCTGGTGGCTTTTCTGATGGTTTCTTTTTTCAAGAAATTTCTGTGTTTCACAGGCTCAGCAACAAGGTACATATTAAACAACCTACACTTTAATTTTCTTTCTTTCTTTATTTTTTGGTTCACATACACACAGAGGGAGTACACAGTAGTCAAACACAGAGTTCCATAGATTTTAAAAAATGTTTAGATATCTAGGATATAATAGTACAATACTGATGGGCTTTGGTATCAGATGAAAGTAGGTTCAAATCTTGGCAAATAAATACATATTCTGTATGACTTCAGGCAAGTAGCTTAACTTCACTGAGATCCTTTTTCTTTAAAACAGCAATTGTATGTTCCTCATGGTACATATACAAATCATGGGATTTATTTTATTTTATTTTATTTTTGTTTTGAGAATTTAATGAGGTGACATATGTGAAGGATATTCCCACTGTCTAGCCCATGGTACATGCATAGCCACTCCTGATTTTATCCCTCATGAGTTATTTCCTCTCTAATCACCCATGTATTTCTTATCTTCCAAATGCTCTCATTGTCTGTTCCAGATACACTATGGATGAGATAAAAAAAAATAAAAAAAAGGAGAGGAAAATGTTACTGGAATGAGACATGTGTGGAAAGAATGGAAATGAGAATTAAAAATACTAAGAGCTTTCCTCATATTATGTTCTCTTAGAGGGAAATTTTGGTTAATTTGAATTTCCTATTTTTAAGCTGTCATGCATGTTCAGTAAGTAAACAAATGGGTTGGCCATTATGCAATGAGTATGGTGTATGCTAAACTTAGATAATCACTAATTTAGTACTTGAGTTTTTAATGTGCAGATCCAATCTAGAGAAGATAAAGGGAAATAAGGGATTTTTTATATACATTTAATTTACTCACAAAGGCAAATTTATCCCATTTATATCTTCTGCTACATACATTTCTAGTAAGATGCCTAACAATTATCGCATGAATCAGTTTCCGTTCTAGCCCTGAATATTTCTCATACACTGTCTCTTCCTTTCCATCCACACTACAGGGGTGGAAGGTGGCAGAATCTGTATTTTGGAGAGATTATTCTCACATGGAGGGTGGATTCATGGAGATCCGATTGGACGCAGTGAGTCTTCAATCATCGTAGCTAATGTTACGATGCCCTTACTCTATGCCAGGCTGTCTTAAGGTCTCTCTATACCTTATTTCCTTTATTGCTTATAATAATATTTCCTATTTCATCCATGAGAACAAAGGAGTTTAAAGCAAGTAGTTAACTTCCCCGGATCACATAGCCAAGTGGTTGTTGCAGAGTTCAGGCTTGAACCAAAGTCTGCCTGGTTCTACAGCCCGTGTGACTAACCACCGCGGTCTGGCCAGGCTGAGGTGAAAGGTGATGGAATCCCAAACCGGGCCGGTGTGGTTTGGTGTGGAGATGGCAGAATGGATTCGCAGAGTGTTTAGTGGGTAACATTGGTGGTCTTGGTAAGCACTGACTATGGACGATGAGGGAGAAGAGGCGTCTGGCTGGTCCACAGCGCCCGTTTTGGAGAGACCGATGGCTCCATTTACTGAGACGCAGAACGCAGTAGGGGGTACATTTTGGGTAGGGGGAGGAAGGGAGAAAAATGTTGACTTCAGTTTTAGACAGATCAGGAGACAGATGTCAGTGAGATGCCCAGGGAGAGAGCACGTTCTTGACGCACAGCCGTCTCTGCTAGAGTAAGATGACCGCTAAGGGGTCTATTGAACCTGGAAATGTTCTCACCGCTGTTGACCCCTGCCGAGTGCTGGGAGGGGGAACCACCTCTGATGGCAGATCTCTCCCTTCCACAGCCCCTGAGCGCCCGCGTCAGCCTGCCCGTCCCTGCGCTCGCCTAGGGCGGCGTCCCAGCTAAGCCAACGTGGTGTGTATGACTCAGGCGACCGCGTCAGACCCAGCGTCCTCGTGCCAGGGCCCGGCTCGCGACTGATGTCAGTAGAAAACTACTTTCTGTTGTTTTTGTCGACGGTTTGTTTAAATGAAGCAGTGGGGCTCGTTGACACCGCATACACACACGCATCTCTTTACATACTTCTGTTAACCCATCCAGAAAAATCTCTGAAAGGCAGAGAGAGCTTATCGCTCTGGAGGAAGTCCGCCGAGAAGGCAGGCGTCTCGCTGCTGCTGTTGGGTGCCCAATCGGATATTATTTGGCTCAAGGCCGTTACTATATTTTCTTGAAAATGCACTGTGACTCTTTCGACTTAGTGATGCTCAGTTTAGCTGTAAACCTGGAATTTATAATGAGGCAAGGCCATACCATATAGTTTAAAACTTAACCTGGGCTATGAATGCGTGCATAAATTAGTAGTTAAAAAAAGTAGCAAGAAGAAAGGGAGAAAGGGATGAGGAAAACATTTCGTTCAGTTCAACAAGCATTTATCAGTACACTGTACCGGATATAGTTGTGGGGATAGGTGATAGAACAGAAAAAGGATAAAATGGGGTTCCTGACCTCAAAGAAACTTACATATTTTCAGGAGGAGAAGATACAGTCACATAAAATGAAGGACTATTGCTCTCAGGCAATGCCTGATTGCGTGTGCAAATGGGATGTGCAGATAAGAAATTCTCTATGCACAAAGGAGGGATAGACCCTACGAAGTGGAGACTCTGAAAGGCTTTGGGAGAAGATAGAAATAACATGCACTGAGCGCTTATTTTGTGCCATGAATTGTTAGGCTTTTTCTTAGCCCATTAACAAACTTTTGAAGTAGGTATTGTTATGTCCAATTTAGAAAATGGAAGCTAAGAAGATTAAATATTCTATATTTATTTAATGCCAGAGCCAGGATTCAAACTCAGCTCTCCTAGCACCCAGACTGGTGAGCTTCCAGTCACTCTGTGAAGCATTTGGTGGATGGCCCAGGGCCTATTATATTCTCAGGATAACATATCCTATCCATTTCCTCTAGCTTCTCAGATACAACTGGAGCATTTGGTCTCTTTTAAACATCATTAATCCTGCAGAATATTGTCTATTTGATGTCTTTATTGGAGCACAGCAGGAATTGGCAAGGCTCAGAATCACAGTCTGGATTTCTACTTTTGAGGAAAAGGGTCTTCTTTTTTTTTTTTCTTTACAATTTATTTTGGTATCATTAACCTACAATTACATGTGCAATATTATGGTGATTAAACTACCCCCTTCATCAGGTCCCCCCCACCAGTCCCATTACAGTCACTGTCCATCAGGGTAGTGAGGTGCTATAGAGTCACTACTTGTCTTCTCTGAGTTGTACAGTCCTCCCCGTGCCCCCCCACCTTACGTCTGCTAATCGTAATGCCCCTTTTACCCTCTTATCCCTCCCTTCCCACCCATCTTCCCCAGTCCCTTTCCCTTTGGTAACTATTAGTCCATTCTTGGGTTCTGTGAGTCTGCTGCTGTTTTGTTCCTTCAGTTTTTTCTTTGTTCTTATACTCCACATATGAGTGAAATCATTTGATACTTGTCTTTTTCGGCTTGGCTTATTTCACTGAGCATAATACCCTCTAGTTCCATCCATGTTGTTGCAAATGGTAGGATTTGTTTTCTTCTTATGGCTGAATAATATTCCATTGTGTATATGTACCACATCTTCTTTATCCATTCATCTACTGATGGACACTTAGGTTGCTTCCATTTCTTGGCTATTGTAAATAGTGCTGCAATAAACATAGGGGCGCATCTGTCTTTTTGAAACTGGGCTGCTGCATTCCTAGGGTAAATTCCTAGGAGTGGGATTCCTGGGTCAAATTATTATAAAGAGTTGCAAGTTGAACATCAGGGCCTTTTCCACTCTACCATCTCTTTCTGAAATTTTCTGCTTTGTGAGTACTTTAAGGTGGGAAACTAAGTAGGCAGGGTACTTTACAAGGGTTTTCCAACTCTCAGTAGCCATCCCTTTCACAACAGCTAGAAGCCTAGACAGACTGACAGCCTGACAATTAATTACTGAGTTTCCTCTTTGCTTAGATGTTAAGCAAGGGATAACTTGTACTTTCACAACTAGCCATCTGATGAAGAATTTGGATGCATTAGAGCCATTCAAATCTGCTCACCAGTTTTCTGACACAGGAAAACAAATCATACAACTGCAGTTGTAAACATCAAGTTTGAAAAAAAAAAATCTACTCACCATTGAGAAACTGGTATCTTTATCAGTTACTCTGCCACAATCCACAGTTAAGTTTCTCTGGGAATTAATTACATCCATTAGCATAACATATTGTGACAGTATTTCAGAGTCATAAAGCAGTTGAGTTTGAGATGTTGAAGTGACAGAATAGATCTAAAGTAATTAAGACAAAAGAGAGGGAGAGAGACAACCCAGCGAAACTAAACACTGGACGGGGCTCGTCTTACCTGAGATTTCATTTAAACCCCCCCAACAGTCATCAAGACCACACCAAGATATTTGTTGTTTGCACGAGCTATACCATGTTTTGAAGGTATTTCTGAAGATTCTTTTCTTTTCTTGAGATAGTGGTTTTTAATACCTGCCTGGGAAGTTTTGCAGTATAAGCAGACTTCAGACTGGTTGGAAATGTATGTGAAACACAGACTGGTTAAGCGCAGCTGAATGATTTGGGATAGGGCTAGTTCTTTTGTAAAGTGAAGGATACTTTCAACCCAGTATCTTGGCAGCATAGACATAGCATTAGACCTAAGAAAATCCTAGTTGTGAATGCTGGGGTCACTGCCTCACCCGAAGAAATTACTTTGTTAAGCCCTGGAACCAACCAAGAGAATTTACTCCGCCAATGAGCAGGGCCATTAAATCCAGCCAGGAACGGGATGCTCATACCTGTGAGTGGTTAATCTAGCCACTAATTCAAAGAGTCCTAGGCTGCCACAGAACAGCATTACAATTTTGATTATTTTATGGCTTGTCCAAATGCCCAATCCCCCAAGCAATTGTTGCAATTTACACAAAAAAGAAAAAAGCGCCCGGTAAAGAGTATCTCTCTTTTAACATTACCCACAAGGGTCTTGTTCTGACCGCACACATAAAACAAAATAGAAGTACCTGGCTCAGGCAATTAAAATGTTCTTGTTTTCTATTAAAATAAAATGTGTTCATTTGTGAGTGACTCCAGAAGGAAGGCTTAGGAGCAATCATCATGGTTTGCTTTGATGAGAGCTATAGATTTAGTAATAGTATTCAAATGACTCCAGCAAGAAACCTTCACAATTTTCTTTCTTCCAGTCCATTAGCAATCAAATGTTCAGGAAATGTAAATAGTAAATTAAACGCAACAATACCAGCAGGTAAAATTTGCTTTTTACTTTGTTGACAGGTGAAATAGGTAAAATAAAATCACAGAAACTAGCAGAAATAGTAGAACTAAGAAGGATCTTGGAGACGCTTTTTTACAGAAGAGAACTCTGAGGCTCGAAGATGTTAAGTAATGTTGCGTATGGCACACAGAACTCGAATCAGCCCCCGCGACCTCTGACTTTCTGCCCACTGCTTTTTGCCCTGTACTGGGCTGCTTTTGCACGAATAAATTTATAGCCAGATCTTTTTAGTTTTGACTTTAAGAAGCATCTGGAAGCTCCTACCGGGAAGGAGGGAAATGACTGATGATACCAAGGCTACAGTCTCAATGAGTGGATTCCATACTACAGTTACAAATTCATAGTCTGAATATGCCATGTTTAGTTTCTTAACAAATTTGAAGTCTGAGAGTCACCTCTTAAGCTTTGACCCAAATATCCCTCAGGTAAATAAACTGCCAAAAAAGTTCACCGGAGTCCCGGACCCCACCAGACGTCTCTTCGCCAACAGAAAGCTGCTCTGTGTCCTCGCCTCACCCACTCTGTGCCCTCCAAGACTCTTGACTCTTTGCCTGGTCTCCTCGCCTGCTTTGTTTTAAATGCTTTCTAGTTTTAGAGCCTTATTTACATCCCAGAATGAGAGTTTTCACAATACCTCGATCGAGTTCTTTTCGGCAAGTCGTTTGTCTTTGGCTGTGACCACAGATCCTGCCTCTGACCTAGATTCGGTGTGGTGTTCTCATAAGGAACAATATCAACATTCACAGCTTGAAGGAACATCTGCCTTGGAAGTAGCATTGAAAAGGTCAAGACAATCGTGGGTGATCTATTCCTTTTACTTTTTGCATATTTATTTATTTTTTAAAAATAATTCTCTACGGTTGTTTCTAAACAAGGGTGACTTTCCCAATGGTAGTATACAAACTTTTGGGTATTTTTAGTAATTTTATTTCCAAGCACTGAATGAGACATCTAATATCATCCAAGAATTGTTTTTGAATGAATATTCAGGAGATGTGAATGATCAAATAATGTAAACATAGAGAATTCTGAGTGATGAGGCATCACTGCGATGTTTGAGAGTAAATCTCACTTTCTCTTTTCCACCAGATTTTTGACATCCTATCTCAAGAGCCTCTGTGTGTTAACTCTGAATATCTGCAGTAGAACCTGGCCAGCAACAGGAATTTCCAGGAATGTTTCTATTGTAAGAAAAAGCTACACCTATTTTCACCTGCTGCTTGTTCTTTAAAGAGTTTCAAAGTGTTTTCTCTTCCTGAAATAGCAGTAAGTCTCTACACAGCCATAAATTATTCGACCAAATCTGATCATGAATCATGTATCTGCCTCTGACTTTGAAATATATCAAGTGAGTTTGGAAAGTTTGTTTTTTTAAAAACAGATTATCCAACATATTGTAACAGGCATCACAATAAACTATAGAATCTGAGATGAGCCAGGTGTGCAATATTTAAATATAGAAGTATTAACGTATTCAAAAAAGTATTAAAAATAAAAATAATTCTTATGATTACTTAAATGAATCGATCAAGATTTTAACAGTTTCCTATTTCTTGAGCTAAAATATTACAGTATTCTGTTTCTAATTACGAAGACAGAAAAATAACAACACTTCATAAATGTATTTGTTTGCATGCAATGATGATGATAACAAAACACCGTCTAAGGATTCACACTCATAATACTATAGCAGTACTGGTCCGGTTCTGGGTATGTGCAGAAACCAAGGATGGGAAGGGAGACACTTTTATACACTAACAACAATACATTTAACTTACTTAGTTGGGGAAAGCAGTGACACTTGGTCTTTGGACAATGTGGAAGTAAGCAGTGCCTTTAACTTGCATCTATTTGATTTCAGGTATTTACATAGTAGTGAGGAGCCTTCTAAGAGAAAAAGGACAGGAATATTACTTCATTCCTTTCCTTTGAGGTTATGTTGGCCAGACTAATTCATGTCAGTCACAGGAAGGAATGATAGCGAGCCCTGAGAAAGAATTCGCCGCCAGGAAGGGGTGGGATGTGGGTTCAACTTTAGACCAGAGGTCTTTGGAAGAGAGTGTGGTTGGATGCTTCTGCTAGCCAAGTTACCCTATGAATTCAATCTCTCAAGTCTTCTAATAGCTAGGTTGTTACAGAAAACTCTTTGAGTATGATTCTGAGTGAAAGAGCATATCTGTCATGCTTAGAGAAACCAGTAGACATTGGTCTGTCTGCTGAAGTCAGCAAAGGTGGCAAAAGGAGACAAGAATAGAACCAGCAAAAGACGGTGGCCCAGTCAGGTCCCAATTGTGCACACTGCAGAATGTTAGCAAAGCCATCAGAGATACTGGTGATTTACCACTGGCATAGAGATGGAGTTCTGAGACTCTGGTCACTAACCAGGAGCCTTCAGAGCTCGCATTCTGGTGTTAAAGCAAACGTGGCTGACTTTATTTTGTAGTGAAAATACAGAGCCAGTCATGTGGGCGCATAGTTCTCCAGACACTCTTCCCTGCCACAGTGATCGAGGAAGCCGTGTGTTCCAGAAAGTTCAGCCAAAAGAGGAGCCTCCATCAGCCTGAGACCCCAAGGGACTATGGAGAACAGAGGCCCCTGCTGAACCGAGCAGTACTGTAAGCACACTATGTAAATGTAATATAAGTAAGAAATATGACATTGTGTCATACCTATGGGATTTCCAGGTTAATTTGCTGTCATGAACTAATTTAGCCTATTCCACAACAATAAATGGGTAGGTTCAAAGCTGAATATACTCTTTGATTCACTTCTGTGCATTTTCCAAAGTATTGTGAACATTGTCCAACCTCATGTCACACTGATATGAATTATTCTTAGATTCAAACAGCTGTGGAATAGCTTTGTTGAGCATGGTGGAAAAATGCAGCAGTTGAGTTCTTTCATGTACTTAAACATTTTTTTTGTGCTGCATTTGAATCTCTGTCAGCTATAAGTTAGATGACTCTATCTCAAGAACATGAACTTGTAAAAAACTGAATGTTAGAGTGTATAAGAAGTTAAAAGGTATTATCTATTTTATCTTGAGAAGACTTGTGCCCAATATTGGTTGATTCATCTAAATAATTATAAAGATTATTTTTTAAACTTAAAGTTTAAAAATGCACAGCTGCTATTCAGCAAATTTGAATGCACACAAATGGTCAAAGGAAAAAGTTAAAAAATGTCCAGTTTTTGTTTTATTCTAGCAAAAATATTGAAGACTACTTGAATGCCTTGCAATTAAGTAACGGTGTAGTAATGTCTGTACATCGATTTAGCAAGCAATAAGTAGAATATGATTTATCCAAATATAACGAAATGCAAGATTGCTCATAACTTATGCTTGCAATGGTTAATTTTATATATCAACTCGACTGGGACACGGAGTGGTCAGATAAAGGTTATTTGTGGATGCGTCTCTGAGGGTGTTTCCAGATGAGATCAGCATTTGAAATGGATTGAGTAAAGCATCTGACCTCCCCTCTGTAGGTGAGAACCATTCAATTAAGGGACTGAATAGGACAAAAAGGTAGAGGAAGGTTCAATTCCTTTTCTGTGCCTGACTGCTTAAACTGGAACATTAATCTCTTCCCCTTGAACTGGGACTTACACCCTTGGTGCACTGGCTCAAGGCCTTTGGACTCGAATTTATACCACTGACTTTCCTGGGTTGTCAGCTTACAGATGGCAGATTGTGGGGACTTCTCAGCCTCCATAGTTGAATGAGCCAACTTCTTAAAATAAATCTTATTTTATATATATATATATTTTTTTTCTACTCTGGAGAACCCTAATACAATGCTGAATAAATAAAGCAAGCAAGTGGACAACGTACGTGGTATAATCTCATTTTTTTTTGTTAAGAATCACAAATAGTGTTTGGACATACATACACAAAGTTTAAAGGACACACATCAACCTTAAAAGTGCTTACACTTGGTGGGTGGGAATAAAAGTTGATGGGGAGATTGAGGTTTTACTTCATATACTTCTATGTTGTTTCATTGTTTTTTTTACAATGAACATATATCTTTATGTGAGACAATGACTAAAACAATTAAAATAAAGCCTGAAATAATAGTTGATGGATGACTGCAATGAAATGGTCTTTGGCATGCATGCATACACACACCTACACATAAAAGACATTATCCTGAGGAGAAAACTAGACTGCTCTTTAAAATAAGAATCAATATCATATGAGGTCATTAAAAATTTCAAAGAGGCCACAGAAATTGGAATTATATGTCTCCAAATAGTCAGCAAAGGGTGAGGTAATTGGCAAAGTTCATAGGTCCTAATATTAGCTAGTGTTCTCCAGCTAATAAGTCCTTAGATTTCTAAGATTTAAGGCCAATAAAGCAAGCAGGAGGCAGAAGTTGAAGGCTCCTAGCACATGTTTGCCAAATATTACTTCTCTAAACTTAACCAAGTATACAAATGACATTCTTTGTTGCAAAACACTGTTTTGGAGAATAAGGGGGCGCCATAGGTAAAGTAAATTTACAACTATAGCCCTGAATGAAAGAATATTATGGGAAGTAGTTCAGTAAGTCTGGCTTCTTACAACTGTGGGGTGAAATAGAATTTTTAAAATTACTAAATCTTTGGCACCATCAAATAACCATCACATCCTGCCAACCTGGGCCTCCTAAAATCTTTTGGGGGGCCAGAGTCATCCAGTTTGTGTGGCGACATAGCTCTCTAGCTCTCTCATGTGACTGCCAAGTCTCCATTTTCTGCTGTGCTGTTTACACGTGGCCACTAAATGGAAACTGTGCTACTCTTTGAAAAATTAAGATTTTTGTGGACATCATGCTATCATTTCAAGGAGCAGATAAATATTCTTGAGCTCTTCTCCAAATATTGCAAACAAGAAACAAAGATTCGATGTCCTAATTAGGAGTGTATTCTTAAATTTTATTTTGGATTTTCTGGTTTCAGTGATGTGGGAAGGCATGGTTAATTAACCAAAATGGAGCACTTGCTTAAACCAAAGGGGATTTCCTAATCAGGAGAGAAAGCCTCCTGGACCTTGACTGCAGCCTGGTGACACGGCAGGCCTTCTCTAAGGGTGTCTCAAATTCAAAGTCATTTCTCCACGCCTATCAAGTGAACTGAACCCCCTGATTGTCTGCCTAGGACAATGATCCATTTCTAATGTATGAGGCTACAGTTTCTGAACTCATAAACTGTAAACTGTATTAAATAAACTGCCTTCTGATTGATGAGTGCTGTTCTCATAGGCTAATTTCTCATCTAAACAGTGATATGAAAATTCTTGCTAAAGGGTTGGTGACAGGACTAAATGGGGGTAATAGCAGACTTAATCAAGAAAGACAAATGGGATTCATTAACAACTGGCACTCAGCAGACAGTCTTCGGAGACTTCTCAGTACAATCTCATTGGTCCAGTTGAAAATAATTGTGTGCTACTTTTATCACTGAATGCAGAACAAGCCCTGCGAAAAAATTCTACTGGTGACATCTAGCAGAATTCAAACTTGGATTGAATTTTGTGCCAGGCAGCCCAACTTTGGAAGAGAAAAGGGAGGAAAACAAAACAAAAAAATCCTGGCTTTCTTGCTGGGATTTGTTCTCTGACTGATCAGTTTTTCCACATTGGTCATTCTACCTGGTACTTTCATCAGCTGGGTCATGCCCTAACTGGCAGGAATGACTGTACCAGAGGCATCTGGTCCCTGGCTGGCTTCAGAATTGGCACATAGTAGGCTTTGTCCAAGCTCACTGAGCTCCACTTCCAGTACTGCCTTGTCTTGTTGGGCTGTTGAGATCTGGCTTGTGTAGTAGAGATGGCTAGCTCTCCGCCAAGGAGTCCTGTCCCGCTTCCTTCGTGCAGACAGTTGCTAGGAAGTTTCTTCTAATCAGGACCTGTTTTTACCCAGTCCCCCTGTATTAAGTGGGGCAAATGTGACTAAGTTCTTGTCAACAGTTTGTGAGCCAAACTAATACATACCGTTTCCAGGCCTGTCCCATACACAGCACTCTCTCGCTCAGTCTTCCAGCCTCTGTTCTCCCAGCCTGTCAACGGAAGTCATGCTTCAGAAAAACGGGGGATTTTGCATGAGGGAGAAACAGTTCTTGCTTGCATGAAGCCACTGAAAATTGGGAGTTTGCTGGTGATGGCACATAGCTTTACTTTGATCGAGGCAGCTAGTTTTATGATTTCTCTCTGCCTATTGCCTTAATGACCTTACTTCTCAACTGATCTCCTTAGCTTTTGATTTTGTACATAGTTGGGCTTTTAAACAAGTCCCCTTCTGCTTTGAGCTTGTGAGCTCTAAGCCCCAGCGCTGGATGAATAAAGGTTTGCCATGGGCTAATCCTGTCCCTTCCTGCAGCCCCATTCAGCCCCATTCTCAGACACCAGGGAGGTGTGTGGCTCTTTACCCAGCCTTCCAGTGAGGAAATGAGATTGGACATACGTGGTCAAAGCCAGCTGACATCTTATTTTCAGGTTTTCCCATCTTTAGTATCAAGATTTTATAAAGAATTTTAGGGGAATAGCTCTTTTCCCAAGCCATCTGCTGGGCAGACTGAGTGGATGTCGAGATTGTGGCCCAGAAATTTAAGTGCTTCTTGGCTTTCTGCCCTTTGGTTCTCCTCTTGGAGGTGCTGGGCTGACACCAGCTGGACCATTTTAGGACCTGGCTTATGACAGATGTTGGGTCCCCCATCCTCCCACGGCTCTCACTGTTCCGTGACTTATTGTTGGTGTCCGCACTAGGCTCCCTACTCTTCTCCTGAGGGTTTTTTCTTGGCAAGCCTGAAGAGCCTGCAGGGGCCTACCCCAGCCCATGATGGATGGGACCTGGGGGATAGACAGCCCGGCCTCCTCACCCCTCAGCAGAGGAGAACTCTGGGCATTCCCACACTGTCGCCACGCTTCCCTGTGGGACCCAGCCCTAGCTGCCCCTCAGCTATAATGCACACTCCGTGGTCTTCCTTCCCTTCTATGTTTTCTACCCTATTCCCCTGAGGGATTCCTTCCCAGGATTAGCACCCAGATTAACTATTTGCATCCAAATCTTTGCCTCTAGGTCTGCTTTTGGAGGATCTAACCTAAGACACACCGGCATGCTTCATTTTAGGGATTCTGTGTCAGATGTTTTTGAACACCAGTAAGTCAACGGGTGGATAGTAGCTGCTTATCTCTAATTTAGGGAATTACTTTCTGCTCTGTGTGGGAAGTCAAAACTTTTTAACACATAAATCAATATGCTGCATTAAAGCCAGTTAAATCTGACTACGATATACAACTTTTTTTGAATATTTAAGTATGTAATCACAGATACATTTAAATCATCCAGTTGAAGCAATTTGAAAAAATGTGGTGAATCCATCTTTCTCTTCTGCATTCTTTCTTTGTCCAAGGGTTCAACTAGACATGACACCACAGGGGCACTGTGGCCATTCTACAACTGGGGATAAAAATTTCCATCCAAAGAGTAAGTCACCTGCACCTGGCAGGTGCGATGGCTTGGCAACTGCCTCAGAAGTGGCAAGTCTTGCCTCCGGTTCTGCAGACACACCCCGAGTTGTTTCTGAAAACAGGGCTGCCCCGTGGATACGGCCGTGTGGCTGGCAGGGGTTCATACTCCCTAAGGTTGCTTTCAGCTGCCTTATCACCCCAAATAAACACACAATCTTAGTAATCTTAGTGACAGTTGAGTGCTAGGACGATGCATCTTTGAGCCATTTGCATAAAAACAAAATCAATATAAAAATGAAGTACAAGCGTCAGCCTTGCCTCGCGCCGCAGCTTCAGGGCGAGTTCTCCTCCGCCCGTGTCCTGCCAGGCGGCTGCCGCAGAGCCCTTCTTAATTAGAAATTCTGGAGTTGATCCAGATCTAGCCACAAAGAGAGCTATAAAATGAGCGAGTGGCATGAAAATGTCTCACCTGGCTTGTGCCCTCTCCAAGATCCCCAGGCTTTCTACTGCCTCCTTGCCCTCCGCTGGGCTGCCTGCCTCTGAGGCTTTATGGACGCTGCACCTGCCAGGCCTTTCCTCATCATTAGACAATTGTCAGAGTGAAAAATCAGCCCTAAATGATCCTAGCCAGGAGAAGATAACATAATCCTTTAAATTTTCAGCAAAAGCAAGTGAAAGCATATCTGTGTCCTTCTGATCCCCAAGCAAGACTAGCCCTCACCTCTCAACTTGCCTTCTCTTGGACCCGTAATGATGAGTAAGTTGAGTGGAGATCACAGCTTTGAGGGTAAACCGCCAAACACCCATCCGCACTTACTGACGCCTGGGTTATTGCCTTTCAGTGTTTCTTCAGGCTTTGAAGAGAGAGGTGGGATAGCCCTCCTGCACTGATTCTGGCCCCTGAGTTGTTGGAAGGAACACTTCTCAGTACAGCAAAGTATTTCATTCCTTGTAGCTAAGGCTTGGCAGAGCTCTCCCGATGAAATTTCCAAGCAAAGGCCTGAAAGCTCACCAGGAGCTATAGAAACAAAGGGCAGGTGCTAACTGAAGCAGGAAAACCTGTGTTTCTAGCAAAGTTCTTAGAAAAAAACAAAACAGAACCCCAGAATGTACAGAATCTCACTAAGTGCCACAGGAGAAATTTTATATGTATACACACATTTACATACATATTAAATGTATCTATATTCTTTTATTTAAATTGTGGCAATTATACACAGTTATGAACATGGTTTAGTCACCTTATACTAAATCTTGAGGATTGTCCCATATCTCTCCTTACAGAAAAACCTTGTTCTACATAATATAGTTATAAATATGGTTATCAATGTTACAGAAAACATTACATCAGGTACCGGATTTGATCTTTGCAATATAATCATTGTTCTTGCGGTTAATCATAATGTAACTCTAAGCCAACCTAATAACTTTCAAGTACACATATTTACTAAAGCACCACAGAACTTAAAGAAGAATTTTAATGGTCAGGCTATAATATAAAGACAGATGAAATATGGTGAATATTGCAAAGAGATGTTTAGAACTTAAATTGCCATGATCGTTAATAAAATGACTTAGGAAACATGTAGAATCGGTCATTAGTAAGAAATCACAAATAATTAAAGTGAGATAACATGATTAAGTAGATTTCTCTGTAGTTTATTAATAAATCTTTGTGTTTACTTAATGTGACTAAGATAGTTATATTAGAAAATGATGTTATTTACTTGAAAAGACAAATGAAAATTATAGTGTTGAGTCTGAATTACTTTCCTCCTCAACATGTTTTTCTATTCATAATACATATCTCTGTATTAGAACTAGAATTAATAAAAGTTCTGGAGAGTATATAACTGGCACCTTCTTAACATAATTTTCTGATATGTAAATTAATATTTACTGTGGAGCAACCCACCAAAAATGACTTCCATTAATATGTGCGGATATATATTTTTTCCCAGTAGAGCTCAGTGGCTGTGAGCTGAATCAGTCTGTTCTTGTCCTCTGTGGATTCGGCCCAGCTTCAAGCACCGTGTCTTGCATATCACAGATACAGAGGAAACATGGTCTCTGAATTGAACTGTGCTAAATTAGATATTAAAAATCCTTTTTTATTCACTTCCTCCTCCTGTCCTCCAGGTGAAAACAAGAGCAAAAAGAAATATTCAAAGAAGTTTCTTGCTGTAGGGTCCTGATCCAGGTAAGTGATAGCAACTGAGTGAAACGTGGTACAGAAAGAGAAAACTGTCTGATAGCGATCACCAAGCAGAAGGAACATCTCACCTATTTACATGATCTCCAGGTCTCACTTATCGTTTTTGGAAACCTGACAACCTAATTGAAATGTCAGATTTTTCCAGCATGACAGAATCTCCTTGGGCAATGAGCAAGTAAGTACAGGTTCGGAGATAACTCTGGCACTAGGGGAACTGCAGAAGACTTCCTGGAGGGGGTACCAGCAATGGAAAGTCAGGATTTCTGGGGCTGGCTGGAGCTGCAAAGGGAGATAAAAGACCCATGTGGGAGGCATCTCTATGTCTCCTGTAACAGAAAGGATATCTTTGAAAGGTATGATGGAAGCTATGGAAACATATAGCTTATTTTTGAGTCCAGATTTCCTGACTTGCTATCTGATCCTGGAAGATTATTTAGCTGCCTGGTCTCTTTAAGTAAAAATTGGGGATAATGGTAGCATCTACATACTAATTATATTGTGAGGATTAAATGTGATAATTCATGTAAACCATCTAGCTCTTCTAGCACACAGTAAGTGCTCGTTAATATTAGCTACTGTTGTTATCTGTTCTATAAATTGCATTCCATTAAGGGGATAATTGTCCTTCTGAGTGTATCCTCAACTGGGCCAAAGAATAGTCTTGTTCTTCCCAGCATCCAACCTGTAGATAGGAAAGTAGTTACTCAAAAACAAGCCTTAGGGCAAAGAAAGATGAATGATTGCCTTTCAGAAGGGAAATTCGAACCTCCTGTCAACACCACTGAAGCACAATAAATAATGCCAACAAGGCCTCTGATGCTGCTAGTGGAAGCAAGAGGTATATAATTATTAGGAATGGTAGGTAAAAAGAGACATGAGCAGCTGGGGAAAGGAAAGTTAAGGTTAAAAAAAAAAAAAGCCCAAACTCTGCCCAGGGAGGGAGTCCCACATGAAGACAACAAAGACTTTGCAGGGAGAGGACTTCCTTGCCTATTGAGACCAGGCCAAGCTGGTCCCAACCAGGTCCCAATGTGGGCATAATTGAACAGAACTAAAAAATGACCAAACCACACCTCACCATGTTAAAGGACATGCGCACTGAGAGGTAGAGATAGCTATTGCAGGGAAAATGGAAGTTCCCATGGCCAAGCTGCTCACCTGACCCTAATCGACTTGCCCGCTGCGCACATCCAATGATGTAAATGGCCTACTGTGCAGGCCATGCTTACACACGTGTTGGCAATGAGCCATTACTGTCTGGGTTGCTGTATAAAGAACTCCGCCCAGTGCTCTGCCCAAAGACAGAGGCTGAGGTGGAGGCGGATTGCAGACTTGGGAGATGCGGATGTGATTCTAGTGCTTGACCTCCCACGTGAGAATAAAGCTTGGAATAAGACTTTTTACCCCCAGCATTCTGTTGTCTTTATTCTGTCTCACAGAACCCAGAGCAAGCTTGCCTGGAGCTGAAACCCTCTGGCCCGGCAGCTACATAGATGGACCTGTAAAGCAAATAACCCTACCTTGTCAGACAAAGAGGCGCCTCCTAGCCAGAATGTAATATAAACGCCTCCCACTTAATGGATGGGGGCCTTTGTCTACCTTGAATCTGGCCCACTCCTCCCTTAGAGTGTATTCAAATAAATTTTTTTGCTCTGCTTTGCTATTGTGTCTCTGCCTTTCACTTCTTTGTTATGGTGGGGACAAAAACTGAGGATAAAATCTCAGCCTAGCTACATAGGTTCAAGATGAGTGATTTTAAAGCACCATGAAAAAAAATTAGAACCTCTAAAATGAATCTGGAGGCTTCCCAGGGCACTTTGCTGACCTTCTTTGGGAGATCTAGTTTTTAAAAGCAAACACCAACATCTGTTCTACCCCTGTAGACTGGCACTAAGCAATAACATAAAAGTGATAAAGAACAGTTAAAGCCACAAGTAGTTAATTCATTTCCTTCTCTATTCATGTTAATACACTTTGGCAAACTATAATGCCAGCTGATATGTCCATAGGAAGGAATATGCTTTAAGGAGGGGATGGGCTTGCATACCCTGGGTTGTGTCTATGCTCAGAAGAGACGCCTCTGAGAATACTTCATGAGAATTGAGGTCCCAGGGCAGCCCAATTAAGGGTCATTCATTACCAGTGGAGCCTGGGAATTTTCAACTGGGAATTCAAGATAGGTGGTGATAAACTTAGGCAGAATTTAGAAGGAGGAGGGAGGCAAAACAGACATATTGGCAGTGAGGATAGATTAGAGCTGAGGCCACAAATACTTCTACTCTCACAGCTGCCTGGGAGAAGGCAGGTCCTGAAAGGAGAGTGCCAAATTGGGCAGAGATTGACTGTTAGAAATGGCCAAACAATGCCCCCAAAGTCTAAATACTATGCAGGGGGATTAGAGAATAGAAGGACGCTCCATCTCTCCAGAGTCGCTGCTGAAATTTGCCCCCAGATGTAGCACTTATTCATTCAGACACTTCCCACTCGGTAAATGAATGACAGGCATCACACTCTTTCAGCTTTGCCTGGGCTGATACCTGGCATGTATCATTTCCTTCTTCCCTCAATTTTCCATTGTCAAACCATCCATTAAATTGGATTGAGCCTGCCTAAGCCAGCCTGTCTTGGAGTGCTCAAGAGAGATCACTGAAAGGAACAAGACCTTGGCTGTCAGGCAGGTCAACGTGAGCTCTCACCACTCGGCTTCTCACCTTGCCCAGGTCCTGCGACATGCAGAGGGCTCAAGGCTTCTGGCCTTCTCACCCTCCTCTCTTGATCCGAAAAGTGTGATTGCTCCCTGTTCTAGCCTCAAGGTATTGTTTTAAGGAGAAAGAGGTAGGACAGAGGATGAGAGAATAGAAGTGTGAATAGTTGATTTTATGATATTTCGACATGTTTTCTTCAAGGCTCACTAGGTAATCTTCTGAGATAATTTCCCCCAACAGGTATTAAGTCATTTGGGGAAGAATTTTAACTGTGAAACCTCAGTTGGTGTTCCCATCATGAATCATTTATTTAAAAATTAGGAAAGGAAAGTCCCACAAAAGCAAGCTGAATTAGCTCCAGGCTTTTCAGAGACAACTGAAACACATTTTTGTTGTTCTGATCACTTTCCAGGGGAAGGTGTCTCCTCACCCAGGGCATAACGGCAGTATTGTTGTCAGTAAGCATGAAAAGCATGCTGACTTCAGTGACATGGGAAGCTGGCAGCTCTCACAATCTGTCCTGGATGGTACCCCATATGAGTGACAGAACTGTTACACTTCAAACAGGAGCCCATAGCCCCTAGGAACTGACTGTTGGAAAGCTTAGGGTAGAAAGTGTCAAGCTAAGTACATGTAGCCCAGCTCTGGGAAAACCTTGTTTGTAAATTCATCCAAAGTAGAGTCTTTCTTTGTTTTTTTTTGTTTTAACCTACTGGTGTTGTAGTTCTATAAGGCTGAAAAGTGATGGTTAGATTCTCTTATTTCTAATTCAAACTCAAAATTCATAGAACACACAATTACATGATAGTTTCTTATATATTTGCTTTGCCTTTTAAAAGTAGTTTCTTCAATTTCCTTTGCGAACTGAACCTTAACCATAGTTTGAGTATGCTCAAATACGTGCTTGGTCGCAGCTGCCTCCAACTGTTCCTCTTTTCCCATCTTACTGCCTCGACGCAGAATGTCATTATCTCTCATTTGGTTTTCGACGTGATCTCAACTTGCGTCTCTACCAACAGTCTTGCCCCTTCAAACCACCTTCTACAGTGTTGAAAATGCCACCTTGCTCCATAACAAAGTTGATCATGCCATTTTTCTGTTTAAAATCTGTCAATATCTCCCCATTGCTTCTCCCCGTTGCTTATCATTCACTCCACTGGAGTCTTTTTCAATGAGCCCCATATGCCAGTCAAGCCAGCTCTGGGATCCTATGAAAAGTCAACATGAGCCGCTCTATGGCACCTTATGAATAATTCCTCAGGGGTTCCTTGCACCTGCTTCTTGGATTTTCTGGAATACTCCATTCCTGTTTTGATTCCTTCTTGGCCCTCACTCTGTGAAGTCACTTGGATTAACGACTCAGTTTTAGATATATTAACCTAGCTTCACTGCTGGCCTCTCCCACGGATACGACTCTAACTTGCTTCATGCACTACAAAGTTGCATTCATTCACTTAATCATCCATGCATCCATACATTCACTCAGAAAAATATCAAGCACTGTCTTAAGTATTCAGGCTACAATGGTGAATGATATACTTGGCTCAAAATTGAATGGCTTACCCTGTAATAGAGGATAAAGAGAAAGAAATCTTGTAGCATCAAAGGATATTCTCAGAAGAAGTGGCGTCTAAACTGACAACTGAAGGATAAGAAGAAGGTAGAGAGAAGAAAGGGGAAGAGGTTTCCACAGTGCACCAAGGACCAGCCAAAGAACTTGCCAAACGCAGGAAAGGAGCAAGGAGAGTAAATGGTAAAAGATGAGTCTGAACAGCTATCAGTTACATCATGAAGGGCCTTGAAGGGACAGGATTTAATTCTGAAGCCAATGAGGAGACACTGAAGCTATTAAGCAAGGGGCATATTGATTGGTTTGAATTGTAGGAAAAATGCTCTAGTTCTATATAGATTAATCTAGAATGGGTAAGACTGGGCCGGGGATAACAGCTAAGTGTAACCACTGTGGAGAGGGCTTGTAGTGGTCTGGACGAGTATAGTGGCAACCTTGGTGGGAAGGATTGCATGCATAGGACAGATA
Source organism: Phataginus tricuspis (assembly GCA_029783875.1). NCBI lineage: Eukaryota > Metazoa > Chordata > Mammalia > Pholidota > Manidae > Phataginus > Phataginus tricuspis. The sequence continues at coordinate 10,778,280 of JAQQAC010026012.1, read as the reverse complement.
TGTACGAAGTAGATGTAAAAGCACTTAGTGGCTGGTGAGAAATGAAGGTTATAAATAATAATAAATATTATAATGACTAACATTTCTCATGTGCTTACACGTACAAAGATCTATTTAATGGCTTTACACACATAATCTCATTTTATTTTTACACAATCTATGGGGTACCCCCATTTTTAAATAAACCATCGGGCACAGAGGGATAGCGTCACTTGATCTATGTAACACAGCCAAGAGTTGGAACTGGGAGGCATACTCAGGTAGTTTATACCAGACCCTACCTTCTTACGCGTTATGCTAGATGCCTCCGAAAGCTGAGCAGGGTAGGCTGGTCGCCTCTCTTTTAGCACCTACCAGCTTAGTTGAAGTATTGGGTGTTTATCAGTGTGACTGGAGCATAGTTTCTCAGGGGACCATGGCAAGTGCCTCCTGGCAAAGTTTTGTAGAACTAGTGATGGTGGGGTTTCAAGGAGCAGACACTGATCCACACAACCTCAAGGAAGCATGAACCCAAACTTGGGGAACCCCATTTCCAGGAATAGAACTGAGACTAGACTGGGAACTGGAAAGTGGAAAACAACCTTCTTTTCTCATTCCATCTTCATGGACTTTGGTTTCGGCTTCTTCCACCAAGCTAGTAACCCTCACGCTTCTCTCTTTCCACATTTTTAATGATTTTCATAATGAAAGGAACATTGGGAATGCTAAGTGAATAGTTAGTCCTATTGCTCTGGTTAAGGGTTTTAAATGGTTTAGATTTTTAAACGTTGGAATTCAGCAGGGCATTTGCTAAGAAGGAGTTCGTACTTCTCAGGCAAAAAAAGAAAAACATATTTTCAGTAATTTTCTCTTTCTTACAAGTCTGTCTTCATGTATTCTCCCCATCTTTTGAGAAAAATCGGTAAGAGAACACATCTGTCAGCTAACTAATCCTCGGTTGTGTGCACCTTTAAGGGCTTATGCATGTGACAGCCATCCTTTCACAGTAAAGTGTCTCCTAGGAACACACTGCAAAAAAATGTAAGCCCTTTTATTGGATTACATAGATCCAGACTGTGTTGAAAGATCAGCTTTAAAGTTGTTCTCTGCTTCAATCCTACCTTCCTCTCTTGGCAGCACAAATTGTGTTTATGACATTGGTCAATATATCTGATATTCTGTAGGAAATTTCCCCCTCTTATTTGTAGTTTCTTATCACCAAGATTGGCTCTGGCGAGGGCCCCACCTCTCTGTTACAGCCTTAGGGCACTGGGACATTATTGATATCTTGACGAACAGGCCCAAAACGTTCCAGGTCTCTGCACTGTCCCTTCCTGCCCGTTGCAACTATGATATTGTTCTCCTCAGATGGCCTGAGGATGGGATTTCATAGCTGCATGGTCACAATAAAACATGGAAAGCCACACCATAATTTGTAATCATTTTCTCAGCTACAAAAGCAATTTGACTCATTCATTTTTTTCCCAATGACTTTATTGGCACATAAAACTTCATACACTCAGCCCATCTAAAATACTAATGGCTAATATATTGTGAGTGTTGACTATGTACCAGACATCATATTCAGCACTTTGCATAGATTATCACATTTGATCTTCACAATAATATATTTTAATAGCATCTTTTAAAGAATTGAGATGTATTTCAGGTATACAGCATAATGACTTGGTATTTGAAACTATAATGAAATGATCACTTCAGTAGCTCTAGTTAACCTCCATCTCCACACACTTATACAATTTTTTTCTTGTGATAAGAAATTTTAGGATCTACTCTCAATAACAAGAGTTACTTAAGTAAGACCTTTATTGAGCTATAATTCAGATATGACAAAATTCACCCTTTTAACATGTGGGATTTAGTGTTTTTTATTTAGTATATTCACATCACCTCAGAAGTAAACCCACACCAGTTAGCAGTTACTTCTCTTTCCTCCCTTCTCCTAAATCCTGACAATTACTAGTATTTTACTTCCTATGGATTTTCCCATTCTGCCCATTTCATATATATTGAATCATACAATATACAGTCTTTCGTGATGGGTTAATTTCAATTAGCATAGCATATTCAAGGTCTGCTCTGTTGTAGTATGGGTCAGGACTTCATCCCTTTTTATGGCTAAGTAATAGTTTGTGTGTGGTATACCACATTTTGTTTTATCTATTCACCAGTGCATGGACATTTGGGTTGTTTCCCACTTTTTGGCTATTATGAATAATGCTGCTGTGAAAATTCATGTACAGGTTTCTATGTAGACATAGGTTTTCAATTCTCTTCAATATATATTAGGACTGCAAAACAATCTTAGAATATACATCATGAACATCTTCAGGTGAGGAAACTAGGCTTGAAAAAGTCATATAACTAACTCAGGGTCGATGGCAAGCCAGTGTTATTAAATGTTCATTCTCACGGTCAACCAACCTGGAAACTTCAGTCCTCTGACTGCTCCCTGTCTCTGGCACTGTTCATAACAAGTAAGACTTCCTTCCTGCTTTCCATTCCCAAGGCCGTCATATAATGTGGTAGATGCTGGTGATTGCTTACCCAGTATGAATTTTCTCCTTCTTTTTTACCAGAACTTTGATATGGCTATTGGTTTCAATTTTCCCAGCTGAAACCTTCATTCCTTTGTTCCACTTCCATAAATGTGTGGCTACACGTAACATTCTCAGTTGATTAGAAATAAATCAAGTTTGGAAGTTGTTAGGTACAGCTTTGAGTAGAGTTTCCTAAAATGTGGATACCTTTTTTTTTTATTAAGGTATTATTGATATACACTCTTATGAAGATTTCTCATGAAAAAACAATGTGGTTACAACTTTCACCCATATTATCAAGTCCCCACCCATACCCCAAAGCAGTCACTGTCCATCAGTGTAGTAAGATGCCACAGATTCACTGTTTGCCTTCTCTGTGCTACACTGTTTTCCCCGTGACCCCCCACACCATGTGTACTAAACATAATACCCCACAATCCCCTTCTCCCACCCTCCCCACCCACCTTCCCACACCCCTCCCCTTTGGTAACCGCTAGTTCCTTCTTGGAGTCTCTGAGTTTGCTGCTGTTTTGTTCCTTCAATTTTGCTGTGTTGTTATACTCCACAAATGAGGGAAATCATTTGGCGCTTGTCTTTCTCTGCCTGGCTTATTTCACTGAGCATAATATCCTCCAGCTCCATCCATGTTGTTGCAAAAGGTAGGGTTTGTTTCTTTCTTATGGCTGAATAGGATTCCATTGTGCATAATGTACCACACCTTCTTTATCCATTCATCTACCAATGGACACGTAGGTTGTTTCCATATTTTGGCTATTGTAAATAATGCTACGATAAACATAGGGGTGCATATGTCCTTTTGAATCTGAGAACTTGTATTCTTTGAGTAAATTCCAAGGAGTGGGATTCCAGGGTCAAATGATATTTCTATTATTAGTTTTTGAGGAACCTCCATATTGCTTTCCACAATGGTTGTAGGAGGGTTCCCCTTTCTCTGCATCCTTGCCAGCATTTGTTATTCTTAGTCTTTTCGATGCTGGCCATCCTTACTGGTGTGAGGTGATATCTCACTGTGGTTTTAATTTGCATTTCCCTGATGATTAGTGATGTGGAGCATCTTTTCATGTGTCTGTTGGTCATCTGAATTTCTTCTTTGGAGAATTGTCTCTTCATATCCTCTGCCCATTTTTTAATTGGGTTATTTGTTTTTTGGATGTTGGGGCATGTGAGTTCTTTATATATTTTGGGTGTTAACCCCTTGTTGGATATGTCATTTACAAATATATTCTCCCATAGTGTGGGATGCCTTTTTGTTCTGTTGATGGTGTCCTTTGCCATACAGAAGATTTTTAGTTTGACGTAGTCCCATGTGTTCATTTTTGCTTTTGTTTCCCTTGCTGGAGGAGATGCATTCAGGAAGAAGTTGCTCATGCTTATATTCAGGAGATTTTTGCCTATGTTGTCTCCTAAGAGTTTTATGGTTTCATGACTTACATTCAGATCTTTGATCCATTTCAAGTTTACTTTTGTGTATGAGGTTAAACAATAATCCAATTTCATTCTCTTGCATGTAGCTGTCCAGTTTTGCCAACACCAGTTGTTGAAGAGGCTGTTATTTCCCCATTAAATGTCCATGGCTCCTTTATCATAAATTAATTGACCGTATATGCTTGGGTTTATATTAGGGCTCTCTAGTCTCTTCCATTGGTCTGTTTTTGTGCCAGAACCAAATTGTCTTGATTACTGGGCTTTGTAGTAGAGCTTAAAGTTGGGAAGCATAATCCCCCCAGCTTTATTCTTCCTTCTCAGGATTGCTTTGGCTATTTGTGGTCTTTTGTGGTTCCATATGAATTTTAGAATAATTTGCTCTAGTTCACTGAAGAATGCTGTTGGTGTTTTGATAGGGATTGCATTAAATCTGTAGACTGCTTTAGGCAGGATGGCCATTTTGACAATATTAATTCCTCCTATCCATGAGCATGGGATGTGTTTCCATTTATGGGTATCTTCTTTAATTTCTGTCATGAGTGTCTTGTAGTTTTCAGAGTGTAGGTCTTTCACTTTCTTGGTTTGGTTTATTCCTAGGTATTTTATTCTTTTTGATGCAACTGTGAATGGAATTGTTTTCCTGATTTCTCTTTCTGCTACTTCATTGTTAGTATATAGGAATGTCACATATTTCTCATATAATTTTTTACACTGCAACTTTGCTGAATTCAGATATTAGATTTAGGAGTTTTGGAGTGGATTCTTTAGGGTTTTTTATGTACAATATCATGTCATCTGCAAAGAGGGACAGTTTAACTTCTTCCTTGCCAATCTGGATACCTTTTATTTCTTTGTGTTGTCTGATTGCTGTGGCTAGGACCTCCAGAACTATGTTGAATAAAAGTGGGGAGAGTGGGCATCCTTGTCTTGTTCCTGATCTTAAAGGAAAAGCTTTCAGCTTCTCACTGTTAAGTATAATTTTGGCTGTGGGTTTGTCATATATGGCCTTTATTATGTTGAGGTACTTGCCCTCTATACCCATTTTGTTGCGAGTTTTTATCATGAATGGGTGTTGAATTTTTTCAAATGCTTTTTCAGCATCTATGGAAATTATCATGTGGTTTTTGTCCTTGTTTTTGTTGATGTGGTGGATTATGTTGGTGGATTTTCAAATGTTGTACCATCCTTGTACCCCTGGAATAAATCCCACTTGATCATGATGGATGTTCTTTTTGATATATTTTTGAATTTGGTTTGCTAATATTTTGTTGAGTATTTTTGCAGTTACATTCATCGGGGATATTGGTCTGTAATTTTCTTTTTTTGTGGTGTCTTTGCCTGGTTTTGGTATTGGAGTGATGCTGGTCTCATAGAATGAGTTTGAAAGTATTCCCTCTTCTTCTACTTTTTGGAAAACTTTAAGGAGGATGGGCATTAGGTCTTCACTAAATGTTTGATAAAATTCAGTGGTAAGGCCTTCTAGTCCAGGAGTTTTTTCTTAGGTAGGTTTTTGATTACCAGTTCAATTTCATTGCTGGTAATTGGTCTGTTCAGATTTTCTGTTTCTTTCTGGGTCAGCCTTGGATGACTGTAATTTTCTAGAAAGCTGTCCATTTCTTCTAGGTTATCCAGTTTGTTAGTATGTAATTTTTCATAGTATTCTCTAATAATTCTTTGTATTTCTGTGGTGTCCGTAGTGATTTTTCCTTTCTCGTTTCTGATTCTGTTTATGTGTGTAGACTCTCTTTTTTTCTTGATAAGTCTGGCTAGGGCTTTATCTGTTTTGTTTATTTTCTTGTAGAACCAGCTCTTGCTTTCATTGATTCTTTCTATTGTTTTATTCTTCTCGATTGTATTTATTTCTGCCCTAATCTTTATTATGCCCCTCCTTCTACTGACTTTGGGCCTCATTTGTTCTTCTTTTTCTTGTTTTTTTAATTGTGAGTTTAGAGTGTTCATATGGGATAGTTCTTCTTTCCTGAGGTAGGCCTGTATTGCAATATACTTTCCTCTTAGCACAGCCTTCGCAGCATCCCAGAGATTTTGCGGTGTTGAATTATTGTTGTCATTTGTCTCCATATATTCTTGATCTCTGTTTTTATTTGGTCATTGATCCATTGATTATTTAGGACCATGTTGTGAAGCCTCCATGTGTTTGTGGGATTTTTCATTTTCTTTGTATAATTTATTTCTAGCTTCATACTTTTGTGTTGTGAGAAACTGGTTGGTATACGTTCAATTTTTTTAAATTTACAAAGGCTCTTTTTGTGGTCGAGGATGTGATCTGTTCTTGAAAATGTTCCATGTTCACTTGAGAAGAATGTGTATTCTGCTGCTTTTGGGTGTAGAATTCTGTAGATGTCTGTTGGTCCATCTGTTCTAATATGTTGTTCAGTGCGTCTGTCTCCTTACTTTTTTTCTTTCTGGTTGATCTGTCCTTTGAAGTGAGTGCAGTGTTGACATCTCCTAGAATTAATGGATTGCATTCTATTTCCCCTTTAAATTCTGTTAGTATTTGTTTCACATATGTAGGAGCTCCTGTGTTGGGTGCATAGATATTTATAATGGTTCTATCTTCTTGTTGGACTGACCACTGTATCATTGTGTAATGTCCTTGTCTCTTGTGACTTTCTTTGTTTTGAATTCTATTTTGTCTGATACAAGTAGGGCAACTCCTGCTCTTTTCTCCCTATATAGTTGCATGAAATATCTTTTTCCATCCCTTCACTTATAGTTTGTGTATGTCTTTGGGTTTAAAGTGAGTCTCTTTTAGGCAGAATATAGATGGGTCTTGTTTTTTTATCCATTCAGTGACTCTATGTCTTTTGATTGGTGCATTAAGACTATTTACATTTAGGGAGATTATCGATAGGTAAATACTTATTGGCATTGCAGGCTTTAGATTTAAGTTCCTTACTATCTAAGAGTCTAACTTAACTCACTTAACATGCTGTTATAAAAACAAGGTAAAAGTTCTTTTTTCTTCTCCTTTTTTTCCTCCTCCATTCTTTATATATTAGGTATCATATTCTGTACTCTTTGTCTATCCTTTGATTGACTTTGGGGATAGTTGGTTTAATTTTGCAGTTGCTTAGTAATTAACTCTTCTACTTTCTTTACTGTGGTTTTCTTACCTCTGATGACAGCTATTCCATCTATTGCAGTCCCTCCAAAATGCACTGTAGAGAGTTTGTGGGAGGTAAATTCTCTCAGCTTTTGCTCATCTGGAAATTGTTTAATCCCTCCTTTAAATTTAAATGATAACTTTGACTTATAAAGTATTCTTGGTTCGAGGCCCTTCTGCTTCACTTTATTAAATACATCATGCCACTCCTTTCTGGCCTGTAAGGTTTCTGTTGATGATGGCTGATGGGCTTTCCTTTGTATCTGATCTTATTTCTCTCTCTGGCTGCTTTTAATAATCTGTCCTTATCCTCGATCTTTGCCATTTTAATTACTATATGTCTTGGTGTTGTCTTCCTTGGGCCCTTTGTGTTGGATATCTGTGTACCTCCATGGCCTTAGAGACTATCTCCTTCCTCAAATTGGGGAAGTTTTCAGCAATTGCCTCCTCAAAGACACCTTCTATCCCTTTTTCTCTCTCCTCTTCTTCTGGTACCCCTATAATACAAATATTGTTCCCTTTGGTTGGTCACAGGGTTCTCTCAATATTCTTTCATTCTTAGTGATCTTTTTTTCTCTCAGTGCCTCAGCTTCTTTGTATTCCTCTTCTCTAATTTCTATTTCATTTGTCGTCTCCTCCACTCCTCCTTATCTAATCTGCTTTTAAAACTTTCCTTTGTATGTTTCATTTCTGATACTGTGTTCCATAATGATTGGATCTCTGACCAGAATTCTTTCCTGAGTTCTTGAATATTTTTCTGTACCTCCATGAGCATGTTAATGATTTTTATTTTGTAATCCCTTTCAGGCAGATTCATGAGGTCAATTTCATTTGAATCTTTTTCAGGGGTTGTATTAATATTCATATTCATAATTTTACTTTGAACCAGGTTCCTTTGGCATTTCATATTTGTATATGGCGCCCTCTAGTGCCCAAAAGCTCTACTCTCTGGAGCTGCGCAGCCCCTGAAGCAATGTCAGGAGTCGCACAGGAGTGGTATTGGTGCCTGTGGGGAGGAAAGAGCTGTTTCATGCTTCCCAGCTGCTGTGCCTGTCTCCACTGCCAGAACCAGTGGGCCGAGCACACAGGTGTTAACCTCTATGCTTTGTGTTTGTAGTTGCTGTGGACAGGTCTTCCCTCTGGCAGGCCTAATGCCAGTGTAGAGTTTGCCGGTTTTCAAGCCAGGTGGGGTGGCTGGGAGAAAGGCGCAGTAGGCTGCTTATCATGGAGGGAGTCCTTTGAGCTGTGTAGCCAGCCAGGGAGCTGGAGCTCCTGAAGATCATGACAGTTCCTAACCTGCTGGGCAGAGGGCACCCTGACAATTTTGTCTACCTGTCCTCTCTCCTGAGCAGTAAACTCTGGGCAATCCTTGGCCCTTTAGCAGCCCTCTTGCTGTTAGGAGGTCTCCCAGACTGCCCTCCTTTCCTTTGTCGCAGAGCAGCCTGATACAGATTACTACTTTCCACAAGTGGCTGGAATCTCAGTCTCTCCAAGTATTCTGCCTGTCTTAGTTTTCCAGCCCCCCAGTCATGAGAGTACTATGGAAACACCATGAAATGTAGGTTTTGCTCCCAGATCAGATCTCTGGAGTTAGGTATGCAGCAGTCCCAGCCCTCCACTCTCTCCCTGCTCTGTTTCTCTTCCTCCCCCCACCCCCTCCGGAGATCTGGGGTGGGGGAAGGGCTTGGGTCCTACCGGACCATGGCTTTGGTATGTTACCCTGTTCTGTGAGGTTTATTATTTTTTCCAGCTGTATGCAGTTTGGCACAGCCCTCTTTCCTGTTGCTCTTTCAGGATTAGTTGTATTAGCTATATTTTCCTATTATATGCTGTTTTAGGAGGAAGCCTCTGTCTTACCTCTTATGCTGCCATCTTTAATCCTCTAAAATGTGGATATCTTAATTGGATATTTAGTTGTATTCCCTGTCTCCCTTTCTGGAATATGATAATAAAGGCTGGGTCTGCGGCACAATATTTTCACCATGAAGGAAAGTCCAAAAGAATTAGAGATATCTTGGCTTTTAATCCTTGAAACACTGTGCGTAAAACTGCAATATTTCCAGAATCTCTCCCCTGGCCTTTGTGCATCTCTATATCAATAGGTGCTTCCATGGAGTGTAGAAGTAGTCCATCTCCATATCAATAGGTAATTACAAGGGGAGTGAAGGCATATCTGGACAAGAGAGTTTGGGTAGGGTCCCTTTTCTGCAGCTGGGTAATGAAAGACACTGGCGAGCAGAAGGGGATGACTGCTTCTAACAATAAATGGGTTTCTTCCACTTTATTTCTCCTTTTGGCTGAATTCAGTTTCAAAAGGTATTTTCCCCCGGGATTTTCCCTCTGGAGTTACAACCACTCAACCAATGACAGAAACTGTCTACTTGCGAACTTGAGTCACGTATCTCTATTTAGTTAAGTAACTGCTATTTTAGTTTTTTTTAATATTCGGCTGAATACAAATTACTAATTTTGGATATATCAGAGTCCAGGTCAATGGTATCCCTTATTTGTCATTACATGAGTTCCCATTTTCAAAACTTATCTGAATGTTGTAAGGTCTAACATTGATCCTTTTTTAAAGAATTCCTCAAAATCCCTATTTGGAGTGGTTTCTTCTTACCATATTTGCTCCAATACTCAATTTTATTTGCTAGGAACTTAAAAACATATTTGCGGAATGGGTCTTTATGCACATCTCCTTTGCTGAATTTGACTATAGTAGCCTGGGTTCTCTAGAAAAGAGAATCCGGGGGAAATTTTAAGGTGTTGACATTTAAATTGCCTGGGCGGTGCAAGCCTAAGGCAGGAAGCATGAAGAAAAAGAGAAGAGAACCAAGGAATGATAGTCAGTGTGAATCTACTACTTCGTCGTGAGAGACAGTGGGTTTCTCATTTCACGCACGTGCCTGGCTCGTGAGACTTCCGCTGACAGATTTCAAAGAGGAATCAAACTCTGGACAAAAGAAGGGAGAGTTAATTTGTGTGACAGTTTCTCACCTCCTCTTTCTTGTTAGGCAAGGTTTATTCTATGGGAAATAACTAATTTTTCCGTCTGTCTCCTCAGTAGCTTCTCAGGGAGCCAAATCCCGCACTCCATTGTACGGTGTTTTATCCAAGTATAAAAGTGGAGGGAAATTCAACGAAGGTAGATCGCCAACCAAAAGAGAAAGGAGACAATCGATGGAATCTGAGGAAGCACACAACGTCTGTGTCCAAACCACAGACAAACTAAAGTTGTTCAATTAAAAGTCGATTTTTACAGAAGCGTTACGTGTTCAGTATAAAAATTTCACATGTTTAAAGAAACAAAACAAGAAAATAAAAATTACCTATGATCTTAATTCTTGTAACTTCTTCATATATATCACCTTACTTCTGGTGCATATGTTTTATAAAAATATATACATATACATTATTTGCAATGGCATCAAGCTGTACCCAATTTTTGTGGTTTTATTTTTCACTAATTATATCATAAAATTGTTCATGTTATTCAGTGTTGTTTTACATTTAATTTTAATAGTAGCTGAGTATTGTATTAAAATTCCTATTTTTGACAAATTTTCCATTTCATAGCACATTGGTTGTTAATGTTTTGTTTTTTTTAAAAAAATTCTTTTCAGCTATTAAAATGTGTGTGAAATACATTCTTATTGCTCCACTTATGAGGACTTCAATAATCTGTTTCATCCGTTGAGATTCCTAGAGGCAGATTTGTGTCATAGAATATGAATACTTTTAATTCTCTCATACATGCTGCCAGATTATATTCCAAGAAGAGTTTCCAGTTTATGTTCAACTAATAATGAATTAGAAGAGCTATTTTTATGCACCAATCTTGTGTATTTTTGTTAGAAAGTCTCTTCTAAGTTGGTTGAAACTAAGTTGGATGAAAAACGGTATCTCGTTATTTTGAAGTTGTATTTCTTGATTATTACTAGTGGATATGAATACTTTATATATGTTTCTAGACAACTAGTTTTTCTTCTTTTGTAAATTGCCTGCTTTTACCCTTCATCAGGATTTCAATTTGTGAAAATTATAAGGTTCTTTGACGGAAGAGACTACGTTCTATTCCTGCTTGAGTCCGCTTCCTTCAGTACTGCACCCTGGGTCTAGCCCAGGCTGAAACTTGCAACTATCTGCAGAATGAAGGAGCTATAATCCACTATTATGTTTTTACTTAGTTATCAATAAAAGAGAATCAAATTAATTTTGCACATTTGTATTTAGGGAGCAACAAATGCCATTTTTCTATACAAAAAGTTTTTTCTCCAAAGAAAATTTCCTAACTTCTTTTCAACAATAACACCATTTTTAGCCTGAATGGATAAATACAAGATTGGACAGATTCAGCTATTTTCATGTGTTTTTTTTTTCTTAGCAACTGTCAGATTTTTCTATTCTTACAAGCTATTTTTGAATACACAGACACAAATAGGGATTTATTATCTCATTTCTCTATAGAAAGTGAAAATACTAAAATAAAACATCTCAAAAACTCATCTCAGAATATTCTACGAACTCGTGCTTTTTCTCAAGTACATTATACAACTGAGCCCACCAGAAAGATAATACTGAATCTTAATTTGAGCCTAATTGTATTTAAACTGACCTGATTCTTCTTTTTCAGAACATTTTATTTTCTGAAGAACTTCTATTTTCATTGAATCTGGAGATGCACAAATGACACATTATAAATGTGAAGAAATTTTTACATATTCTTATTGATGTTGCACTTGAATATATATGTATAGGTGTGTGTATACAAAGACACACAAACACTCATATATTCTTTTCAGACAAATTACTTTTCTTAACTTTTCTCAGGGTTTCCATGTTACACAGAGAATGTGGAAGCCATAATTTTCTGAGGCAACGACTAGATATATACAAACATACAACTTTATGTAAGACCCTAAAATTCTGGAATCAAAATTATTATAGTACTGCATTTTCTAAATAAATTTATAAATTATTAATGACCCATTAATTGAATAACTTGGAAAATAAGGAAATCATATAGAAAGAAAGCCTGTAATTCTATCATTTAGAGATAACAATTAATGACATTATGTTGTAGCTCCACCATTTGTTTTAGATAGAGTTCCTTCATTTATTTTCTATAGATATATGGAATGTGTATCTATCTATCTATCTATCTATCTATCTATCTATCATCTAACAATAATTTAACAATATTAAAAAAGAACACGTACTGACATTTTTTTAGAAAATATGTTCTCACTATGGAAAATTTGTTGTCAACCAAATGTCACTTTTGTGCTATTTCCAGTTATTTAATTTTTAGGTTATTCTTTTCTTTTTCTTTTTTTACTATTGTTATAAACAATTTTCAAGATCATTTTTAGATTCAAGTGGACAGGCAATTCTATCTGTAGATATTTAACCTTATTTTTTTCCCCCAAAATTGTCAACTGTACTTTATGGACCTATGATTTATCCCTTGACTTGAAATACCACCTTTATCATGTACTAAATTCACATTTATGTCTGTAATTTTTATCTTATTAGTGTTGCCATAAATTCATAGTCACTGACTTCAGCCAGGTTCTTCTTATTCGCTTTCATATCTTCATGCTTGGCTTCCATTTCCATTCCCTTCAGGTATTAGTTTGAAACGTCACTACCGCTTAGTGCTCCCTTCTAAAGGTTCATGCTACTCACTTAACTCCTGCTTCATCAACAAGGCCCCAACTGTGGTTTTCCCCAGCATCTCTGCATTAGTTTCATAAGGCCGCCATAATAAAGCACCACAAACTTGGTGGCTGATGACAATGCAATTTATTGTCTCACAGTTCTGGAGACTAGAAGTCTGAAACCAAGGTGCCAGCAGGGTCATGCTCTCCCCGAAACCTGTATAGAGAAAAAGAACCATCCATTGCTCTTTCCTAGATCATGAAAGCCCTCAGCAATCCCTGGCATTCCTTGGCTTGGAGATACATCATTCCATCTCTGTCTCGGTTGTTGCGTGGCTGTCATCCTTTGTGTGTCTTCACATAGTCTTCTTTCTTTGTGTGTCTGTATTCAAATTTCCCTCTTTTTATAAGGACTCCAGTTGTAGTGGATCATTTATTGGTCACCCAACAGGTTCCAAGGCACACACTACTCCAGAATAATCTGATCTTAACTAATTACATGTGCAATGGCCCTCTTTCTAAATAAAGTCACATTCTTACGTAGTGAGGTAAAGACTTCAACATATATTTTTGGGGAAAACAACAAGAGGATAATGTTTTCTTTCTGCTCAGGTTAATTCAGTGTTCTTCATTCCAACCCCTCCTATCTCCTACGACAGTCTGCTCCATTGACTAGCCCCTATTTTTGGCCCATTCACCATCTGCCTTTCCACTAAAACCTCCCCTGCCTTCTGAAAACATGCTCGAGTCCCTCATCCTATTATCTGTTCTTTTAACCTGAATCCTTCCCTTAGGCTGTGACTACATCTGTCTCCTCTTCATATCACAGGAGATCTCTTCACTTCCATCAGCAGCATTAACTGTTAGTTTACAATCTTCACAAAGAAGTGACATTTTTGTCCTTTGACAGAAGTCATGGTGTGTCCAAGGACAATTAAAGAAAACAGAGGTTAAGTTGAGACGCCAATGCTGGTTAGTGGGCTCGGAGCCCTTCCTAGTGCAGGAGCCGTGTTTTCCCGTGAGCCTGGCAGTGTGTGGGCCAATAATCATGTTTCAAAAGAATCATGACTGTGTGTCCTGGGTGTTTGGAAATGGTAGTGACAGGATGTTAGATACACTACATTACAATTTTTTTGGCCACATTTACTAAATTTTAAGCTAATTAACACCTGGGAACAGGATTACATTATTTTTGTATCTGCAGAATGCAGCAGAGATCATGCGGCCTACTAGATGGCCAATAATGTTTTGGGAATGAATAGATTCACGGATGACCCAGTAGTGTCTTTTCCAATCTAGCTAGTGTTATAAGATGAAACTAATTTGTCCAGTTTTATGTCTTGATCTCATTAATTTAGTACTTCAACCAACAAAACAGACTGGCTTTTACAACAAGGTTTTCTTTTTTTTCATAACAGAAAATAAAACTGTATTTCCTGAACAGGTTCTCTGTGGAATACTGTGCTGTGGAATGTTCCATCACATGAAATAAAAATTTTTTTTCAAAGTGCTCATGTGCAAATAAATTTGAAAAAGATGGAACTCTTTTAATGCAGAATTGTTTAGAACCCATATGTTATTTAGATTTGTATTTCGCTTCATCGGACAGAAACATAACTGTGTAGATATAAACAATTAGGTGTTTATTTTTTTCATGTACAAAAATTAAATGCAGAGGGAGGCATCCAGAGTGGAAATGGTAGTTCTAGGCTGTACCACCAGTCAGACTTCGTCCTTCATTCTCTTCCATCCTCGTTAGCATAGTGTGGGCTTTCTTCCTCAAGCTCATGCTCATGTGGCAGCCGATGTATTTCTTGGTATCTTACTTGCACTCTCAGCAGGAAGAAAAAGGGAAGAGTAAAGGGCAAAAGATAAGTGACAGCAGAATACATCCCTTTATTTTAGGGAAGAATGTTTTGTCGGTTGTCCACCTAGTTAGCTTTGCTTCTCTCTCATTGCCAGGAAGTAGGTCATGGGGCTATCCTTACCTGTAGTGGAGTCCAGAATAATGGGTGTTTTGAACTGGTGCATTGTCGTCCTAAGCAAAATCAAGGATTTCTTGGTAAGAAAGAAAAACAGGGGATGGATGTCAGGCTGGAAATCGGCAGTGTCTAAAAACTAATGTTCATCGTGACTTCCCAAGGGGCGAATGTGGTCATGTGCAGTGTTTCCATGCGGTCTTTTCCCACAAGTCCTTGGTTCACCCCTTCTTGCTGGTTGAAAGGGGGAATCAGTCAGACTATACATAGAGATAGGAAACATCAGGGGAGAGCATGGCCTCATAAGCAGTTCCTTTGAGAGGGCTTTGCAAGCATTCTGACAAGAATACAATTGTCATCATGGTCTGAAGATAGCTCTTCACAGAAGTTAATCTCCTTTGCATGAACTCTGTCTTCTCTTAGACAAATGATCAGAGACTTTAGCTTTTTTCAGACTGCATTTCTGAAGAACCCAGGCCTTATATTGTTCTTAGTTACAATACTCTGGGAAGGTCTAGATTAGCTGCTCATGATCTTGACGTGTGAAAGTATTATCTCAAGCAGGGACACCTCAGGGCCCATTTCAAACAGCCACTGTGGAAAGCAATATGGAAGTTTCTCAAAAAACTAAAAATACTGTATGAAATACTAGAAATACCATATGATCCAGTAATCCCACCTTTATAATTACCCAAAGAAAACAAAACCACTAATTCAAAAAGATACATACAGTCCTATATTTATTCTTGTATTATTTACAATAGCCAAGATATGGAAACAGTCTAAGTGTCCACTGAGAGATGAGTGGATAAAGAACATTACTCAACCATAAAAAAGAATGAAATTTTGCCATTTGCAAAGCAACATGGAATATGGTAAGTGAAATAAGTCCGAGAAAGACAAATGCTACAGGATTTCACTTACATGTGGAATCTAAAACACAAAACAAACAAACAAGCAAACAAAAAAGAAATAGATTCATAAACACAGAACAAATTAGCAGCTGCTACAATGGAAGAGAGGGGCACAGGGGGTGAGTAAGACAGATAAAGGGGATAAAGGGGCACAAACACCCAGCTATAAACTAAATTAATCATGAGGATGAAAGTACAGCATAGGGAAGATAGTCAACAATACTGTAATATCTTTGTTGACAACTGACAACTACACTTACCTTGGTGAGCCTTAGTAATATGTATAATGGCTGAATTACTATGTTTACACCTAAGCCCAATATAATATTACGTATCAAATATATTTTGATTTTAGAAGTTTTAAAAAAAATTCCCCCCCCGAAATTTTCCTCATTTATGCATGAAAATGCCCACCAAAACAAACAAAAAACAAAAAACAAAAATCCCAAAACCCTCACCAGAGCTAATACCTGCTGTCAAGCTCCTCCTTAATTCTCACAATGAATGAAGTAAACTAGAGAAACTGTATGTAAGGTGGTTCTTATCTACCTATGGGCAGACTGATTATAGTAATGGTCTTTACTTTGTTATTTTTTATTTTTTAATCCTATTAAAGAGGCTGAGTCTGTACTTACCTTAGAAGATACAATGTGGAGGATTGAGTATGCCAAGGCTGAGCCTTGGTCTTAAGAAGCCCTGTGTGTTCTTTCTTGCTCCCCTTGCTTGGAATATATATGTATTCTTATTAGAATAAGCCAGGGCTAGCCGACTGGAAAACAGTCAAGAGGAACAGAGCTGAGATGGTGCAGATGGGAAAGAATTCAGCGATGCCGCCATTTCGTTGACCTACAGATAGTAATAGACACATGAGTAAGTCTTCCTGAGCCCAAGAGTTTAGATCAACAAAACTGCTCAATCAACCCAAAGACTTGGACGTGCTTATTGCTTCATGTCACTGAGGTTTTGTGTTTTCTGTTATTAAGCGGCATTATTGTGGATACAAAACTGATACACTAACTCTGCTGAGAAGGGACACGAAACAAGTTGTGAATAAATAAATTGGAGTGCTGGGCATAGCATTGCTGACACAGGTACCTGCTCTTCTGTGTCCTTCCTGAATTTCTTGCCTTGTTTTGCAAAGTTCATCCCAATTTATGTACGAGTCTCCTGAATACTATTTTTACTCTTTACTTAGTATTATCTTTATTTAGTATTATCTTTTATTTACCACATCTTTTGAATGTCATATATAAAATTATCTTTAAAAATTTTTAATGTGTCTTAAAAAAATAACTTTTATTTCCAAAAGTTCTAAAACTAAAGAAAAGATCTTTAAAAATCATACATGATTGTGAAGTTATGAACCTCTGATATGCCAACTCCCCAATCTCACCTCCCTCCTCAATTCCCAGAGGCAGTTACTTGATGGATTTAGTGTGTATTTTCTAAAACAAAAATATGTAATTTAACACATGTATATATCCATAAGCAATATTTTAAAATGTAGGGTTTATTATTATTCAGGCATGCCAAGACCAACAAGGCAGGAAACAATTGCCATTGAAAACCCAGTTTGTGAGAGTTCCCAAGGGAAGTGGACACACCACACCATACGGAGCCACACAGGGAGGCACCGGGGCTGGTCAGGAGTCAGAAGGAGCGAGGGAAAACATGGGCAAGGGCCCTCACTTTGGTTTCTGCAGAAAGAATTGGGAAAGGCAGGGTAAGCCAGTTTAGGATTGGCTAGCTTGAATAATTTCCGTGAGTTCACAGGTATGGGAATCGTCCTTAGTCAGCTGGAACTTGGCCCTGGGATGATGAGAGCAAGGGAATATTGACCTTGAGTGAGGAAGCCCTGAGAGGCCCCAATAAAGGAGGTAGCTGAAGCATGGGCTATTGGGGTTGGTCGGCAATGAAAGGCAGCTCATAGTCATTTCCTGACTCTAGGAACTTGCCCCCCCCTGCGTGGGGCAGTCTCTTCAGGACCAGCAAGGCCTCTGATGTCAAAGCATTAGAAATACAGACAATAGAAAAGCATGATTAATACAATAATGTATATTCATAAATAAGAATATTATGTGTATTTTAAGATGTTATATTATGAAACTTTCATTTTTTTCACTATCATATTGAATGAAAGAAGGAATATGCATGTTAAGATACATACATTTTACCTATTCATTTTTTACAGCTGAATATTTGTGTAATATTTCAATACAAGAATATTCCTTTTATTTATCCATTCTTTGTTTTGGACAACTGGATATCAGGACATCCAACTGGATAATTTGCACTTGCCTTACTGGGCACCTGTCCTCAGGTAAGCTGGGTCATAATGTGGTAGGCAGAATTCTAAGGTGACTTCCAAATTCTTTGTCCCCTGTTGTACACGGCCTGTATGATCCTCTTCCTTGGGTATGGACAAGACTATGAATAAGGTGGATTTCATTCTCATAATTAGGGTATGTTCTATGACAAAGATGAAATAATTTTTCAAATGTAGTTAAGATACAAAAATCAGTTGAATTTGAATTAACTAAAAGGGAGACAGATTATCTCGAGTGGGCCTAATTTAATCAGATGAGTCCTTAAAAGTGACTGGGCCTGTCCTGAAGAAAGAGATTTGAAGCGTGAGGGAGATTCTCCTGCTGGCCTTGAAGAAGCAAACGCCCAAACAGAGAGCGTTAGGAGGAGGAGGGTGAAGGACCGGTAGGAAGGACATGGGGGCAGCCCCTCAAAACCGAAAGCGGTTCCTGGCCAACACTCAACAATAAAATGGGGCTTCGGTCATACAACCACAAGGAATTCAGTGCTGTCGACAACCAGTGATCTTGGAACTGCGCCCTGAACCCTGAGTCAGGACGACCGCAGCCCTAGCTGACCCCTTGATCTCAGCCTCCTGAGACCTTGAACAGAGTACCCAGACACACCATGTCCAGACTTCCGTCTGCTCCACAGAAACCATGAGATGATACATTTGTGTTGTTTTGAGGTGGTAAATTTGTTACATGAGAAAAGAAAATGAATATATAGAGTATGAACATTTTAAATTTGATAAGATAATCAAAGTAATTATAAGAATGTTATCCCAACCAGAAGAAAATAAACAAACTGAGAGTTCTAGTTCTCTCACATCATTACTAGCGATTGTATTGTCTGACTTTCTATTTTTAAAAGTATTGCCTATATGATGGACGGTGTCATTTTGTTTAGATTTCAATTTCCCTGGTTACTATTTAGAAAGAATATTCACATTATTAAATCCAAAAAAATGAAAGATGTAAGATGGTACTCTATTTGCAAGCTAACAGGATAGGTTACAAGCAGTTAGCTTACCACAGTTTCTTTCATATGTAGGTATACGTGTATTTCTGTGTGTGCGTGTTTTCTGTGGTCCAGAGATCTGGTATACATATATATTATTCACAAAGAATATTATTCATGGTTAAGATGGTTATTCATGTCCCAATTCTACACAAGGCAACTCAGTGGGGCCCAGGTTTTACTGGCATGTACAGAGGTTCTTCTACCACAGGAGAAAAACCCAAACTTATGAGACTGGAGATTGTATTGGACAGCTGGCATAGCCACTCCTCCCCTCTTGAGAAAGACAGAATTTTATGCCAAATGCAAACAAATCTCAGAGGAGGGGAGAGGAATATCTTAGACTGTAAGAAATACCTCTGGATGAGAGGGGAAACTTGCCTCTGGGTTTTATTTTTCTTAGTATATAAGCAAATGGCTTTAGGCGAGATAACTCTCTAGATCCTATCCAGAGCAATTTACTATTTCTTACTTCCAAAGCATGTTTACCATTTGATCATAAAATCTAGGCTATACAGAAATATGAAAATATTTATAGAACATTGCTTGCCTGTAATTAAGTCAAATGGTAAAATGGCACCATAAGTCATATGTGTGTATGGAATGTGTGCCCGTGTGTATAAAACCAGCAGTCCTCTGGTTCTTGTCCCTGTTTGTGTTCTACTTCTTGTCCCTGTTTGTCACTGCTACTCCTAAGAAGTAAATTCTTTTAGCTCTTCTAATTGTTCCTTTTGATATTTACCTCCATATGTCTAAACAATATGCATATTCTGCATTTCTTGATGTAATAATTTTATCCATTATCTCTTGACTTATATAGTAGGTCAAGATAAATTCTCTTATACACTCCTCCCCCCCATACTCCATATTTCCTTTTTCCTTCTTCTGAATAAAGCTGTATCATAATTTGCATAAAATAAGTATTAATTATTGGCATGTCCACAACTATAGGAATATTGTCCACTGGTGATTCAAATAGAAAACTGTGATCTCTCTTGTATTACTTTTAAATGTTTTGAGTTCTTGTTCCTCAATTTCTCTTTTTCCTTATCTTACTAAATAGGTATTACATTTTAAGCAGTCTTATTGAGATATAATTGCTCATAATAATTTGCATATAAGGTGTATAACTTGATAAACTTGGACATATGTATCAAACGCCTATGAAACAATGGCCACAAAACAATGATGAACATATTCATTAACCCCCAACTATTGCTTGGGCCCCTTTTTAGTCCCTCCCTCCCTCTCATCTCTGCTTTTCCCCACTCTCAGGAAACTGCTAATCGACTTTGTATCACCATAGATTGCATTTCATTTTCTAGAATTCATATAAATGGAATCTTATCATCTATACTCTTTTTTGTCTGGCTTTTGTCATTCAGCATAATTATTTTGTGACATTCATTTTGCATGTATTAATAGTTCATTCCTTTTATTGTGGGGTAGTATTCCAGTTTCTCCACATCTTCAGTAATATCTGATTTAGTCAGCCTTTTAACTTATCACCATTCTAATAGGTATGTAGTGGTAGCTCTGTGATCAATTTATATTTTCTTAATGACTAATGTTGAACATCTTTTCTTGTGCTTACTTGCTATCCATGTTATGTTTGCTAGTGAAGTGTCTATTTAAATCTTTGCCCATTTAAAATTATTTTTTTATTATTGAGTTTTGAGAGTTACTTATATAGTGTGGATACAAGACCTTTATCAAATAAGTGATTTAAAAATAACATTTTATTTGTGATTTGCAAGGGTTATCCTCCAATCTGGGGCTCATCTTTTCACTTTCTTAGCAGCGTTTTAAAAGAGAAGTTGTTAATTTTGGTAAAATCCACTTTACCAATTTCTACTGTAGTTTTGATGATCTAATAATTCTTTGCCTAAAATTAGACCACAAAAATTTTCTCCAATTTTTCTTCTAGAAGTTTTATAGCTTTGAGTTTGGTATTTAAGCTTATTATCCATTATGATTTCTTTTTTAGATACGGTAGGTAGAAGTCCATTTTTTGTGTATGGGTCCCTCGCTGTTCAAGTGCTACTTGCTGAAAAGACTATTCATTCACCAATGACTTCATTTTACCCATTGACAATCAATTACTCATATATGTATGGGTCTAACTCTTGACTCTCCATTTTTTTCCATTGACCTATTAACCTACCCATCTTTGTGCTGATACCATTCTGTCTTGAATACTGTATCTTTATAGTAAGTCTTAAAGTCAGATATTGTATTGCCCTTCTGTACTTTGGCAAGTATCAGGAATTCTCTTTGGGTTTTGCTTGCTTCCATTTGAGTGACCCTGGTGCCAAATGTGGGGTGGTGGCAACTCACAGTTTTTGAATGTGCTGATATCAGTGTGACTGACCAGAGGATCAACAGCCCTTATAGGCAGTTTTCCTCCACCTATGGCCTGTGGGCCGCCCACAGTGGAAACAACTTTGAAGTGAGTGTGTCTGCGTGTGATATGACCATTTACGTTCCCGTGCTTACTCCTGATATTTTTGACTCAGCCTCTCTAGGGTAGAGGGCCCGCGAATCTGCATATTTAATAAGTTTTCTGAGTGATCCTTATGGAAAAAAGTTTGATAATTGCTTAGACAGTAGTGCTTGGAAAAAGCCATTTCTTGTGTGTTTTTCACACAGGATATACAGATGAATAAAACAGAATGTAATTATTAGAAAATATAATTTAATTAGAAAAAAACCAATTTACCTTATTATTCACTCACTCACTTTTTCATTCATTCACTCATTTATTATGAACAGATGACAAAGCCTAAAGCAGAAGAAGAATTTGTGGAATCTATTTTCATGGATAGGAAAGATACACTTGAGGTGTTATCTGTAGCTGTCAGATGAATTTATACTCCCAGCAATCAGGGAACAAAGAGACAATTGGGCTGGAAGGGATGCCCACAGGCATCTCCACCCACAGACTTTTTGCAGGTTTCTTTTAAACCAACCCAGATTAAAAGAAAGCTAATTTATTCTTAAACCTGTTTAGGACAGGTGATTGCTTAGCCTTCTTCATATCACATCTAGTGCTTAGTACTGCTTTTTCCAAGAGTTCCTGATGGTCAAAGATAGATGTAGATTTTTATCATGGAATAAGCAGGGCTGACCTGGAGTGTGTCTATGGTGCCCACCTGAGAAATATTAAGAGGCTGATGATGTGGGTTCCCTGTTTTTACTCTGGTTTCTCTCAGTGGTAAATTCAAAACCAGCATCATAATGTTTGTTTGTCTGTTTATTTATTTATTTAATTTTTGGTGCCCTCTAACTCCAAATCTGTGCTAAGGAAATGATCTTGGAAACTCATTCATATCAATGCCAAGTGACAGATAAATGCACAGGGCCTTACACTGCAGAAATGACCTGTTTAACTTCTGACATTAGAGCTGAGTAAGAGGTATTTTGTGTTCCTGAAATTACATGATAGAGGTAGTTATTTTGCCTTCTCATTAGGCAGTCTTGGAGATTGTTTGGTGAAAAATTTCAAAAAGGGCCAATACTGTGAGTAGTCACAGAAAATGACTCTGTTACAGCATAGACATCACATGTATTTGGTTTGCAAGACAGAGAAGATTTAGGGGTCAAAAGAACCTATGCTCCATGGTCTCATAGAACAGAGCTGGTTAAAGCAGGCAGGGGTCTTAATATATTGGCCTCATTTTACAAGGGGGGTGAAGTGACCTAGGCTATGTCACCTATATAAGTACTACCATCTGTAATACAGAAATCAGATAAAGCAGCCTCTGTATTTCTCTGCTAAAATAATTATCATGGGCTCACTAATAACCCAGAGCGAGTAAGGACTACGCGAAATACCCTCTTGTCTCGTAATCCTGGCAAGAGCTCTCTGTAGTACAAATGCAAGCTAATGCCCTCTGAGCCCACTTCTTTGTGGGACGAGGAAGAGTATAAATAAATAAGCAAGTAACCTCCAACTTACATTGCTAACAATAAAGAGTTTTAATTTTTTTTTTAAAGAGAGCATCTCTAGGGGCATATATGTATAACACCTTATATTGTGTACTGACTAGAAAATGATCCTCCATCCCCCAGAAGACCCATTTCCTTGATTAGTGGTAAGTTAGGTTAGTTAATTAAGGTTACTTTAAGACTAATTAGTCAGGGCTTTAATTGTGTTTTCGGGGCAGGGACATAGGAATGCTATGGTTCTTGGTGTCCCAGTTAACTAAAATGATGGCATTTCCTAGGTCTTCTACCTAACAGTGATTTGTGATACGGAGCAGAGTGAGAAAAGCTGACCCTAATGGGATTATAGGGGCACTCTTAAACCAGAGGCAACCCAGAGCAGCAGTGGGCCTAAAATAAATCATCGTCCACTGCTTCTGAACTAGCCCTGCAGGGAGAAAGCCCACAGGGCTAAGGAGTGACTGACCTTGTGATGGATTGCCCCAAAGAAATTGCCCACCAGTAAGTAAGTGGATCACAGGGTATAAGGAATAAATAAGGCCTCAAGTTGTTGGAGGGGAGTCATGATAAGTAAACAGAAACTATATGAGAAAAGCCCCCTCCCAGTCCCGGCAGGGTCTCTCAGTTCTTAAGTGTTTTCTGTACCCCAAGCTTTTGGTTTCGGGAGCACAAGGTTATGGTCTGGTGGGACAGAGAGATTTGTAGACAGGCAAACTACGCTGCAACACACTAAGTGTGTGCTCTCTGGAAATCTGCTCTCCCACCAGACTGCACCGCCAGGCTGGAATGCATCCTGCTTTCCACCAAATTCAGCATGAAAATGGGGTTAGATTCTTGCCAGCCCCGGTATTCTCTTTTAGCATCTGTAGCCTCTCATGTTTCCAAGGTAATGCAGTGAGAACAAAGCCTTTCTAACTCGCCTATACTTGGAAGAATTTTTGACTCCTGGTGTTCTTTAGGACTGGGAATAGGCAATTTGCCAACTCAAGCTTGGCTCAAAGGACTAAATTTGGAGAAAGCGGTTGGATTTGTACGTATTTGTAGTTTAATAGATTATATCCATTCTCCATATTTGTAAACTACTTTGCAGTTCTCCCATTCAGTAAAGCCACTTCCCTCCACCATAAACACGATAGGAGGATAAGTGATGACAATATTAATTTGTGCTGTAATGGGCTTTTTTGGCATGAATTTTTCTTCCTAATACCAAGGATTCCTGATTCCCCTGTCTGAGGGCCTTTTGTATTGTGGGCTCAAAAAGAAGTTACTTTGTTTTTAAGTGCCCAACTAAATAAATCCCTCCTGGAAGGAGCAGTAATGCAGGTGAAGGTGAGGGTGGGGCCTGTGGTAGAAGTACCAATTTGGAAGGAGGTGGAGGTGAGGGAAAAGGTCAAGTTAGGACTTTACAGTTTCTAGGAAATTTGCATGCAGTACCTGCCTGGGGTGGCCTAGAATCTCTGAGGAGAGTTGCTACCAGAAACTTGGATACTTTGCACTTGACAAAAGACATATTGCAGCCCCAACTTTCAAGAGACCCTGACGGCTTAAACAGTGCACAGACTTCTGAACAGGAAACCAGAAGGCCCTCAGTAAGCTTGGCCATGCAGGATCTGAGTCTCTGCATAGCAACCTCAGTGAAATGAAAATTGGATTTTTGTCAGCTTTTCTGGAATGGAAACTAAAAGCACTTAAAACTTGTTTTAGAAAATTATAAGCAAATATGACATTACTCCTGTGTTCAGCCATAAAAAATTCTTTCTACCATATCTGTGTGCTGCAATAAGCAAGTTTAATCTTTGGTCCTGAATCAGAGACATATGTTCTCAGCAGCTTCATTTCTGTGTTCTTAGGGGTCTTCACACCTTAGTGCATAATATTCCCCTCCATTACATCTGGAAAAATCTCCTTTATTATCTGGATATCTGGCCACAGAGATTCTTAGACTAGTATTAGATATAATGTGGAGGTATTTCATACATCCTTTGAACATTCAAAATTCAACTCCATTGGCTGGTATTTTTTGGTATAATCCATGGCTTATCTGGTAACTCAACCACAAAATCATTGTCCATTAATGCTGGAGGAAAAGGAGGGTTTTTATTGAAAGATCTGTATCTGTATAGGATTAATAAATATAAAAATTACATATTTTTGTCTCATATGAATAATTTAGGGAATATTCAAGAATAATTTTTGGCTACTGTATCTGAAAAATATGTTCCAAGTCAGCCATGCATTTTTTCCAGTTCTACTGTGACAATCTTCACCTGAAAAACAGCATTATTTGCCTGAAATAATGCAGTAGTCTCTAAACCAGACTTTCTGCTTCCCCTTCTGCTGTCCGTTCCCTCCACATTTCATTCTTTTTTTAATAGTTCTTTAAAAATTGAAATATCATTGATACAATTTTATATTGCTTTCAAACAGTGGCTCAGCAGTTACCCATATTATTAAATCCTTACCCCCTTTAGTGCAGTTACTATCTATCAATATAGAAAAATGTTACAGAGTCATTGACTATATCCTCCATGCTATACTACTGTCCCTATGACCAATTTATACTGTGATTGCAAATTATTGGGCCCCTTTATCCCCTTCATCAACCCTCCATAGCCATCCCAACCTCTCCCCCTTGATAACTACTAGTCACTTCTCAATGTCTATGAGTCACCTGCTTTTTTGTTCCTTCTGTTTTGCTTTGTTGTTATATTCCAAAATAAGTGAAATCATATGGTATTTGTCTTTCTCTGTCTAGCTCATTTCACTGAGTGTAATACCCTTTAGATCCATCCATGTTATTGCAATTGGCAAGATTTCTTTTCTTTTTATGGCTAAATAATATTCTATTGTGCATATGTACCACATCTTTTTTTCCCCTATTGATGGACATTTTGGTTGCTTCCATATTTTGGCTATTGCAAATGGTGTGGTGATAAACATAGGAGTCCATATATCTTTTTGAATCAGGGACTTTATTTTCTTTGGATAAATTCCTAGAAGTGAAATTACTTGATCAAATGTATTTCTATTTTTAATTTTTTGAGGAACCTCCATACTGCTTTTAGCAGTTACACCAATTTACATTGCCATCAACAGTGTGGGGAAGGTTCCCATTTCTCCACATCCTCACCAAAGTTTATTTCCTGTCTTTTGGATGCTTGCCATCCTAACTGGTGTGAGGTGATATCTCATGTGGTTTTAATTTGCATTTTCCTGATGATTAGCGATGTGGGGCATCTGTTCATGTGCCCATTGGCCATTTGCATTTCTTTGGAGAAGTGTCTGTTCAAGTCCTATGCCCATTTTTAATCAGATTTTTTTTTTTTTTTTGCGTGTTGAGGCATTTGAGTTCTTGATTCATTTTGGATGTTAACCCTCTATGGGATGGGTCATATATGAATATATTCTCCCATACTGTAGTATGCCTTTTCTTCTACTGATGGTGTCCTTTGCTGTACAGAAGCTTTTTAGTTCTATGTAGTCCTATTTGTTCATTTTTGCTTTAGTTTCCCTTGCTCAAGGAGATGTGCCCAGGAAAATTTCTCATACTTATGTTCAAGAGATTTTTGCCTATGTTTTCTTCTAAGAGTTTTATGGTTTCATGACTTACATTCAGGTCTTTGATCCATTATGAGTTTACTTTTGTGCATGGAGTTAGACAATAATCCAATTTCATTCTCTTACATGTAGCTGTCCAGTTTTGCCAACACCAGCTGCTGAAGAGGCTGTCATCTCCCCATTGTATATCCAAGGTTCCTTTATCATATATTAATTGACTATATATGTTTGGGTTAATGTTTGGATTTTCTATTCTGTTCCACTGGTCTGTGAGTCTGTTTTTCTGCCAATACCAAATTATCTTGATTACTGTGGCTTTGTAGTAGAGCTTGAAGTCAGAGAGCGTAATTCCCCCTGTTTGATTCCTCCTTCTCAGGATTGTTTTGGCTATTCAGGGTCTTTTGTGGTTCCATATGAATTTTAGAATTATTTGTTCCAGTTCATTGAAGAAAGTTGTTGTATTTTGATAGGGATTGTGTTGAATCTGTAGTTTGCTTTAGGTAGTATAGCCATTTTGACAATATTTATTCTTTCTAGCCAAGAGCATGGGATGAATTCTCATTTGTTAGTGTTCTCTTTAATTTCTCTTAGGAGTGTTTTGTAGTTTTCAGGGTATAGGTCTTTCACTTCCTTCATTAGGTTTATTCCTAGGTATTTTATTCTTTTTGATGAAATTGTGAATGGAATTGTTTTCCTGATTTCTCTTTCTACTAGTTCATCATTAGTGTATAGGAGTGCAATAGATTTCTGTGTGTTAATTTTGTATCCTGCAATTTTGCTGAATTCAGATATTAGTTCTAGTAGTTTTGGAGTGGAGTCTTTAGGGTTTTTTATGTACAGTATCATGTTATCTGCAAATAGTGACAACTTGACTTCTTCTTTAACAATCTGGGTGCCTTGTATGTCTTTGTTTTGTCTCATTGCCGTGGCTAGGACCTCCAGCACTATGCAGTGGAGAGAGTGGGCATCACTGTCTTTTTCCCGATCTTTGATGAAAAGCTTTCAGAGTCTCACTGTTAAGTATGACGTTAGCTGTGGGTTTGTCATATATGGTATTTATGATGTTGAGGTACTTGCCCTCTATACCCATTTTGTTGAGAGTTTTTATCATGAATGGATGTTGAATTTTGTCAAATCCTTTTTCAGCATCTATGGAGATGATCATGTGGTTTTTGTTCTTTCTGTTGATGTTGTGGATGATGTTGATGGATTTTCGAATGTTGTACCATCCTTGCATCCCTGGAATGAATCCCACTTGATCATGGTGTATGATCCTATTGATGTATTTTTGAATCCAGTTTGCCAATATTTTGTTGTGTATTTTTGCATATACGTTCATCAGGAATATTGGTCTGTAATTTTCTTTTTTGGTGAGGTCTTTGCCAGGTTTTGGTATTAGAGTGATGCTGGCTTCATAGAATGAGTTTGGAAGTATTCCCTCCTCTTCTATTTTTTGGAAAACTTTAAGGAGTACGGGTGTTATTTCTTCTCTATATGTCTGTTAGAATTCAGAGGTGAATCCATCTGGCCCAGGGATTTTGTTCCTG
This sequence comes from Phataginus tricuspis, assembly GCA_029783875.1. NCBI lineage: Eukaryota > Metazoa > Chordata > Mammalia > Pholidota > Manidae > Phataginus > Phataginus tricuspis. The sequence goes on along the minus strand of JAQQAC010026012.1, from coordinate 10,750,243 downwards.
GGTAATTTTTTGATTATTGATTCAATCTCATTGCTGGTGATTGGTCTGTTTAGTTTTTCTGTTTCTTGCTTGGCCAGTCTTGGAAGGTTGTATTTTTCTAAGAAGTTGTCCATTTCTTCTAGGTTTTCCAGCTTGTTAGTATAAAGATTCTCATAATCTCTTATAAATCTTTGTATTTCTATGGGGTCAGTCATGATTTTTCCTTTCTCATTTCTGATTCTGTTTATGTGTGTAGATTCTCTTTTTCTCTTAATAAGTCTGGCTAGGGGTTTATGTATTTTGCTTATTTTTTCAAAGAACCATCTCTTGGTTTCATTGATTTTTTCAATGTTTTATTCTTCTCAATTTTATTTATTTCTTCTCTGATCTTTATTATGTCCCTCCTTCTGGTGACTTTGGGCCTAATTTGTTCTTCTTTTTCCAATTTCAGTAATTGTGTATTTAGACTATTCATTTGGAGTGTTCTTCCTTCTTTAAATAGGCCTGGACTGCAATATACTTTCCTCTTAGAACTGCCTTTGCTGCGCCCCACTGATTTTGTGGCTTTGTGTTATTGTTGTCATTGGTCTCCAAATATTCTTCGATTTCTGTTTTAATTTGGTCGTTGACCCACTGATTATCTAGGAGAATGTTGTTAAGTCTCCATGTATTTATGAGCCTTTTTGTTTTATTTCCAAAATTTATTTCTAGTTTTATACCTTTGTGATCTGAGAAGTTGGTTTTTAGAATTTCAATATTTTTGAATTTACTGAGGTTCTTTTTGGGGCCTAGTATGTGGTCTATTATGGAAAATGTTCCATGTGCACTTGAGAAAAATGTGTATCCTGCTGCTTTTGGGTGGAATGCTCTGTAGATACCTGTTAAATCCATCTGATCCAATGTATTGTTCAGTGCCTCTGTTTCCTTATTGAGTTTCTATCTTGTTGATCTATTGATGTGAGTTGTATGTTAAAGTATCCTAAGATGAATGTGTTGCAATCTATTTCCCCTTTTAATTCTGTTAGTATTTGTTTTACATATTTAGGCGCTTCTGTGATGGGTACGCAGATATTCATAACAATTATAAATTCTTGTTGGACTGACCCTTTTATCATTAAGTAATGTCTTTTGTCTTGTTAATTTCTTTGTTTTGAAATCTATTTTGTCTTATCTAAGTACTGCTACTGCTACTCCTGCTTTTTTCTGCCTATTATTTGCATGAAATATCTTATTCCTCCCTTCAGTTTTAGTCTGTGTATGTCTTTGCATCTGAAATGAGTCTCCTGTAGGCAGAATATAGTTGGGTCTTGGTTATTTATCCATTTTACCACTCTATATCTTTTGATTGGTTCATTCTGTCCATTTTCATTTAAAGTGCTTATTGTAGGTATGTAATTACTGCCATTTTATTGTTTTCTGTTTGTTTTTATAGCCCCTCTCAATACCTTTATTCCTCTCTCATACTATTCTCTTGTTATTTGATGGTTTTCTTTAGTATTGTGATTAGATTTCTCTTTTTAATTTTTTTTGCATACCTATTGTCAACTTTAGTTTTGTGGTTACTCGAGTTCAAGGATAGCTTTCTTACCATATACAGTCTATATTAAGTTGCTGATTACTCTATTTTGGACACAATCTAAAGATACATTTTTTTCTTCTTCCTCCTTCACACTTTATGTAGTAGATGTCATAATCTGCACTTTTTATGTATCCCTTCACTGATTTTGTGAATAGTTGATTCTGCCTTTTCCTTCTGTTTTAATTTCATAACTGCTTGGTAATTAATTGGCCTACTACCTTTAATGTGGGTTTATTTTCATTGGTGAAAGCAATTTCGCTTTAGGAACATTTCCATCTACAGCAGTCCTTTTAACATATCCTGTAAGTCTGTCTCATTGGTGGTGAATTCCTTCAACTTTAGTTTATCCAGATATTGTTTAATTCTTGCTTCAAATTTAAATGATTATTTTGTTCAGTAGAGAATTCTTGGTTGTAGGGTATTCTGTCTCAGTACATTAAATGTTTCATGCCACTCCCTCTGGACTGTAAAGTTTCTGCTGAGAAGTCTGATGACAGCCTGATCAGGTTTCCTTTATAAGTAATCTTCTTTCTTTCCCTGGCTGCTTTCAGTAATCTCTCATTATCCTTGATCATTTCCATTTTATTTATTATGTCTTGGTGTTGTCTTCCAGGGGTTCCTTTTGTTAGGGGATCTCTATGCTTCTATTACCTGAGTACCTATTTCCTTCCTGAGATAGTGGAAGTTTTCAACAATTATTTCTTCAAAGAGACTTTCTATCTTTTTGTCTCTCTCTTCTCCTTCTACTATATCCCTATTATGTGAATATTGTTTCATTTTGATGGTCCACAACTTTCTTATCATTCTTTCATTCCTTAAGATCCTTTTTCCTCTCTGTTCCTCAGCTTAGTTGTGTTCATGTTCTATAATTTCTCTCACTGACTGTCCCCTCTAGTTGCAGTAATCTATTCTTAAATTCCTCCATGTGTGTTTCATTTCAGTTACTGTATTCTTCAGCTCTGAGTAGCTCTTTTTCAGCTCTTTTATCTCTTTGTTGAAGTCCTCCCTGAGATCTTAAATGTTTTTCTTAAATCAGTGAACATGTTTATGACTTTTACTTTGAAATCCTTATCAAGAAGATTGGTGATCTCTGTTTCTTTTAACCCTCTTTCTTGTCATGTTCTGTAATTTGTTTGGAACATATTCCTCTGCCTCCTCATTTTGTCAAGGTTTCTGTGTTTCTTCCTTTGTATTAGGTGGATCTTCAATGCTTCCTGGCCTAAAGAGTAATAGTTTTATGAAGGAGGCAGCTTATGGTGCCCAAAAGCTCAAAAATCTTTACTCTCCAGTTTCTTTTTCTACGTTGTGGGAGCTACAGTAGTTGATGTACAGTTGGTGGAGCTGCCTTTCTCTCTGTTTTCTGTAGTGGTCTGAGTCTACGCTGGCAGTTTGTTTCAGCTGCCGCTTTGCGATCTGATCACAAACTCCTGCTGGGCTTGCTGTGGGCAGGACTACCCTCTGCTTGTCCTGCAGCTGTGGCTGAGCTGCAGGGTTAATGGGGTAGGCAGGGCCACTGTGCAGCTCTGGGCAGGGCAGGATGCACAGAACGGTGTTTGGACACTTACAGGGAGCAAGGAACTCTTGGGGTTGGCCCCTGTAGGCATCTCCCTGGTTGGGCTGAAATAAGGCTAGGAAAGCTGGGAGATTCTCTTGCTCCCTGCCAGGCAGCAAAGTCTGATGCTGTTTGTAGGCCAAGTGGGTTGGCCCACTGGCAGTGCATGCAGGGAGGTGGCTCAGGGCTGAGTTGCCAGCAAGGGGTTTGGAGCATTTGGGGCTCCTGAGAATTCCTGGCCTGTGGGCTGAGGGAGGGCTGGGTAGTTATCCTCTACCTGCCCTTTCTTCTGAGGGGAGAGTTATGTCCAACCCTTGCCCTTCTGGTTCCCCTCCCACTGCTGGCAAGTCTTTCAAACTGTCACCTCTGCTTGGGTCTCAGGACTGGTGGAGGGTGCTTGTCCTCCACAACAGCTGGAGTCTCTGCCTCCCAGAGCGTTACAGCCCTCTTTGGTGTCCAGCCCTGCTAACCTAGTGTAATGTGGACTCGTGCTCCTACGGCAGATCTCCAGGGCCAGGTGCGCATCACTCCTAGGCTTCTACTCCCGCTACGCTCGATTCCTCTTCCTCCCACCTGGAGTCTAGTTGGGGGAGGGCTTGGGTCTCTCTTGAACTTCGCTTTGCCACTTTACCCTTTTCTGTGTGATCTTCTCTTCTTCCCCAGGTGTAGGTAGTCTGTTCTACAATCTTCAGGTCATATTTGGGTTTAGTTGTATTTGCTGTAATTTCTTCTTTTATGTGTTTTTGGGAGGAGGTTTCTGTCTTGCCTTCTTACTCCATCATCTTTTTCTCCACCTCTCTACATTCCATTCTTTACAGACCAGCTATAGTGCAGCTGTAAAAACAAAAGTCAGATCACATCCATTCCTTGCTAAGACCTCCAATAGCTTCCCATTACACACAAAAATAAATTCCAAACTCCTGAACATGTTCTAAAAGTCCTACATGACTCAGTACCTATTTATCTCCATGAATCTTCTCCAACCACTCTCACTTACTGTGGTTTCCACAAGGACCTTCTTCTGAGTCTTTGAAACGTGAAACTCATCACCATATTAAGGCCTTGGCACTTGCTGTCTGCTCTACCTGGAATGCTCTCTTTTCTCAGGATCTTAACGTGGCTGATTCTTCTTCTGTTTTTCAGATTTCAGCTCAAGTGATATCTCTTCAACAATACCTGAACCCCAACTCTCCAACACAATAGCCTATTTTGTTTTTTCATTGCACTTCTTGATAACTGAAATGGGCTTTCCTTTCACGTGGACTCATTTATTATCTCTTCATTTTCCTGTGTTAATTTTGTTCTCTCCCGTGTTCCCAGCATCTAATATGGTGATTGCACACTTACAGTGGCTAGATTTTTATGAATAAGGTTAAATTAATGGATAAAATTCTAGAAGGTGTATCTCATTTAGGTTCATCAGTAAATTTTCTGAACTACCTTGTGGCAATAACCACTTTTCTCTTGCTGCAGTCCCCTCCAGGGATATCTTTGGTTCTTGTTCTGTATCCACATGGGATGAGTTTCTGCAGCTCATCCCTTCTCTCCCTCTGTCCTCCACCACCCACCAAAGCTGCTCCTAGCTTTCTAGAGTTAGATTAACAAATCCATACAGTCCATGGATCTTTTTAATCCTAGGGAAAATACCTCTTGCCTTTCATGTATGATGAAGCAATCTGTGAGTCATGATTTTAGTGGCCCACAGAACTGTCAATGAGATAGCTCTGCATTTTTTTTTACAACCTTAATTTGCAAGGATTTAGACAGGAGTTAGGGTAGGGGTGGAATGGTGGCAGTGGTGGATTGTTCAGGGCACAAAATTTTGGGAAACAGAATTCATGCTGGGTGTACGTAACTCCCTACAAAACTGTATCTGGTCATTTTCTGTGCCTGACACTTGTAAGGCATCTAGATCCTAATACAAAGAGATTCCACGGGTCATTCCCCTCCAGGCTGCCAGCCTTGCCTGGATAGAGATGAATGCCACCATAAATACAGCTTAGGCTACAGCTGGCACCACCAGTTCCATGCTGAAGTATTATTATAATACTGATACAGGACTGACTAGCCATGCATAAGGAGTTAGATTCAATATTTCATGGGTTTCAGCTTGTTTCAAAGGAAAATTTGGAGAATTTAAGGCAGAAAAGGAAGTGCAGGCAGAGGGAATGGCATGTGCAAAGGCATAGACTTATACAACCAGAGACAAATGAAATTTAGTAGAGTGATAGTATTAGCATAGAAGGAGGAATGGAAAGAGATGGAGCTAAGATTGTGAAGGCCTTGCGGACTATTCCAAATAATTTCAGTTTTAACAAATGGGTGAATATCACTGAAGCAATTTTTAAGCAAGGGATTGGTGTGATCAACATTTTTCTTCCATGAAAGGAACTTGGTAGGAGAATATACAATAACTTGGAGTGGGAAAGAATTCTGATAAAGAGATCAGAGACAGGTCAGGCAACAGCCAGGCAAGAGAGGACAAGATTGGGACTGAGGGGATAGCATTAATGGTGGTGGGAAAAGGGTAAGAAAAGGTCTGATTTAATGGGCATTTCAAAAATAGAGTAGAGCTGATAATGGTTCTGAGGGCTTATAGAAAATAAGTTTCCAGGGTGATTACTCAAGTTTTGTTCTCGGAAAAAGTGAGGGTCTTATGATGGCATCAATCACAATCAATAATCCAAGAAAAGAAAGAACAGAGGAGAGAAGGAGCGGTTTCTCAGCCTACAGTGACTATAGCCCAGAAGAAAAGTTTTATGCCACAGATACGACATCTGAGGCTTTGGTTGTAGCCCAGTAGGACTGGAAGACCTGCCACTCGTTGATATTGTCGATGGAATTGAGGGGCAATATGACAGATGTTGTGGATTAGCAGTTTGTGCTGAGGGTTTTGATCTGTATTGAAAAGGTAGGTGATCCTCAAAGAGTCACTGATCCTTGTCTGACATTTGTCCACTCCCTCCAGCTTCCACTAGCAGTCTGATGGCATTCTCACCGTGAGACGTACAGAGCTTTTCGCCTTTTCAGTCTCATTGCACAAACACCGATCCCTGTCTGTGACTGGGAAGGAGAAGCCAGTGTTTTATTTTTCTGATTTTTAAAATTGGTTGTGTTTAAAGCGCAGAGGGCTTAGAGTACAGAAGTAGGAGTTACAAGCTTGGTTCTTGTCCTGGTTCTTCGAGCTTGGTAGCCTTTCCTTTCTCTTCCTTCTTTCCATCTTTCTCTTTTTCTTTTTTTTAACATTGGTTTCCACATCTATAAAATAGTGATGGGTGGTGGTGGTGGCAAAAATGTTTTGGCTTCTCTGAAAGGATCAAATGTAAGACTCAAGTGAGATAGTGGTTGTAAAGATTCAGTGAAATTTGTGTTGCTATTTACTTAAAGCATAAATGTCCAGTGGAATTACATGGTGTGTTGTGCAGAATGCTCTGTGATGCCTGGGTATGACCATTTCCATCCTGTGTGAAATAGGAAAGTGATTGAGAGCAGAGACTCTGGAGCACATTGCTGCGAGCAACAGTCCCAGGTCAGTCACTTCTTGGTAGTACGATCATACACGGGTTACAGGAACTCTTTAAATCTATTTTGGTTATCAGTAAAAGAGAGATAGTAATTCTTTGTTCACAAAGTTGATATGATAAAGCATAAAGCAGATGATCCAGGTATTGAGGACACTGATTTACTCCATCACATTTGGATATAAGAAATGTCATATTATTTTCCTAAATGAAAAATAAATATCACTCTGGGAAGCCATTCACCAGAATGGTGAGATAGTCATTATCATTCATATCTGTTTTTTGCCTCCAGCCACAGATAAATGTTGCTTAAGAATCTCTAAGTCTTATTTTGTGGCTGGAAAGAAGAAAAGTCTTAACCCCTCAAACCAATATGTTTGCTATTCAGATAATCAACGTCCAAGTCTATGTGATCTTTTATATGAGAGGCTTTGCTACTTCTGTGTCAAGCTTAGCTGTGGGGGTCTTTGCTAAGGCTCAGAACTTAGGCCTTTAACATCCTTAGGTACAACATGCTACAACTCCCTTCCAAGGTCCTGAGAGAGAGCTAACAAATGTGTAATACATTTTCTGAGAGCTAAAACTTATTTTCCCTATTTGCAAAATCAGCTGAAATCTCCATCCGCCTCTCGGGCTTGAAGGGTCTCCTCTTTCCTCAGAGTCACAACAGTCCATGCTTTTTCTACTCTACCTTGGGCATTACCTGTGTGATCTTCCCTTAGAGGCTTTGCAAACAATACTTCTATGTCTTTCCCGGGCATGTGATGAAAACATGTTATTCCAGTTAAGGTTGCCATACTAAATCCTGCCTTATGCACTCATATTGCTTATCATGCAGTTTGACACAGGATACGTACTCAATTAATGATCCCCGTGATAGATATCTTTTGTCTCCCCTGAGTCACATTCCAACCTCAAACTCTATAGTCCTGTTTGGTGTCCCTGAAGGCCCACACTGAGGACCAGTAATTGAGTTCCCATGCTCTCCGGCTCCTGAGTGGAAGACCAGAGACAGCGGGGAGAGTTAGGTCGAGGTATTTATTCCCCTATATCCTCTCATCGGGATTGCAGTGGACCGGCTGGCTTGTTCTATGGAAGGTCACAGCTAATGTCTGGCAGCCCATGTTTCACAGCCTTTTCTCTCCTGCCCTCGCCTCTTCATGCCTCAGGCATGGTGGCAGCTCCCACTGTTACTAGCCTCAGAGGACTGTCCCATCCCTTGCTGCTTTTCTTCAACCACACCCACATCTTTGTTAAATAGCTCCCATCCTCATTCTTCCTAATAGACTCCTGTTTTTATTCAAGCACTGACTTCTCCAGTGCTTCGTGAAGCTTCCCAAACCTAGGAGCATGAATGTTGAGGCCAGGTACAAGCCTTTTATTTCTATGTTAGCAAAAGATATGGATATGTGATGATATCCCAGCCAATGAAATAGAAGAGGAAGTGTCCTGAGAACATCTTAGAAAGTTTTTCTTACCCTTAAAAAGGAGTATCTAAGAAAATTTTTCCAAGTGTTTGGGAAAGTGCCTGACCTGTTATTAGCACAATGTAATTACTTGTTTAATATATTTGCTGCATGAAAAGACAGGCAGAAGCCAGGAGTAATGACTTCCCATTCTCAGATACAGGTCAGAGGTCAAATAGTGATACAGCTGAATTTCCCAGAAAGACAGTATTTCTAATGTGAATTGATCTCTTCAATGCTACCTCAGTAATTCAAGTTCACAGAGCATAAATACCATGAGTCATACGACTCACCCCTCCCACAGTTTATAGAAACTCTATCAGTTTCCCAGAACTATGATTTTGTAAATCCCTTACCTTCCCCAGCGTTTATGATTTTCTTCTTTCCAAGACACTTGCCTTACAGAGACAGAAAGCAAGGGAAAGATACGTGGGGGTGAGGAAATCCGGCTATTGACATTTACCTTCTTTCTGCCTTCTGTTTACCTCCTCTTCTCCCCTTTTTTTTCAATTTTCAGTGTCAACTGAGGTACTGTTCCCCCACACACATAGGCTGGGTTGTGAGGAGCAGGGTAGGGGCAGATACTGGATCTAAAAAATACTCATCTCTTCTTCTATGCCTCTGATACAAGATCCTTATTGATACCAAAATAAAAGCAAAGTACTACACATATTACCCAATCTTTCTGTGTAAATCCAAAAAGACATTATTATTGACTGGGTTCTATATCAGGTCAGGCAAGTTATCCACAACAGGCTGAAGATAATCAACTCTTTGGGGCATAGGTATACCATACAGCAATCTCACCATTCCCTAGAGCCAGAGGAATTCATTACCTCACATAGGTGAACCTTTGTCCTCCCTAGAGAGCATTTTGTTCATCTTAGCTCAATACAAGATCATATCCATTGTCAGCAGTAGCAATTTGTACCATGTTTTTTTCCATTGGGCTCAAATTTAAAGCATCCCTGAGTGGAAAATAAATGGCAATAGCTGTATCTCAATTTTTACAAGGGGTTGGGGGAGAGTAGGAGGAGAGCCTTAGAGAGATTAAGACCTTCACCTGAAGTCATAGGCCCATTCAATCAGTGATAAAACAGGAAACTGAAACCAGGCCTTAGAAAAACTAGTCCACTTATTTCTAAGATCTTTTGTTTTCTTATTTGTTGCAGGTAAGTGATAATCCTTGTCTCACTCTAACCTACACAGAGACAGTGAAAAGCCCCTTGGCATTTGGAAAGAATTTTATTTTTGCTGAATTTTGTGACTGGCATTGGCTGGCTTTCTATTAATGTTAGAGAATAAGCCAAAGAACATTATTTTTCTATTAAAGCAAAGGTTTCTGCATTAACTTTGAACTTGATGACACCACAAAGAGCTGAAGCTAGAAGTTGGAGTGACAGTGACACAGAAATGAAATGAATTGAAATTGCCACTGACAATAAAGCAAGCAGCGGTTGTCGGCAGTAAAGCCTTGTCCCTGAAATCTTTACAGCATTGCTGACGCTGGAGGGAACAGTAATTTAAGACAGTTATGGATCTAAAAAAAAATGGAAAGAAAGAAAAAAGGAAAAAATAGCAATAATGTTGAAGTCAGACCCATTCTGTATGGGATAGTTATTATTTAGTTTAAAACTGCAGAATGCATTTATGACTTTGGTAAAAGAGAGAGGCTGGCCTTGAGGCGGTGAAAATTTGAAATGGGATTGGTGGTCCTTGTTCTTGGATTGCTGCTAAAGTCAGGGAAACAACAGTAAAAGATGTCCTGGCATTAAATAGACATATGTGCATGCAGTTCCAACCACTCAGGGCTTAGAATCAGCAGACACTTGCATTTTAGGGATATGTTTGAAAAGCTCTAAGAAGACAGAAGTGGTCCTCTGAAAGTATGTATGCATCTGTTTCTGGTCGCACCAAGGAGAGTACTCTTTTCCAACTGCGTACACTGTTACACAAGAAGTTGGTTGTAGAATAAGAATCAAGATATTCAGATATCACTTATGCATTCAGATCCCAGCTCCCCTCCTTACTGTATGTGTTATTCAAGAAAAGCTGTAATCCTTCTCTGATTTTCAATTTTGTCATCTCTAATATGAGGTTATAATTATATTTAGTTTATAAGGCTTAGATAATTCATGAAAAAAGTGAGTCTGCTCTGTCAATATGAAGCATTGTGTATATGCTAGAAATTTCACCTACTAGATTGGACTCATTTAAGGGAGCGGAGGTATTCTCTCTTCTAAATATATGTGGATATTTTTATGTAAACATTTGATATCAGTTATTTTCAGTGATTGGGACAATGCTGCAAAAAAGACAAAATTTGAATCTTCTTAATTTTCATGTGAATATCTTGTTGACTCATTTCTTCTCTCCCCCTGTTCTCAGGTTGTCTGGTCAGAACAGAAACAGAACTGAGAAGATGGTAAAGTAAGTGGGGCAAAAATAATGATACCTAGTCTCAGTGTCTATGGTATACAAAAATTCAAGAATTATTAAATAGTTTGAGACTTAAAAAACAGCTAGCTCCAACTGCCGCTCAGTGCAATTTATACAGAGTTACTATATCATGTACTTACTGTGTGAGGCGGGCATATTTTAATGCTTGACATTTTTCTCTTTTGCTTACCTAGAATCTTGGAAGATCTTAAAAGAACCTGCTGGGGATGGTAAGGAAAGACCTATTCATCACAGTAAAACCAGTATTTGGGAGCTGAGTTAGCAAAGAAAAGGGGATAATTGTTCAGTTGGACCAAAAAGCCCTGGTGGGGTGTGTGTGTGTGTGTGTGTGTGTGTGTGTGTGTGTGTGTGTGTGTGTTGTATTTGTGGTGAGGGAAGAAGTGAACACGAATCACTCAGCAGTAGCTAGTGGACATTTTTAACATTCATGTATTTCTGTCTCTCGTTACAAAACATAAGTAAGATGTGGGAAGTGACCTTCCAGGCTGACAGATTTTTGATCCTCAGTGTTTCTCCAGCTTGAGTCCTAGCACATATTAGGCACTCAAGTACTGAGTAGGGATTGTATTAAAGATGGCAGCATGAGAGGTGAGACAGAGAACTCCTCCTAAAACCACATATAATACGAAAATATAATTAATACTACTAATCCTGAAAGAGCAACAGGAAAGAAGGCTGCACCAGACTGCATACACCTGGAGAAAAGAGCAGACCCCATGGAACAGGGTAACGTACCAAAGATGTGACCCAGTGGGACCCAAGCCCTTCCCCCACCCCAGCTGACTGGTGGGAGGAAGAGAAACAGAGTGGGGAGGGAGTGGAGGCCTAAGACTGCTGAACACCTAGCCCTAGAGATCTGCTCTCAGAGCATAAACCACCATTGCATGGTGCTCTGGTGATTTAGTGGGGTTGAAAAGCTAAGGCAGGCGGAATACCTGGAGAGATGGAGATTCCAGCTGCTTGTGGAAAACAGGGATTCATGTCCAGCTGATCTGGGTGGGCAGTCTGAGAGACTTCCTAAAGCAAGAGGGCTGCTAAAGGGGCAAGGATTGCACAGAGCTTACTGCTCAGGAAAAAGGAAAGGTAGACAAAATTGTTCAGGTGCACTCTGCCCAGCAGGTTGGGAGCTCAAACAATCTTTAGTCACTCCATTTCCCTGGCTGGCTAGACAGCTCTAAGGCCCCCCACTGTGATACGCAGCCTGCTGTGTGTTCCTCCTGGCTAGCCTGCATCTGGCTCAGGCTCACAAACTGGCAACCCCTGCCATGGCTTCGGGCCAGCCAGAGGGAAGCCTCCTCTAAGGCAGCTACAAACACAAAGCATAGAGGCTTGCACCTGTGTGTTTGGAGCACTGGTTCTGTCAGTGGAGACAGGCATAGCGGCCAGGAAGCAAGGAACAGCTCTTTCCTCCCCCCAGGCACCAACACTGCACCCCTGCAACCCCAAACATTGCTCCAGGTGCTGAACAGCTCCAGAGAGTAGAGCTTCTGGGCACTGAGGCACCACAGACAAATACGAAATGTCAAAGGAACCTGATTCAAAGCAAAATTATGAATACACCTGAGAAATATTTAAATGAAATTGACCTCGTGAATCTTCCTGAAAGGGATTTCAAAATAAAAATCATTAACATGCTCATGGAGGTACAGAAAAATATTCAAGAACTCAGGAATTAATTTAGGACAGAGATCCAATTGTTGAAGGACACAATGGAGGGTGTTAAAAGAAGATTACATACGGTGGAGGAGATAATAAATGAAATAGAAACTAGTGAAGAGGAATACAAAGAAGCTGAGGCACAAGGAGAAAAAAAGAATCTCTAAGAATGAAAGAATATTGAGAGAACTGTGGGACCAATTGAAATGGAACAATATTTATATCATAGGGGTATCTGAAGAAGAAGAGAGAGAAAAAGAGATAGAAAGTGTCTATGAGGAAGTATTTGCTGAAAACTTCCCCAATCTGGGGGAGGAGATAGTCTCTCAGGCCATGGAGGTGCACAGATCTCCCAACACAAGGGACCCAAGGAAGACAACATCAAGGCATATAATTGAAATGGCAAAGATCAAGGATAAAGACAGACTATTAACAGCAGCCAGAGAGAGAAATAAAGTCACATACAAAGGAAAACCCATCAAGCTATTATCAGAATTCTCAACAGAAACCTTACAGGTCAGAAGGGAATGGCATGATGTATTTAATGCAATGAAGCAGAAGGGCCTTGAACCAAGAATACTTTATCTGGGAAGATTACCATTTAAATTTGAAGGAGGGATTAAACAATTTCCAGATGAGCAAAAGCTGAGAGAATTTAGCTCCCACAAACTATCTCTACAGTGTATTTTTGAGGGACTGCTATAGATGGAAGAGTTCCTAAGGTTAAATAGCTGTCACCAGAGGTAATGAAAAGGACAAAGAGTACAGAATATGATACCTAATATACAAAGAATGGAGGAGGAAGCAAAGGAGGGAAGAAAAAGACCTTTTAGACTGTGTTTGTAACAGCATGCTAAGTGAGTTAAGTTAGACTCTTAGATAGTAAGGAAGTTACCCTTGAACCTTTGGTAACCACGAAGCTAAAGCTTGCAATGGCAATAAGTACATACCTATTGATAATCACCCTAAATGTAAATGGTCTGAAAGCACCAATCAAAAGACATAGAGTCACTGGATGAATAAAACAACAAGACCCAACTATATGCTGCCTGCAGGAGACTCACTTCAAACCCAAAGACATACACAGACCAAAAGTGAAGGGACAGAAAAAGATATTTCAGGCAACTAATAGGGTGGAAAAGCAGGAGTTGCAGTACTTTTATCAGACAAAATAGGCTTCAAAACAAAGAAAGTCACAAGAGACAAAGGACATTACATAGTGATAAAGGGGTCAGCCCAACAAGAGGATATAACCATTATAAATAACTCCACCCAACACAGGAGCACCTACATAAGTGAAACAAATACTAACAGAATTAAAGGGGGAAATAGAATGTAATGCATTCATTATAGGATACTTAAACACTCCACTTACTCCAAAGGACAGATCAAGCAGACAGAAAATAAGTAAGGAGACAGAAGCATTGAACAATACATTAGAACAGGTGGACCTAACAGACATCTACAGAACTCTCCACCCAAAAGCAGAAGAATACACATTCTTCTCAAGTGCACATGGAACATTTTCCAGAATAGATCACATACTAGGCCACAAAAAGAATCTCAGTAAATTAAAAAATATTGAAATTCTACCAACCAACTTCTCAGATCACTAGGTTATGAAACTAGAAATAAACTGTACAAAGAAAACAAAAAGGCTCACAAACACATGGAGGCTTAACAACATGCTCCTAAATAATCAATGGATCAATGACCAAATTAAAACAGAGATCAAGCAATATATGGAGACAAATGAAAACAACAGCACAATGCCCCAACTTCTGCAGGATGCAGCGAAGGCAGTTCTAAAAGGGAAGTATATAGCAATTCAGGCCTATTTAACAAAGGAATAACAATCCCAAATGAATAGTCTAAATTCACAATTATTGAAACTGGAAAAAGAAGAACAAATGAGGCCCAAAGTCAGCAGAAGGAGGGACATAATAAAGATCAAAGAAGAAATAAATAAAATTGAGAAGAATAAAGTGACAGAAAAAATTAATGAAACTGGTTCTTTGAGAAAATAAACAAAACAGATAAACCCCTAGCCAGAATTATCAAGAAAAAAAGAGAATCTACACACATAAACATAATCAGAAATGAGAAAGGAAAAATCATGATGAACACCACAGAAATACAAAGAATTATTAGAGAATATGATGAAAATCTATTTGCTAACAAACTGGATAACCTAGAAGAAATGGACAAGTTTCTAGAAAAATACAACCTTCCAAGACTGACCAAGGAAGAAACAGAAAATCGAAACAGACCAATTATCAGCAATGAAATTGAATCGGTAATCAAAAAACTACCCAAGAACAAAACCCCAAAGCAGATGTATTCACTGCTGAATTTTATCAGACATTTCGAGAAGACATAATACTCATTCTCCTTAAAGTTTTCCAAAGAGTAGAAGAAGAGGGAACTTCCAAACTCATTCTATGAAGCCAGCATCACTCTAATACCAAAACCAGGCAAAGACACCACAAAAAAAGAAAACTACAGACGAGTGCAAAAACACTCAACAAAATATTTGCAAACCAAATTAAAAAATACATCAAGAGGATCATACACCATGATGAAGTGGGATTCATCCCAGGGATGCAAGGATGGTACAACATTTGTAAATCCATCAACATCATCCACCACATCAACAAAAAGAAGGACAAAAACCACATGATCATCTCCATAGATAGTGAAAAAGCATTCAGCAAAATTCAACATCCCCTCATGATAAAAACTTAACAAAATGGGTATAGAGAGCAAGTACCTCAACATAATAAAGGCCATATATGACAAACCCACTTCCAATATCATACTTAACAGTGAGAAACTGAAAGCTTTTCCTCTAAGATCGGGAACAAGACAAGGATGCCCACTCTCCTGGCTTTTATTCAACATAGTACTGGAGGTCCTAGCAATGGCAATCAGAAAACACAAAGAAATAAAAGGCATCCAGATTGGTAAGGAAGAAGTCAAACTGTCCCTGTTTGCAGATGACATGATATTGTACATAAAAAACCCTAAAGAATCCACTCCCAAACTACTAGAACTAATATCTGAATTCAGGAAAGATGCAGGGTACAAAATTAATACACAGAAATCTATTGCATTCCTATACACTAATGATGAACTAGCAGAAAGAGAAATCAGGAAAACAATTCCATTCACAATTGCATGAAAAAGAATAAAATACTTAGGAATAAAACCAACCAAGGAAGTGAAAGACCTATAATCTGAAAACTACAAGGCGCTCTTAAGAGAAATTAAACAGGACACTAATAAATGGAAACTCATCCCATGCTCTTGGGTAGGAAGAATTAATATTGTCAAAATGGCCATCCTGCCTAAATCAATCTACAGATTCAATGTAGTTCCTATCAAAATACCAACAACATTCTTCAATAAACTGGAACAAATACTTCTAAAATTCATATGGAACCACAAAAGACCCTGAATAGCCAAAGCAATGCTGAGAAGGAAGAATAAAGCAGGGGGATCTTGCTTCCCAACTTCAAGCTCTACTACAAAGCCACAGTAATCAAGACAATTTGGTAGTGGCACAAGAACAGACCCATAGAGTAGTGGAACAGAATAGAGAGTCCAGATATTAAACCAAGCATATATGATCAATTAATATACGCCTCTTCAACAGCTGGTGTTGGCAAAACTGGACAGCTACATGCAAGAGAATGAAACTGGATTGCTGTCTAACTCCATACACAAAAGTAAACTTGAAATGGATCAAAGACCTGAGTGTAAGTCATGAAACCATAAAACTCTTAGAAGAATATATAGGCAGAACTCTCTTGAATATAAACCTGAGCAACTTCTTCATGAACGTATCTCCCCAGGCAAGGGAAACAAAAGCAAAAATTAACAAGTGGGACTATATCAAAGTAAAAAGCTTCTGTACAGCAAAGGACACCATCAGCAGAGCAAAAATGCATCCTACAGTATGGGGAACATATTCATAAATGACATATCCAATAAGGTGTTAACATCCAAAATATACAAAGAGCTCATGCACCTCAACAAACAAAAAGCAAATAACCCAATTAAAAAATGGGTGGAGGATCTGAACAGACACTTCTCCAAAGAAGAAATTTAGATGGTCAATAGGCACATGAAAAGATGTCCCACATAGCTAATCATCAGAGAAATGGAAATTAAAACCACAATGAGATATCATCTCACACCAGTTAGGATGGCCAACATCCAAAACACAAACAACAACAAATGTTGGCGAGGATTTGAAGAAAGGAGAACCCTCCTACACTGCTGATGGGAATGTAAATTAGTTCAACCTTTGTGGAAAGCAGTATGGAGGTTTCTCAAAATCTAAAAGTGGAAATACCATTTGACCCAGGAATTCTACTCCTAGGAATTTACCCTAAGAATGCAGGAGCCCAGCTTGAAAAAGACATATGCACCCCTATGTTTATCGCAGCACTATTTACAATAGCCAAGAATTGGAAGCAACCTAAGTGTCCATCAGTAGATGAATGGATAAAGAAGATGTGGTACATATATACAATGGGTATTATACAGTGACTGGATTGGATTTTACCCTAATTAAGGTAAGACAGTCAAAGAAACTGAGATTTTGGAGGGGATCCTAAATAATAATGATGATGTTATGAGTCTGTGTGCCAGATGTTACAACCGTATATTTACAGTCATTATCACACTGAATTAGCACATTAACTCAATAATATAGGCACTATTACCATAACCATTTTATAGATGAAGACTTAGAAAAGTTGAGTGTGTTGCCTAAGGTCACAGCACGTGGCAGAGCTGAGAGTTAGACTCAGGTTGGTCAGACTTCAGAACTGACAGCTCTTCATGACTATGAGTAGGAATCCTCAAGGGATGCAGCAGGAGGGAAGCAACCCCACTCTGAGGGAGCTCAGGTGGAATGCCAGTTATTAAGGTAGGAAACTGATCTGAAGGGAAGATCACAGAAACCCAATTCCTTGAATAGGAGGTTAAGGTGGAGGCTATTACAGGAGCGAGAAAGGAGCTTTGTTCTTGAGCTGGGATGTAAGAGTGGACTCTGCTAGAATAGAGGACAGGGTTGGTTCCAAAACTCAGACTGGAGGCCCTAGTGGGATCAGAGGCACCAGTGGCACAGAGAGAGGAGCATGGATCTCAGCACACTCATGCCCGTTCATGTCGTAAACAATCTCCACCATGCTTGAACCTGCCCCTTCCAAGTCGCTAATCTCTCCAGTTACCAGTTTCTCCTTATAGAGGAATCTTCCTCAAAACAGATCTAAGTAAGCAGTCTCAGCCATCACAGCTCAGTAGAAGCACCTGAGGAGCACATGAAACTATCCATGCATGGACTTAACTTCACATCAACAAAATCAGACTCCCTGGGGGTAAAGACCTGGCATTATGATTTCTTAAGAGTTCCTGCAGTTGATTCTAATGTGTGGCCAAGGTTGATAACCACTGATGTAGACTGACACTTCTGATTAAATTAACCATTATTAAGGTAAATTTGGTTTATAGTACTTGGGTGATACATATGTATGTATTTGTACATTTATTTATACTTTTGAATAAGTTTTTAGATTATAAATGACAAATTAAAAGGGGGAAATTTTTAAATGAAAATACATAAAAATAAAATTGGAATAACAATGATAATGAATGTTCATTTTAATAACATGTATTGAATTTAATTTTAATTCAACTTAACAGAAGTAGAACAAGTGAAACTCAGATTTGTTGAAGTACATATAAAGGTTTCTTCAAAAGAAGAGAAACTTATTATTTCTTGGCAATGTGATAGACCTGAAAGACTCAGTGTACAACAGCTGACAACGATAGCTAAAAGCCCTTTTGAATGCAGAGAGGGAAGCTTGAGAAATTAGCAGATATTTCCAGAAATTAAAATAGAAAAGAGAGCTAAAGAGGTATTTATAGGTTAGTGTCAATGCTAAATCTGCAGTTGGGCTAAGGTCGGATTGCAATGGTCCATCTTCTAATGGAGGAAAGGTCCTGGGCCAGTGCAAGATTAAGACTGAGAACAGAGATCCATACTAAAGTCAAGTACATGAAGACCTTTACCCTCAGTGAAAAAGTTAGCTGGGGGGGAAAAAAGTAAGTTTTCTGTATTAGCCTGGGTTCACGGTAGAAGAAAGTTCTCTGACAATTTGAATCTCAGTCTCAATGCATTGAACAAAATTTGGTTCATCTTTCACATCTCTGGAGCCCTTAACTGCTTCCTCATGTTGCCTGTTATATTAGCTGCAGATGCCACCCCCTGACCTGTTAGCATCTGTAACGGTTTCTATACTTTCCATGGAAGCTGTAGCAGTTCTGGATAGAAGGCCCAACCCAATGCTTTCAAGGAGACACTGCGGCTCCTCTGACCACTTCTGGATTAGAATACTGCTTAGGAAACTCAAGTTTAAAGAATGGTCATAATTTGACTATTGGTTCATAACACTCTGGCAAACCTACTAGAAGGAAAAAATAAATCTCTTAAAAGGAGAACCTACAACCCATATCTTGTGAGATTCTCATAGATAACTCACACATGACATACATTCAGAGTTCAAAAAGTAAGCAAAATGCACATACACACAGAAAAATAAACCAACAGAAAACATGAATCAGGAGGAAAAAACAAAAACAAAACAACCCAGCAGATGTATCCTTCAAGAGCTCCACATAATGAACATATCCAGTGGTGAATATAAAATAAAATTTTGAGTTCCCCCAGAAGAAGACTCTATGGGAAGGATTTAAATGCAACTAGTTTATGCAGTAGGTGGTCCCAGGATACACCAGTAGGGAATTGGCAAATTAGAAAAGGAAAATAAGCCAGTAGACAATGTATTACTAAACCAATTTCTACTTTGGGCAGCTGGAACTCTGCAGGAAAGTCTAGAACATACCTCCAAGTTATCACAACTGAGAGACAAGGAAGATAAGGATATGAGACATTGACTTCCAACTTCACTGGGTGAGGAACGCTTCTGGGAACATTAACTGTTTCAGCCTTTGGGTTTACTTTCTGCATGAGCTGAGTGTGTTCATTGGGTCAGGAAAAGTCAATCAGGCTGAGATCTTCAAGGCATTCAGTTAGACTTTGGCTTGTAGAGGTGAATGCCAGGTTATAAGCAGGAATATCGGGATTTCCCCCACTCAGAATGTTTAAAAAAATAAATTATGTAACAACAATATTAAAAATACGGCATGGTACTATTAAGAAAATTACCGGGCAGATTTAAAAATAAACTGAACAGAAATTTGAGGGTGAAAAAAATCCAGATATCATAGTCCAAGTGGGTGAGTTAAAAAAACTAGGGACAGCTAAAGAGAATTAGTGAAACCAAATAAATATTTTAAAATTATACAAAATACAATGCAGAGGAACTAAATGGTAGAGATGAATAAGAGGTAAAGATATATTAACTTCAGAGTGAAGAGGTTTAAAATATATTTAAATGGAATCCAAAATAAGTGAACAGAGAAAATGGAATATAGGAAATATTCTAAGAACTAATGGCTAAGAATTTTTGAGAATTATTAAGAGATATAAAACTCCAGAATTAAGAATCCTCCCAAAATCTCAAACAGAAAGAAGAAATCCACTTTGAGCACATAACTACGCATATCCCAGAATCTGCAGAACATTGGAGACAAACAGGAGGTATTCCAAGGAGTCAGAGAGAAAAGAAAAATTAAGAGCAGATTTCTCAAGAACAAAAAGGACAGAAATATAATACCTTCAGAATGCTTGGAAAGCTTGCTGTTGACCTAAAAGTGAATACCATGCTGAATTATTACTCAAAAAAGAGAATAAAATCAAAGATGTTTTCAGATAAATGAAAATGAGAGAATTTGCCACAAACACAGTTCATTGTACCTCACCAAAGACATTTCCAAAAGACTTTAAGAATATGGAAATAGATGCCGGAATGAAGTTTTCTTAGAGGTCAAGAAACAAAGGCCCACAGGCCAAATCCAGCCTGCAGCCTGATTTTATAATGTCTAAGAGTTAAGAATCCTTTTTAAAAATAAACTTTACTCTATAGCAGTTTTAGGTTTACAGAAAAATTGAGCAAATAATACAGTTTCCATACACAATCTACTCTATCTCCACCCTAGTTTCCCCTCCTATTAACATCTTGCATTAGTATGTTACATTTGTTAAGATGGGTAAACCAATATAGTACATTATTTATACATACTTACATATAAATGTACATACATATAAACACACATTAGTATGCACATTAGTAAATGCACGCATACATGTGTGTATGCCTATACACATGCAAATAAACATGCACATTACTGATTGTTATGTCTTCTTTGAAAATTGACTCCTTTATCATTTTGTCCCTGTTTATTCTTGGTATAGTAGTTCCCCTTCAGGGCAGGGCTTTGTTGGGAAAAGAATATCCTGGGTGTATTTCAAAATGGTTACTTTTCCCCTTCATTTTCTGAAACAGGAGGGGATTTTTCTCTTATATAGACTTATGGAAATAGAAGTCATGGAAGTGTGGGGCCTTTCCTAAGACTGGGCCCCTAGGAGTTTCTAACTTTCAAGCTAGTCCACACTCAGCCTTCAGCAATTTATTGATTACCATTTAAGTGTTCCACCTCTGTAGCCCCAGCTCCTGGTAAGCTATACAGTATTGTATTAAGCCACAAAGATATGGGGGCTTGTAATAAAAGCTACTTTTACCCTCCCTAAATGCATATCCTATGTAAGTACTAGGCATTGACGGAGGGAAGATGGAATGTAAAAATGCTTAATCAAATCAAAAGCAAGGAGGAAAGGAGGGAAGAAAAAGAAGCAATGAAAAAGCAGGAGAAATACAAAACATAAAGTGATAAAAGTGGTAGAAGTAATTCAAATAGTAATAATAATCATGAAAATATCAAGAGAATAAGCATATAAGTCAAATTACAAATATTCTCAAGTTTGGATAAATAGTAAAATCTAGGTGTTTGTCATTTTCAAAACACACTGTAAACATTAAACATAAAAGTGAAGAGTTGAACATAAATATGTTAGGCAAATACTAAACAAAGTAATCTTGTGTAACTATGTAAATATATCCATCTCTCTTTTATTAGACAAAATTGAATTCAAGGTAAATATAATTTTGTGGGGTAAAGAATATCAATAGTGATGGGAGGTATAATTTCCACAGAAAGAT
This sequence comes from Phataginus tricuspis, assembly GCA_029783875.1. Taxonomy (NCBI): domain Eukaryota; kingdom Metazoa; phylum Chordata; class Mammalia; order Pholidota; family Manidae; genus Phataginus; species Phataginus tricuspis. The sequence continues at coordinate 10,728,839 of JAQQAC010026012.1, read as the reverse complement.
AAAAGAAATCTAAATTTATAAGCACCCATACTTATATATTTTATTATATATGTGTGTGTATATATATATATATAAATAAAACAGACAGAATTATATATATATGAAAACTGACAGAATTATAAAGAGGAATTGGTAACTTAACTTTCATAATAGGAATTTTTAACTCATTCATAATATTTGACAGAGAAAACAGACAAAAACCCTAGTAAGGATATGGAAGATTTGAACAACGCAATTAGCAAGTCTAATGTAATGAGCGATATACAGCTCTACTTCCAAGAGTTAGAGAATGTGCATTCTTCATGAATACACATGGAACATTTATAAGAATTGACCACATTCTACACCCTTAAGCAGCTATTTAAAAAAAATCAAAGAATTGTTGTTAAACAAACGATTATTTCTGTTAAAAATGCATTTAATTAAGAAATTGTTAAAATGCTAATTTAAAAATCTATTTAGACATTATAATAAAAGACAATTGCAAATGATCTTTGGTTCCAAATTGAAATAATAACGGACATCAGAAAATACTGAGGACTGAAAATTGGTGAAAACATTACATTCTAAAATTTAGGGGATCTACGTGAAGCATTACTGAAAACAGTTTTAACACCTTTATTACTTATAGTGATTGAAAATCGATCATTTAAGTTTCCAACTCAAAATAATTAGGAAAAGAACAACAGAATGAACTCAAAATAAAAGAATGAAATAATAATAAAGGAGAAATTATTAAATAGGGGAAAAAAGATGAAATAGGAATTGCAAAGCCAAACATTTGTTTTTTAAAAAGTCTAATAAAATAGACACCTCCTGGAAAGATTGAGCAGGAAAAAAAAAGAGGGAGAATCCTTAAAGAAGAATATTAATAGTGAATAAAGCAGTGTTATAACTGCAGAAACAGAGAGTTTTTAAGGAATCTAACAAAAGTTCAATTTTCAGGAGAAATATAACAAACCACTAGTGATTCAAGAAGAAATTTAAAAATTTAACTAATAATGATTAAAGAAAACGAATCAATGGTTAACATCTAAGCCTCACCCTCCCCACCCCTATCAAAACTGGATATTTGAGCCAGTGCAGTAAGACAAAATTCTAATCAAAATCTCAACAGGGGGTTTTATTGTGTGTTTGTTTTACTTCCATGGACTTGACAAGATGATTATAAAATGTATGGAAGTGCAAAAGGCTAACATAGCCAAGATAACTTTGAAGACACACAGTATAAAGGAGATTTTCTTACCATATACAAATACTTATTACAAACTATAAATAATATATAGATATAAATGATAAAGGCCGTACGTATTGTTCTAGGAGAGAGAAATAGACTCATAGTAGTGAACAGAGACTGGAAATAGATCAATGCCTGGATGGAAACCTGATATATGGCCTTCCAGTGGAGAAGGATGGGCTATTGATTAAATAGCATTCAGATTTTTGGTTAACAATATGGAGAAAAAAATTGAGAATCCATGTGTGTAACCAAACACCATAATTATTCTGTGTGGATTAAAGATCCAAATGTGACAGCAACAGTTCAAAATGCTTTGGAAGAATTATAAGAGACTGTCTTTATGACTTCAGAACAGTGAAATTTGTGAATTTAAGTCAATGATTAATTTGCATAATATGAACTCAAACATTAGGATTGCATAATAATATTTACTATTGTATAATTTTGGTTATTTTAATGAATTTTTAAAAAATGCTATATATACAGAGCCTTGGTGGATCAGATTTATTCTCCCCTTGAGTGGAATACTATTGTTCAAAGAATCAATAGCATTTCCTAGCTCAAGCCAAGTAATTTTAAAACCAACTTTAAGTAGGTATAATTTTTCAAATCTCAGGTATTATATTTTTTCCTCTAAAGCCTGAGGAAAATGAGTCTGAAATACTGATTCAACTACGAGGGGGAAAGGGTTCTAGCATTTAGTTTTAACTTTTAAATGAATAATAAGATTTGTGCTATAAGTGAAACTATATTTAAAAATAAATACATTGAATAAATCATATAAATGATGAACTAAGATATATGAAATTCTAGATTTGGAGCAGGGTATTGCAGAATATTTATAGTGAGTATTATTACTGAATTCTCTTTGATTTTGTATTTCACTTATAGTACAAATTTGAAGAATGGCAAATAATCCATTTTATGTCATACTTTCACCAACAAAATGGTGACTATACACTTTTATGTAATTATTAATAACAAACTTGACTGTAATATGATTTAAAAGTAAACCCTATTTTTATGTAAGCTGTGTTTTTAAAAACAGAATTTTCTGTTCATTTAATTGCACATACAGGTAGGTATAAATATTTTGTACATTTGCAGAAACGAAAACCAAGATAAGGGTGTATTCATAATTGTATTCCTTTCCCTTTCATTTTAAGTAACAAAGCAATTACTATACTTTTTTGGAGGTAGTTTTAAATATTCTACTAATTTAAAAATGCAAATCTTTCCATAAAATAATAGCATACATCACTGTATTTTCACTCATATTTTCTGTGGCTGTCTTAGGAACACTATTTCCTTAAAATAGTTGCAGGATATCAGCTCTGTAAAGAAAGACAAGCAACTTTAAATGGTATTTATTCATCCAGGAATAGAGGTTGTTTGTAGCATACGACATCACAGTTGTTCTTTTTTTAATTAACGTAGGTGCTTCTGAGTGACCCTTACTAATATATGTGAGGAATTTGAATGAAAGCTGGGAATAGACAATATATTCTGTGCACTGACTTTGCATGGCAACATTCACCACCACACTTTCAAGCTTTTGCTCCACCATGCAATACGGAGAAATAAAAATGCCCTTTTTTGCCTGGAAGATTTTATTCTGTTGTTCATTTTTTGTTGTTGATTCAAAGGTGAAAATTAATCTGAAGTATTTGTAAAGATTTCTGGTCTATATAGAATGATCTGGATACCATGTTAAGAAATAGTGCCTGGAAACCATTTTGAGAGACACTTTTTGTTGTCTTCCTGGCATCTCTTCTTGATTTTTCCTAACCTTTTTAAAATTTATTTATCAGAAGTATTACATTTTGGGAGGAAAGTTGCTTCCTGCGTTTTCTCAGCCCTGAGTTTGGGTGAGATTGAATGCATGCCCTGCTTCAGATGGGGGTCTTTGTTGTCTAAAAGCCAATCGTAGTGTTGTCCCAGTGATTGGGTCGGGAGGGACATGGGTTCCAATTCAGACCAGTGAAAGGAACTGATTTCCAAGGGCAGGTACAGAGCTACTGTTTAAGAGGCTCTTACTTCCCTAAGTGTTTTCCTGGGAATATATGACGTCTGGAACTGCTGCAAACATTTTGCTGAAATTACCAGAAGAACCTGGAACTCCCAGAGGGCTACCAGGTCATCATGCGGATACAGTGAACAGAGAGAAAAGGAGAGAGGATGTGAGAAGGAGGGTCCCTGGAGACCTCATTTGAGGTGTGAGATCAAACCTTATTGTGACTTTGTAGTTACCTAGGTCAATAACCTCTTTATTGTTGAAATCATTTTGAGTTTAGAGCTTTTTTTATTTTTTGTCATTTTTGTAATGAACTGCTTCTATTATGAAATGCTACATGGATAGTCTGATTTGAGATACTGAAGAGGGACCAATATCTTCATGCTTATTCAAAATTCACTGGTTTCAAGGGACAGAAAGATACAAATTAGAGAATGGGAATTATTGGAAAGGTTTGTGGAAATGGAACTAAACTGCTAGGAATGTCAACGTTTTCACCTTCCTTAATGAGACTTCAAGTCTCTCTTTCCCTCTGTGTCTTTAGGTCTCTTGGTCTCTGCCTTGCACACACACTCACCTCATGTCTGTGGGCATGTCTACTTCCACTTTAGCACTTAAACTCAATAAGTCTACCTGAGTACCACGATCATCTTCCTCTAAATCTTCCCCCACAAACTACATCACCTCCAGTGTTCTCTTTCTTGGGGTTGAATCAACCATCCATCTTGTCACACTAATCAGAAAACTTAGAGTCATTGCATTTTTACCTTTCCCTGGTCTTTAAGTGACATTCAATACCTTACATAGCCCTATGCTTTCTACCTCCAAAAAAGTTTTCAAATGAATCCATTTCTGTGTCCCTACTGCCAATGCTCCAATTTAACTCTTAACACCTTTAGTCTTGTCTGTTGTAGTGGCGTCCTTCCTATTCTAATTTCTACTCTTCCACCCGCCAATCCGTTTTTTCACATTGTAGCCAGTGATAATTTTAAGACCTTTTAATAGATTTCTATTATTTAGAATACTATTGAAATTTATTTTTATGATCAAATAGATCCCGATCTGGTCATTCTTAAACTAATGCCAAACTCTCTTGCATCTCAGGATATTTACACATGCTGCTTCCCCCACGTATTTCTTATTTATTTTATTATATTCTTCTCTGAAATACCCAAACTAGTAATCACAAGTCCTCTGAAATTTTGTATACAATATTTAACATCTTCACTGATATGATTCAAACACTACCAAATCAACCCACTTAAAATGTAAAATTTAAAATCTTTTAAGTATATTAAAAGGATTGTATCAATCGCCATAATGTAATTTTAGAACATTTTTATCCCCTCCAAAAGGAACCATGTGCTCATTAGCAGTCACTCTCCATTGGCCCCTATGATCCATTCCTAAGTTTATGGGCATTTGGATTGTTCTCATTTTTTGGCAATTACGAATAATGCTGCTATAAACATTCATGTACAAGTTTTGTATGGAGGTATGTTTTCATTTCTCTTGGGTTTAACTTTAGAAGTGGAATTACTAGGTCATATTTGTTAACTCTGTGATTATCATTTTAAGAAACTGCAAAATTACTTTCCAAAGTGGCTGGACACTACCACCAGCAGTAGAAATACAAATTAGAGATTAGGAATTATTCTCTAATTCTCTGGAGATTTCCGGTTCCTCTACATCCTCCACAACATGTTATTATCAGTCTTTATGATTATAGCTGTGCTCTTGGGTCCAAAGTGGCATCTCACTGAGGTTTTGATTTGCGTTTCCCCAGTGACTAACGATGTCAAGCATTTGATGAACATATTGGTCATTTGAATGTTTACCTTGGATATATGTTTATTTAGACCCTTTGCCCATTTCTTAATTGGGTTGTGTTTGAATTATAAGAATTCTACATATTTTTTTTGCATACAAGTCTCTTATTAAATATATGATTTGCAAATATTTTCTCCTACTCTGTGTTGTCTTTCTTTGTTATCTGTTTGTTATTTTGATGGTATCATTGATAAAACAAAAGTTTTAAATTTTGATGTATATAATTTCTTATTTTTTCTTTTGTTGCTTGGTATCATATCTAAGAAAACATTTTCTAATCCAAAGTCACAGAGACATACTCCTATGATTTCTTCTAAGAGCTTTATAATTTTAAATCTTACTGTTAGGTCTATGCTTCATTTTGAGTTAATTTCTGTGTAAAGTGTGAGATAGAGGACCAACTTTTTCTTTTGCATACAAGCATCTAGTAATACCAGCAATTTGTTGAAAAATCTGTTTGCCTTTGCAACCTTGTCGAAAATCAGTTGTCTGTAACTGTGAGAGTTTATTTCTGGATTCTCATATATTTGGCATAGGTCCATCCATCTATTCCTTTGTCAGTACCACGGTATCTTGATTACTATAGTTTTCCAGTAAGGTTTTGTATCAGGAAGTATGAGCCCCTCAGCTTCATTAATTTTTTCAAGATTGTTTTGTCTATTCTGGAACACCTGACTTTGCATTTAAATTTTAGGATTGGTTTACCAAATTCTGTTTGTAGGTTAGATGGGATTTTTATAGGGATTACATTGAATTTGTGGATCAGTCTGGGGAAAACTGGCAACTTGATATTAAATCTCCTGATTAATGAACATAGGGTATTCTTCCATTCATTTAGATCTCTATAGATTTCTTTCAGTAATATAAATTCCAGTGTGTAAGTCTTGCAGTTTTAAAGAATTTATACTTAATAACTTATTATTTTTAATGTTATTGTAAATGGAATTGTTTTCTTAATTTCATATGAAAAATTTTCCTTGCTAGTGTGCAGAAATACAATTGATTTTTGTATATTGATTTAGTATTCTATAACCTTCTTGAGCTTATTAGCTCTAGTAGGTTTGGGTGTATATATGTGTATTCCTTAAGGTTTTCTATATACAAGATCATGTCATCTATGAATAGATTCCTTTACAGTCTGTGTGCTTTTGGCTTCTTTTTCTTACCTAATTGCTAGGGATAGAATCTTCAATACAATGTAAAATAGACTTGGCAAGAATCAATATTCCTGTGTTGTTCCTGATAGTAAGGGGAAAGTGTTTATTTAGTCTTTCACCATTAAATGTGTTAGCTGTGGGAAACATCATCTTTCTCTTTATCAATTTGAGGAATGTCCCTTCTATTTTTAGTTTACTGAGCATTTTTATCATGAAGAATGTGATTTTTTATTTAATAGTTTTAGTATCTGTAAAGATGGTTGTATGATCCTTTTCCTTCAAGATATTAATGTATTTAAATTAATTGATTTTTATGTCAAACCAACCTTGAATTCCTAGAATAAATCCTACTTTTCATGGTGTATAGTTCTTTTTATTTATTGCTTTATTTGGTTTGTTAGTTTTTTGTTGAGGATCTTTGCATCTATAGTCACAGGAGATACTGATCTAGTTTTCTTTTTTTTTTTAGGAAGTCAAAAGTTTAATTTTACTGAATAAAGAAAGTTCATTCAGGTCTTATCACATATCATAAAAATACTTTAGATTATAATAGCTGAGGGTCAATAGCTGACTGGAAGGAAGGAAAAAGGAAAGCAGTTTATATTTTCAATGTAGGAAATAAATCTAATTCCTACAGATATCTTGTAGAATTCCCCAAACAAGGTCGAACCAAGTTTATTGTTTAATGGATTTTTATTTTCTTTTTTCAAGAGATGAAAAGTGAGTCAATGTGTGTATGATTGGTTGCAATTAACAGCTTAAAAAATCATGAGATGGAAACATATGTGACATAAAGGGATGAGTTTTTTAAATTGTATTGTAAGAATATTAACTATAATAATTGGAAAGGGTACATTGAAACCAGTGGTGTGATACACTATTTTGAGGAAGAACTCATACGGCAAACCAAAGCTGATGCTAGTTAAGGAAAATGGTCTGTGTTTAGGAAATGTGTTTACACAGACATGACCCCAAGGAAAAGCCAACAGTAACTATTTGTTCCCTTCTTGTTACACATGAAGTGTCGAAAATGGAGTGACTAGGTTTCTCCAAGGATTTGTAGTGTTCCATCAGCACAGCCAGGCCTTGGTGTCCATGAAAGCTTCAGGACATTTCTGGCCTTCTCAGGAAAGTTTATGCCTTCATGTTCCCAAAATAAATTCAGTCTTCATGGTGTTAAGAGTCATAGTAGTCCATATGTTTCTTTTTCTTGTTGAAAGCTGCAACTCAAAGGGGACTATCTAAAAAACAGGGGCTATTGTTAGCACTTTGATGCCATGAGTTGGCTCATAAAGATCCTTCCTTGTTTCTGGATGAGGCAGGCTGGCAGGGTCTCAACCAACAATGAAAATTGGTTCCTGCAACCACTCATGCTCTGTATTGCCACTGGACTTTATCTGGTCCGTCATACATTATGGGAAATGGGAACATGGCCACCACGCTTCTTTCAGGATTCAGGACTCCTTCCTCTAGCACTGCAGCATGCTGTTTCATACGCCACATCAAAGGAGTATCATCAGACTTTATCCAGCCACCAAGAGGGTGAAGGAGCAGGAGAGGTGGTGGTAGCACCTCTCTAGAAGTTGCTTATGGGTACCCTGCCTTAATAGAGCATGTCCACTGTGCAGTGGGTTGCATAATTGAAATGCAAAGACAGCATTGACATTCATATCTTTACAAACATCTGATTTAGCTCAGTACGAGTAAAATGATACTGATAGGAGTCCATCAAGTCCATCATCTCAATCAATGTGGTCCAAGACTTGAAGATCTTCTCCAATCAGCCAGTTTTCTTGTTCCATAAACATTTTGATGTGCAGGTGGTTTGTGCATGCTGTTCACCACTGTCTGGCACAGTGTTCCTCCTTCCCGTACTTAAAAAACGTTGGGTTATGAAGAAGAGCCACACAACTGCCCTTCTACATCAAAGCAAATGCAGCCCAGCCATCTAGCCTCTCTTTATCTTCATGAATGGCTGTCAGAACTATAAGCAGTGACAAGTTAATGACACCCCCATTCAGAAGATGATTAAAATAAGGACGTTGCAAGTACTCCCTCTCTCTCATAAAACCATTCAGGGGATTGTCCAGCCTTTTGACAAAACCTGCACCTACTGCAGATCCACTTAATTTTCAATGCTGGTAATATTTCTGCATCTGTTTTTGCCAAATTAAGTTTATTTTCTGGCACGCACAGTTTTTTTTTATTTGTAAAAAGCACCCATAGGTACAATATCCCATTCCTATAGAAGTTCTACAACTTGCTGTACACAGCCATTTACATTAGAAGAGTATGTTTTTAGCACCAATTCAGGTACCTCTGGAATTTCATATTCAGAATCAAACCCAATGAAACCTCTAGTTTCTCTAGCTTGTGCTTATTTGTAGTTCTCTGACATTTCTCCATTTCACAATCATGCAGAGGAACATCAACAAACACTTCAACAAAAGGTAAACTTGCACCCTCATAAATTTGCCTTGCACTGTTACACTGTGGTGTATAAGGCAATATGAAACTTGTGAGGCAGACCAAGCCAGAAACTGTAAAAAGCTTAGCAACTTTTGCAGTGCTTGGAATATTGCCTTCTTTGTCTTTAGGACTAAAGCCAAGATTTTTATAGAAACTTTAACGAATGTTGTCACTCTCCAAAGTGTAGTATGGAATGCCATGGCAAACCAAATACTCTCCCAAAGCCATGCCACTGTGGTGATTCTGGCTCCAGATAAGCCTGTCAGCCAGACTGTGAAGCCGTGAGAGACACCTCTGGTGCCCACCATGACCTCTCTTGTTCCTGCTGACATGCTGAGCTCGATGGGCTACATTAGCTGCTCTCTGCATCCTCCCATTCTGCGTGTTATTACTCAACCTGACTTTCTTGCCCCCAGGGACCTCCATGGCTGCAGAGTGTACAGCCCAGTGCATTTGCCTCTCAGCATTCTCTTGTCATTTGTCCAGGGGAAATATTTGTTTCCCCATTACAGGGGACACCCACAGTTCCCCAGGCTAATGTCTGTACAATGGAGTACGTCAATTCAGTCAAAATCCTAACTGAAAAGTCATGTTTAGTTACCGCCAGTGTTCTTCATATAAAGTAATGGTGGGGGAAATACAGTGCAAGAGAAACAACTAACACAAAACATAGTGCTATGTACTCTATTTCTGTAGCTAAACATGAATTTTAAGTTGATAATGATATCTGCCTTCTTCCACAACCCATTTTATGTTCCCATCATTACCTACCTCAGCTGGATAGCGTTCTTTATCTGGTTGGGTGACCTAAATGCCCATTTTTTTTTCACTAAGGAGGGGCTATCTTTACAGTCCTTAGAGTATTGGACCCTCAGAATATGGAATATTCCTGAACTTTTGTAAGCCTTATTTCCTACTCTCTGGCATGTATTTATCTTAGTGAGGCATCTAAAGGGCTCGCCACTTTCTGTTCATTAGATCCAGTTAACATAACATCACAAGTGTAATGAACCAGTCTCATGGTTTTTAGGAGATCAGGATGACTAAGGGGACTCAAGATTATGTTATGACAGCACAGGAGAGTTGACATAACCCTGAGGTGAGACCATAGAAGTATACTGTTGTACCTGAGAGGGCAAACTGCTTCTGTTTATCTGAAAGGTACAGGAAAAAAAGAAAAAGAAAAAGCCAGGTCAGCCAGGTCAATTGCTGCATGCTAGCTGCCGAGGCTGGGCTGATTTGCTCCATTAAAGATATCCCATCCTGAAATGCACCCATGATTTGTATCTCCACCTGATTAAGTCTGTGATAATCTACTTTCATTTTCCATGACCCATTTGGTTTGTGAACTACACATTCAGCTATACGAAATTGGGATATTATAGGAACATTTAAGTATTTGATGGTTTTATTCATCTCTGTGTAAATGACTCGGGAATGCAAAATTGCTCTTGGTTTACTTTTCTTGACAGATGTGGTGGAAAGTAGGAAGTTCTATGGGTTTTCATTTGGCATTTTCTACCATAAGAGATTTCACTCAGAATTTCTACTCCTTCCCTACTAATACCCTGTTTAGCTAAGGACATTTAAACTATCTGTACTGCCTTTCTACAACACTTATAACCAGACTTAGAGCTTGGTTTGCATCCATATCTCATGTAAATATAGAAGATGAGAGACCTTTCAGAGCTATTATTGGGGCTTTATGATTTTTAGCTCTAATTCTGAATCAGGAATTCATGACCTTTCATTTTTTCCCTGGATAATCTCGATGCGGTCATCGGAAGCATCCAGCTCATCTCATAATCATTATTGTCACATCCATTTGTTCTCCCAATGCCTGTTCTCCTGTTGTACTTCCTTCCATGCCACCGCTGAAGGTCCTGAGGGTTAGTGGAAGTAGAAGGCTGTTACTACAATGAGAAAGGAAAGCTATATAGAGAAGGGTAGCTAATAAGAGCCATAGTATTCAGTAGAGGAACACAGTCACCCACTGTAGCATGACAGAGAGAAAACTAGGAAAATAAATACCTAAACTCATTCCATCCTATTCTATAATGTCTTATCTCCCAGAGCCCGACCAAACCAGAAGGCAGAGGTAAGGGAACCCACCAAGGCAGTCCATAAAGGTTGGCCTTCTGCTACACACATCAGAGGGAAGGGTGGACTGGTCAGCGCAAAGGTGTCTCCTACTTTCCAACCCTTCGATTGGCTAGCCCATCTTCTGTTTCTCAGCTCACATGTTATTTCTCTGAAGTTTTCCTATAGCCCTAAATACAAAATTATAAAAAGCCTCAACTGTTTTTACTCTTTGTATACTGTTGTTTTTCTTTATAGGTCTTGTTGCAATACATACGTTTATATGAATTCGTTGGGTCTATAGGTTAATTTACATAATGGCTTACTTTTTCATATTTCATTTTTTTCAAATTTGTATTACAGAGACTGCTTGGAGCCTTACATATTTAGATACTAACGAAATGCTTGTTGAAAAAAATGAATGAAATAATTAGGCCCATGTGAATTGGACCTTAACCTCCACAGATAGTATCTTTTTTGGAAAATGTGTTGTCAAATGCAAATCATTGACATTGCCATGAAATTTGTAAAACACAGAATGCTTATAAATCATGAACGATCTGTGTGCATAGTTTATACTCTATCTCATGTGGTAGTTAAAAATATTTTATAGCAATTTCTGTCCCTCATTTATTTCTAAATTATTCTAAGAATCATAATGTGTTTTACTTACCATTGACTCTAGACAAGTATTGGTGATTTTATTCTTGGAGAACTAATGAACATTTCTGGAGGAATGAACAAATGTTTCTAGAGTTTTGGAAGACTTTACATAGTCAGTTGTCTCATCATTGAGGACCAGAAAAAATGTGGAATAAGAGTGGAATTAATAGACATTACGGTATGTGTCAGACAAGATGCTGGCTGCTTTACATACATACTTGTTTAAATTTAGGAACATACATGGTAAATACATCCTCTCATTTTACAGATTGGAAAATGGAGGCTCAGAGAGTAGAGGTTAAATTGTGGAAAAACCTCAGCTGATGAAAAAAATAATTTTCTGTAGGAACTCATTTTTTTCCCTCTCTTTGGGCATGTACTCACTGAGGCATATGCCAACTATCAGTATATTTGTATGTCAAATGTAAATTTATTTTCCTCAATAAATTTTCATAGTTTATGTAGCAGCACATGGAGAAAATTGCATCTCCTTTAGGTGATGCTTTATCTGTTTTATCAAGGTATAAAAAATATTTTTTAGGAAGGAAAATTTATTCACAAGAATCTGCTTATTAGTACGATCAAACCTGGAATAAGACAATTTAGCAAATACGAAATCTAAAGGTTGCCAGGTTGCATAATTCTAGATTTAAAAATGTATTGTTATTGTAACATTTCAGAGTTATTTGATACTAATTCTTAATGTAGCTTTTCTAATGGCAGTTATCCAGTGTGTGAGGCTGTATTATGGAACAATGTCAGTATTTTTTGTCATATCTATTTCATAGGGAACTAACTTAAAATAGTTTTCTTTGGTGGTTCTGACATATTTTTAAAAAGATTAACAATCAGTTATTATCATGCTATAGAAGCCATGGGAAGCTCTATCTAGTAGCCTTTGGCAATTTTGAAGCATTTCACGTGGGTAATTTAATAGTGACACAATTCCATATATGTGATTAATACCTGAAGACAATATCCAGTGTAATATATTCAATAAAGAAATAAGAAGTGACAATAAGAGACCTTTGTGCTAAATGCCACAATTAAATACTATATAAACATTGACAAGATGAGTTTTAGCCAAAATTTGTTCATTGATTGAATGAATGAATGAACTAACTATAAGTCCTAGATATTTTGTGCTACAGGGTATTTTATTTGCAGATCAATTTGTATTTTGTGTAAAGGTATGATTATTTTCTTGCTGCACTTCATAAAAGTCTTATGTGTGCAGGGTCTTATTTACTCATTTTTCACAACTGTGTAAGCTGCTGCGCAAAGAAATTGAGTGTTGTGACCTAAGTCATAAGTCACCTGATAGTGGAGCTCAGAGCTGGGCTCTGGTCTCTTGATCAGGTCCCTTTTGATTGTTTCAAATTTTGCGCAGAGCTAGGTGTGTACAAGCTATAAAGATGAAAAGAGCATGATCTGCATTCAATATTAAAAGTAAACCAAGTGTCTAATGAAATTAACTTGATATGCTTAAATATATGCATAAACATTTTTGTCTTGCATAGTGATTAGATACAGATTCTAAGACATTTGGATAAATTACAATAATTAGTATTATTTTCCTTAGACACAGCCACCGATTGGGACACTTGGATATTTCAACAAATGCATAATCATAGTCAAGTGACCAGACCGGCTCCCTGAGAGTCCTCAGGAGGCGAAGACATCCCTTTGATAAGACAAGTGACAAGATGAAATTACCAGCAGATAAAGCTTTTAACCTAACATATAAGAGCTTTTAACTGGAACATATAAGAAAGAGTGAAGACAGGGATGGGTTGTAGGGGAGATGTGCAATAGAAGGGGCATAAAAGGATGCCAGTGCTGGGGAGAGAAGTTTGAATTGTGCAGATGCTTAGGAACAACTACCTGTCTCATTTTGAACAGGTCATATCCAGTTTGGGGGTAAAGACCAATTTTAAACATTCAATTGCAAGGGCATGCTATTCCCTACCAGAGGAACCTAATTATACGACCCACAAGTTCTTACAAATATAAGGTTTAGTGAGAACTATGCTTATAGTTGCTTGTTCTTTGCTGCTTAATATTTAACATCCATTATTTCACCATTCTGATTTGCTTAATAAATGATTACAATATGTATCAATCCCTCTAGTATTTCTTCTCCCTTTTCTTCTTTTCATTAAAGTGAAAATGGAATTTATTACCTTTGTACAGGTTCCATGCTATGACTCTAGGAGTTCAAAGTGTGGACTAGGAGAAACTGATCTAGTATAAATAGATAAAAGGCATATTTTTCACATTTCATATGACTTTCATGTCATTCACTAACAACTAACCAAAGAATAAGAGAGCTAAGATACACACAGTAATTTAGATACACACACTATGTAGAAAACTATCTCTACTTTCTTTATGAAGAAATTTATAACTTTTCCTATTAAAACATCAGCACCTGAATGTTACATCTCATCTCTCTGTCTCTGTATATCAGTTAGGATTGGTGGAATATAAAGGGAAAGTACCACTTCTTTCATTTTTTACTTATGTCCCACTGATAATATATGTATGTGACAACGTACTTTTGCATTTTTAATAGGTGTTTGGATGAAGCTGGATTCAAATGAACAAATTCAAAGAAGTTATTTTTAATATCATTATTGTAAATATGTATGTATGTGTTTGTATATATACATATATATGTACATACACATTTAATATTATTTGTCTATATTACTTATAAAGTTTTAAAAAATTTGGTTAACAAGTTTTTATGAAATGTTGTGAAATGTTAACAAGTAAAGTACTAAATAGAGACAATATCAAAATGAAATAAAATTCAGATGTAAATGAATTTAATTCCAAAGGGTATCTTCATATTCATATACCTCTCAAGATTAAGATGTTTTTAGCAGTTGCACAATTCATCAGCATTAAGTGGTATTACTTAGACATGACAATAAAAATAGTAATTTCATTCATAGATGTAAACTGGGTCATTCATTTATCCTCATAGAATTATTCAGCCCTAACATATGCATGGCAATATATTAGGCAAGACAGGAGTTGTATATACAAAAAAGTCATTTGTGAAGTCTTTGAGAAATTATGACAAATTCAACATCGATTTAACATCGCAGACAAATGCAAGGTAATATGAGAGGTAATAAAACACATACACATGCACAAAGTCATTAACAACAATAACCATTGCATGGGGTCTCATTATATCCTAGGAACTTGCTAAACCCTTTACCTATCACCTCATTTAGTCCTCAGAGAGAACTGAGAGGTGTTCTCTCCTTTTTAGTTGTAAGGAAACTAAGACACAAGGAGGTGAAGTAACTAGCCCAATGTCACCCAGGTTTGCTCATCCTGGATTCAGCCCACATCTTGCAGATATCAAAGGCCACGTAGGTCCTCACTGGGTCATGCTGTCTCTGCACTGCAGTGCACATTATCCGGGTAAACTTGGCACAGACAAGACTTGAGGAGAATGGAGCTCCCTCCAGACGAGAATTTAGGATTAAGTTGTTCCTTGTTTCTAAATCAGAGTATTCTTTCCGAAAGAGGTGGTATTTGAACAGTTCTTTGAGTAAATGTGTGGATATGGAAAGGAGTTGATGGTGAAGAAAGACATTCCCAGAGGGGGCCACGGTGACGTGAGGCCCAAGGCAGTGTGAGAAGTGGGAATCAAAGCCAAGATCTGGAGTCAATGTCATTACCCTGCGGGTTAATTTGGTCAAGATTGGAGAGGAGCCTGGGGCAACTGATGGCAAGAGTGGTGGATGACTTTCTGGAGTGAATCGTCCTGGGAATGCGGGCCAGGGGGTGGAGCTTGGGGGGATGGATCATGTGTGCAGAGGAAGTATGTGAAGCAACCACCTCCAGGTCAGGACGGAGAGCCGGAAACTGAGTCTAATGGAGGACGGTCCCGAGCTGGAATCAGTGGAGAGAGTCATTAATAAAAGTCACCGAGTTTTCACAGGAAAACAAATCTGAGTATAAAAAAGAATCATAAAAGGGGAAAGAGGGATAGAACTAATGTTTTTACAAAACCATCAATTCTAAGCATTATGTCAAGAGGTATGAAGATGTTATATCATAATTGTTATATTTACTCCTTACAACAAACCTTCAGCCTATATGTTATTATTTGGACACGAAGGAAGTCAACTTCAGAATGCTTAAGGAACTAGCAAATATTCTTAAGTCTAGTGTCTCTGAGGTCAGGGTAGACACTCAAGTCTGCATGCTTAAAATGTCCAAATTTTCCCAAATAACAAACATGTACTGAGCATGGAATGTTAGTAAGGGACTTTCTGAACACTTCAGAGATACAGGAATGAGCCAGTTCCTGCCCTCAGAGAAGATACAAACTAATCTCACAACTCAACAGGAAGATGTCAAAAGTTCAGTTTTGTATTTCTTTTACTAAGTACTTATTCACAACCTTTGTCCTTGAGTAGGAGCCCATTGACAAATATTTGTTTGATCCAATTATTCAAATATTCCTACATAATTTTTTGTGTGTGTTCTGTGAAGCTGTTCCAGAGGCCTCCCACCCCCCTGTCCCCTCGCATTTAGTAATAGGATTGACACCCACAACATCTTCATTATTTCACCTTTGTATATGTTTTTCATTGGAGGTCATTCATAGGTGTTTATCTACAAATAGACTGTAGCTGTTTCTTAAATTTATTCCAGAAACACTTAGGTAATTGGGTTCTCTCAAGGTTGTGATCATAAAGTTTTGTGACACAAGGGAAGAAATATTATTGGTTCGCAGTTAAAACTTTCCCTTATATAAATAGTTCAGACATCAAAACCAGTATCACAACCTTTGATCTAAAATCATTATCCACAGAACTGAAAGGAAATGGAATGATTCTGATGCGTCACAAAATAAAATGAAAGTCTGTCAAGTTCCATTTCCACAGAGCATGTCTCATAAAGATAAGTTTTTAAAATAAAAAAGTATAATGTATGTAAAATAATTTGTTCACATGTGAAACTTTGACACTAGCTTTAAAAGTAAGGAAGCTTGAATCTTCATGTATCTTTGAGATATGGGACATGATCTGTAAAACTTCACAAATTCTCTGAAACACAAATGCTTTGTTTTCTTTCATCTCCATACACTTGTTTTGGAAAAAGAGTCATTAATTGTCTATTTAGAAGTTTGAGTGTTTGGCATACTAATATAAAGTTTTGCATTTTAAAACAATCTCCAATAACACTAATGAAGACACTGTACTTGAAGACATTGCAGGAGGATAGCCATTTCTCACCAAAATTTGTTGAACCCTTAGTTTATCAGGAGTTAAATAAAAAGAAAAACCTCAGTTTTCTCCTATATACAATTAACTTTAAAATGAAAATATAAACTTCCTTCTTTTACTTGTAACATCCATGTACCTTCTAACTCAGTGTTAACTTTTAGCCTTATTTTATAACTCAAAGAGGTTGTTTTATAAGCCCACTGAGAAAAGTCCTTTAAATATTTATACCTCTGATTTATGTGTGTGCACACACACACACGCACACACACACACGTATGGTATATACTTATTCACAAGTGGTTCAATTCTAAAGAAGTGTCCAGAGAATATTAAGGTCATTTAGCTACAAATCCATTACCTTCCTTTCCATTAAGAAAACACTCTACCTCATATCATTACCTATTTATAATCCTCTTTCTTTCCCTTTATCCAGATTTCTTGGGGAGGAGTACATGCCTGCTATATCCACTTATTTAGTCTAATAAAACTGTTGTGTGGAAGGTGCCAGATAACCTTTACTTTTCTCAAACCATGTGATATTTTTTTTTCTTGAACTCTCAGGTTTATTTAACACTTTTAACCAATATTTCCCTTCTGAAACTACTTTCTTTCTATATTTTTATTTTAATATTTTCAAACAGTTTAATATTGTATCTGGCCTCTTAGCCTTCTTTTATTTGACGTTGACTACCTGGCCTATAAAATGGTGGTGTTCTCAAGGGTTATGCCCTGACGTTTTGCTATCCTCTATATACGATTCCTGCACGAGTTTGCTCACACTCATGAATTCAATCACAATTTACATGCCAAGTGACATTCCTATGCCATAACCATTCTGCTGAGACCCAGAGCCATGCTGCACAACTGATTTATTGCTAAGTATCTCTACCAGCTGCTCCATAGCATTTCAAAGTCACCATAACCAAAACTACTCCCAGTAAGCTTTTTATCAATATTTTCCATCATTGCTAGTGGACCATATCTTAGATTGGTGGCAACTAAATGACCTTGGAAAAGATATTTTTCATCACTAAGCCCATATGTAACATGAAAACAAAAGTAATTTCAAGAGGTTTTTATAAGGACTTAAGAATTTTTAAAATTAGTCACTATGTAATCTGCAAAATGACTGCTAAGTACTTAGAAGGTACAACGGAATGAAGCAAGCACTAATATTGTCCTCATTTTATAGCAGAGGAACTGGAAACACAGTAAGGTTAAGTAAATCACCCAGAGTTATCTAGCCAATTTCAGATCAAGCAGGATTTGAATGAAATCTGGGTCCAGAACCTGACCTTTTAATTGTTGCACTATCTTGTGAGGGATTATATATAAAGTATACAGTGCAATCCTCAGCACCTACTAGATGTATCAAAATCACATGGATGGGGAGGACTTTAAATGTTCTGGAAACCTGCATTTTAAAAAGCTCCCTGGTGAATCTAATATTCAACCTGGGTTAAGAACTAACATAGACTCAAAAATGTTTGCTCCTTTCATCCAAATGAAAATAATTGAATCAATTTGACCCTGTGAACACTTTCACAAATGTTATAGCCATTAAGATTAAAGTACCTTTTAGGACCGCTATGTTAGAAATTCTTTTCCTGAAATGACAATAGAAGAACGATAATAAAGACACATACATATATTTAAAAAGCCCTCAGTATTCATATAACCAGAGGCCTTTAATGCACGCATTGTTTTCATTTGTTATGTGATTTTATCCTTAGAAATAAAAGCCTTAAAAATATTAGGCGTGTGTATAACTCAAAAAAATCACTTTCTTAAGATCATTAAGCTGCTGGGTAGATATTCCATCTGGGCTAAAAATGTTTTATTTTACCTTTCCTCATCTACCAAAGTGTATGCTTTCTTTTCTAGCTATGAATACTCCCTCCAGTTGTTTTTCATATGATTTGAGTAAGATATCTCATCCTTCAGCACATATGTCCAAACCAAGGACACACAAAAGAGAAAGCAATACAGTAAATTCTGTTCTCTTTTCCATGAGGTCTACCCATGCCTGTGTGTGTGTGCATGTGTGTATGTATATGTATATATCATACTCACCTTTCACATAGAACTAATTATTCATATATAGCTACATTTTTGTTGTTTGTAAGTAGCTGGATATGATGTTTCCTAACACAAGCAGAAAGAGAATAACTTGGAGTGATTTGGGGGGTCTGTCTGAAGTAAAGAAATGGGTATATAGATGTAGGCTCCAAATAGAACAGGAACTGGGGATGCTATGGGCTCAACAGCTCAACAGAAAGCCATGGGAAGAACCACTCCCACCTTCTTCACCACTTGGTGTCATTTTGAATGGGTTTCAATAGCCCAAAAGCAAACCTCACTGGCTTGACTTAGTCTCCATGCTTGTCAGCTGGGCTGAGCACCAATTGATAGCTTCACCAAGACTGCACACAGGGAAGGAGAGGTAAGTCTCCAGAGGAAACTGGATATGCTGCCAACCAGAGAAAAAAGAGAATGGAAGAGAGACACTCTAAAGTCACAAATACCCCCTCTTATTCTCATGCTAGTTAACAACACCACAGATAGTTCTGCAATAAAAATACATTATATGCTTTTATTTACTGTTGAGTGTCTTCTAATTAAGGTTTTAAACCTTCACTGAATATCTCCAAAAAGCTCTCAATGGGATGTTTGTTTATTTTACTTATTGTATCAGAAGCACCTCTATGATTTTTCTCCTTTAGAGATAATTTCATTAGTATTAAAAGTTCCCAAGTGTTCTTAAAATTTCCTGATCACTATGGGGAAAGACAGTTGTTTGCTTCTTGGTATCTCTTCTCCTTTTGAAAGCATGATTTTCATGCCCATTGGAAGACTTAGTTTCTTGGTCCACTCTCCAGCTAGTTTTAGTCAAGGGGCTGTGGGAAGGTGTGATATGTGCTTCTTCTGGAATTTCGTTTGGTGAAAGGGATATGGCCTTCTTCTGTCCTTTGTTATCTGAAGCCACATCTGGGATCATAAGGTTGAGGAACCCATCCTCGGGATAAAGAGCAAAAGGGAAGTTGTGGCCTGGATGATAGATAGCCATGGAACTGTCACACTGGCTGTGAGATAATTGTATCAGGATTTTTAAGTGAGGATGAAATAAACACCTGATCTTGTTTAAACTATCATTATTTTGGGTTTCTTTTGCATATAACTATGTATCCTCACAAATACAATGACTTAACATTCCCAGTTCCAATATAATACAACATACCCATATATACACGTTAGATATAACATTAAACAAGTGACGTTAATTGCAGGAACCATAATATAAAATTCAATCTAATTTCTTCATCATTATAACGTGCTTGGGTGTCTGTGCGAGGGTGTGTTCTCTAAGTCTGTGTTTATGTGTCTGTATGTGAATATTTATATTTTCCAAGTCTGGACTCAAGACTACTTTGGAATTCTAGAGGCTAGAATTGAGAGGTTAGGCATTAACATCTTAAAACTGCACTGTTCTGCTCCTTTGGAATTATATCTTAAAGCACACTGCTCCTTTGATATGAAAGATCACCTAAACAGACTTTGTATTTCTGAAAAGGAAATCAAAATTCTAGATTTTGTTAGAGAGATTTGAATCAGCGAGAGAAAAACTGGTCTGCATAATAATATCGATGGGGTCTTCAGTACAGATGGAATTGCAACCATGGAGATTGCTTGTCACTAGAAAAATGATGCCTAAATATAAAGATGTGTGTGTCCCTTTGTTTAATCAGTTACCCCTAGAGACCAAGGCAGAAATCTGATGTTGGGAAGAGAAACACGGAAGCTGATACTCCTCTCACAGTGTCAGAGCGATCCTGCAATGAATGAGTACAAGTGTCAAACTCAACCTGCCTATACTGACAAAGACATTCGTCTAGACCAGCAGCTGGCAAACTATGGTCTGCCGGCCACATCTGCCCAAGACTTGTTTTGGTAACAACCCATGGGCTATATATATTTAAAGTGTTGAGGAGCATGAGGAAAAGAAGGAGGTGATGGTGGAGGGCGGAGAAGAAGATAAGCAGCATTACCATAGGCAGGAAAGATATATGTGACACACGGTTCCTGAGATATTTACTGCCTGGGCTCTTGCAGCTGAATGTGCTGGTCCCTGCCCAGACCCGGTAACCTCAACAACATGGATTTTGTGGAAGCGGAGAGAGTATTCGCTTAGGTTGTCCTTGCATGCAATAGAATCACAGTGTTTATCGAAAAAAATGAATCAGTCACTAATGGATACTATGTTTTCAATGATAATGAGGACAATAGATTCATATCATTTATTCACCAGTAGACACTATGATTCAGTGTGTAGTATGGTGTAACTCTGAGGGGAAAATCCTAGGGCAAAATACCTTTGAAACTGAAATCAGTCAAAGGGAGAAATGAAGTGGGAGAACCCGTTTATTGCTTATAAGCAGGCATCCACCTGTGCTCACCTGTGTCTCTTGCAACCCAGCTGCAAAAAGGGACCCCACCCAACCTCTCTGGTCCAGATATGCCCTCGCTCCCCCTTGTAATTACGTATTGATATGGAGATGGACTGCTTCTCTCCACCCCTTGGAAACATCTACTGATGTGGAGATGCACTAAGGCCAGGCGAGAGATTCTGGAAATATTGCAATTTTATCTACATATGGTGAAAACAATGGGGTGAAGAATACTTTGGGGATGGAGTTGTTTTGTTTCCCTTTAAAGCTGTGCTATTGGGCTTATCTAATCTCACTCAATAACATTGTTTTATCGTTTGTATGCTGATTAGAGCTTGGTACTATGCCTACAGAAAATTGAAACAAATTGGCATTCTGGCAAGTATAAACTAACCATTTTTCAGTGACTGACACAATGCATATTTTAATTAATGTTTATTGAAGAGATAAATGAATAACTAACAGTTGTTATTTTAAACATTCACTTAAAGACTACTGTTCTCCTTTGTAGTAAAATGGTAACCTTGGCAGTGAGTTCTTCTATGCCAGGAATTTCCTTTGTATTGTCTTCTTTTAAGAACTATCCTTCTTATGTATTTTCTTCATTTAAAAAACCTCTGAGAAGGAAAACAAAAATCAGTTATGATTGACTAAAAAAATTAATTTTTCTGTTGTGAGCCACTGAAGCCTATGTGACTTAAAGGAAAAATGTCAGAAGGTGATCAAGAGGTTAAAAATGACCATTGGGGCTGCCATTTCTCAGGGTGATAATGAGGCAGATACTGGATTTCTTTTCTTTGGTGCAATTCTCCGGTGCACAATCCTTTTTGCAGATTGATTTCAAGAGGTAATGTAACACATACCCCACTATCAGGGGCAGGCTTGTCTACAGA
Organism: Phataginus tricuspis; assembly: GCA_029783875.1. Taxonomy (NCBI): domain Eukaryota; kingdom Metazoa; phylum Chordata; class Mammalia; order Pholidota; family Manidae; genus Phataginus; species Phataginus tricuspis. Next base: position 10,706,791 of record JAQQAC010026012.1, on the reverse strand, counting down.
CTTCTCATTTGTGATGAAATTTAAATACTCATGATCCTCTTTCTCTTCCCAATAGTACTTCCTACTTTATAAAGTAAAGGGAGGATGTACCTGGAATGGAATTTAAATGTTTTTTTTTTCTATACCAAAGCATATTCTGAGAGGTACTTCAGTTAATTTTAGGAGTTTGAGCCTAAAGGAGTACTTTTTTCAGGGTTAAGTCAAGGCAGGGGAAAAAAGAGCAGGAGAGCTGTATGGTGCTCTGTGTCCAGATTGAACCTTTGAACATTTTCTTCTCTTCTTTGAGGAACATCTGAAAGGCAATGTATAGAAAATAAAACCCACAAGATTTTGGTCAATGTTATGAAAAATAAAGATCAGGATTGAGAGTTTAAGAAGACAGTCATGGATTAAAAATATATAGAAAATCTTCTATTACCTTCTACAGCATTTAAGAAGGTGTTTAAATTATTTTGTATGTTGGTTAAAGGACATCTGGGCAACATTTGCATTGTAAGGGTTCAGCATAACAGAAATACACTTGCCTGGTGTGGATCGTTTATAACCATCTTTTAAAATAGAGTCAGTAGAAAATACAGCTCACTGAAAAGTAGAAATAAAACTAACTCTTCAAGGAAAAACTGGAACTTATATTTTTTAATTTTGGAGAAGATATGAAAATTTGAAACCTAAATAAATATTTATAAACAGACAATTTTAGAGAATCTGTAGAATAAATATGACAAAATGACCATTTACTTATTCATTTAACAAACACTAATTGAGTGTGTTTCATTAAGAGATTGAGTTAAGTGTTGAGATGAAGACATGGGAAAAAAACAATTTCTGCTTTCAAGGAGTTAAAAAATATTAAAATGGATATGGAAAATCTACATATTCAATTCTCATTTGCAATAGCTATTTTTTTTCTCTCTGCTGTGGGTCTTTCAAAACAAATTAGCATTTCATTTTACTTAATTAGCCAAACTGGGAGTATACAATTAGTTTTACCTTCATTCATTAATGCAATGAATAGACATTCTGTGTGGAAATACATCCAAGCTTGGAAATAAACAAAGACGAGGGAGACATTGTCTCTATCAGGGAGGAATGTGCAATCTAGTCAGGTACATAAGTGTTTAAATAAAAATATTCAAGAAAAGTGTCACTGTATCACTAATAACTTTACTAATAATACCAAACACGTGTGCAACACTTAGTATTGTGTTTTATATTTGTTTTCTTATTTAATCTTTATAACAAGATAATGACAGACATACATATTTTACCTCCATCTTATAAATGAGAAAATCGAGTCAAAAAGGAGTTAGATAGCTTGACCAAAATCATCTGGAGGTTGACTCAATGGCTCTGGATTCTGTCTTATTAATGGCCTGATTCATAGGAATTTAGTGGGGGTTGAGATTATATCTGATAAGAAAAAAGTTTCATGGAAAAGTTATCATTAATATAGACTTACAAAAATATTTAGAACTTCATACTCCAGTTATGAAGAACCAGTTTGTAGCAGACTAACCTCCCACTGAGAGCAAAAATAAAAGAGGGACAAAATTTTTAAAGTGTTGGAACACACCAGAAAGCAATCAAGGCCACCAAAACTTGGAGACCCTGGATTCCAGAAAGAAAGAAAACTAGTTAAGTGTGTTATTCTTGGCAGCTTTTCCCTTTGAGTCATTGGTTAAATCATATGCAGTGTGGGTGGAAAAAGGCTCAGAAACTAAAAGCAAACAGATGTGAAGAGGCAGAGAATTACAGTGATGCTCAGAGATTTAAAATGGAGTTCAAAGTATAGCAGGGAGGGAAGACTACATTAAACCTTCAAGGCATTGAGTTAAGCCTTCTGAAGGAGTATGTACTAGGAATAGTAGCAAATTAGAAGCCTAAACCTAAAACAAGTTAAAATAGCTCAATCCCTGTTTTCATTAAGGTGATCAGCTTCTATACTAACTGGCTACCAAAAGGTGCAGAAAAAGGGATTAAGTATTAAGTATTCTCTAAGAAAAGTCAATAATAATTATCCAAAAGTATTGAGAATATAGAAAGGAGAATAAGATATCTTATACATAGAGAATCTATATTAGTGACACACAGACTCCTAGGACTGGAATAAAGACCTGAATAAAGGCCACAGATGACCCAAAACTGATGAAAGATATTAAGCCACAGATTCAAGAAACTGTGATAAACTACTGATTCAAGAAACAGTATGGAGCCTAAAGAGTATGAGAACTACGAATACTACACTCAGGTATATTGTGGTGAAATTAATGAAAAGTAATAACAAAGAGAACATCTTAGAAACAGCCAGAGGAAAAAAAGACAAATTAATTTTAAAGGAACAATTCTACAGTTAGCAATTCTGCAGTAAAGCAAAATAATGGAACCCAGAAGAGCCTGACATGAAGATGTTAAAAACTGGAGAAAATAAGTACCTGCTATTTTAGAGTTTTCCTCTTAGTGGAAATATCCATCAAAAATGAAGGCAGGAGTTAGCTTAAATATGGTGGTGTAAGAAGTGAGAGAGTAACCTCTTCCCAAAACTATATATAATATGAAAATGTAGCAAATACAATGAATCCTGAAAGAGCAACTGGAAAGAAAACTGTGACAGACTGCCTACATCTGGGGAAAATAGAAGACCCCCCCAGGGAAAGGGTAAAGTAGCTGTAGATAAAATGAGAATTCCTGTGACCAGGATTCTCACCTGGCCCTGGTTGTTTGGCTCACTGCACACCTGTGGGCAATACATGGCTGTTGACTCTATATAAAGAGCTCTACCCAGTGCACTGCACCCGACATGGTGGTATGGTTGCAAGGCTGTAGGAGAGCAGAGCAGAGGCTGGAGTGGTGGCAGCACCGAGAACAGAGGCCCAGAGGATGGCTGTGCAGGACGACTGTGCAGATGGGCCCAGAGGACAGCTGTGCAGACAGAGGAGCCCAGAGGCAGAGACTGGTTTGCTGCATACAGACTTGCTCTGAGTGAATGGGATTTTAGTGACTGACCTGCCACCTGGAAATAAAGTTGGGTATAATTCTTTCACCCCAAGAATTTTTTGCTGTCAATTTCTTTGGTCACACTGAATCCATAGCAAAGTTGCCTGGGGCTGAATTCCATTGGCAAGACAGTAGCAAAGGCGTGATGGGGGGGCCCGAGCTCTCCCACTATCCTAGATCACAGGTGGGAGGAAGAGAAATGGAACAGGGAAGGGGTAGAAGCCTAGGACTGCTGAACACCCAGCCCTGGAAATCTGCTTCAGGGGCATGAACCCACATTACAAGGTGCTCTGGAGATTAGTGGGGTTGGAAAGCAAAGACAGCTGGAATACTCAGAGAGACTGATTCCAGCTGGTTGTGGAGAACGGGTACCCACAATCAGCTGCTCCGAGACAAAAGAAAGGTGGGTACTTTGAAAAACTTCCCAGCAATGTGAAGGCTGCTAAAGGGGCATGGATTACATAGAGTTTGCTGCTTAGGATAAAGGACAGTTGGACAAAATTGTCCTGGCATACTCAGCCCAGGAGGTTGGAAACTCTCAGGTGCTTCAGGGGCTCCATCCCCCTGGCTGGTGACATGCCCTGAGGCTCCCCACCATGATATGCAGCCTGCCACTCCTTCCACCTGGCCATCACCAGTTCACAAACCTGCTGCCCCCTCTGTTGCACCAGGCCATACAGAGGGCAGATCTACCTATGGAAGCTACAGGGGCATAATGCAGAGGCTACTCCCTGCACACTCGGCCCACTGGCCCTGGTAGTAGAGGCAGGCACTGCAGCCAGAAAGCAGGAAAGAGCTCTTTCCTCCTGACAGTCACCAGCGCTGTTCACTGTGACGTGCTGGGCAGCTCCACAGAATGGAGCTTCTGGGCACTAGAGGCTGCTGCCTACACAAAGTTATAATTCTAGAGTAATCAGTATAAATATGAAACAGCAAAAGAACCTGGTACAACCCAAAATCCCACAAACACCAGAAAGAGGGCTAAGTGAAATTGAAATCACCAATCTTTGTGATAAAGATTATAAAAATAAAAATAAAACAGGCATAGAGCTACAGAAAAAAATTCAAGACCTCAGGGAGGATTTCAAGAAAGAGATAGAAACTTTGAAAAATGCAGTATCTGAAATGAAACATAAAATGGAAGGATTTAAATGCAGATTAGATGAGGTAGAGGAGTTGGTAAATGAAACAGAAATTAGGAAACAGGAATACAAAGAAGCTGAGTCACAGACAGAATAAAAGAATAATGCTTAAGGTTCAATGTTAACTTCCTCACTATCTAAGAGTCTAACTTAACTCAATATGCTATTACAAACAATCTAAAGGTTCCTTTTTTTTTCTTCCCCTTTTTCTTCCTCCTCCATTCTTTATATATTAAGTATCATATTCTGTACTCTTTTTCTATCACTTGATTGGCTTTGGGGATAGTTCACTTAATTTTGCATTTTCTTAGTAATTAGCTGTTCTACTTTCTTTACTGTGGTTTTATTACCTCTGGTGACAGCTGTTAAATCTTAGGAACACTTCCATCTATAGCAGTCCCTCCAAAATACACTGTAGAGATGGTTTGTGGGAGGTAAATTCTCTCAGCTTTTGCTTAGTTGGCAATTGTTTAACCCCTCCTTCAAATTTAAATGATAATCTTGCCGGATGAAGTATTCTTGGTTCAAGGCCCTTCTGCTTCATTGCATTAAATACATCATGCCACTCCCTTCTGGCCTGTAAGGTTTCTGTTGAGAAGTCTGATGATAGCCTGATGGATTTTCCTTTGTATGTGATTTATTTCTCTCTGGCTGCTTTTAATAGTCTGTCCTTATCCTTGATCTTTGCCATTTTAATTACTATATGTCTTGGTGTTGTCTTCCTTGGGTCCCTTGCGTTGGGAGATCTGTGCACCTCCATGGCCTGAGAGACTATCTCCTCCTCCAGATTGGGGGGGTTTCAGCAGTTACCTCCTCAAAGACACTTTCTATCCCTTTTTCTCTCTCTTTTTCTGGTACCCTATAATGTGAATATTTTTCCATTTGGATTAGTCACACAGTTCTCTCAATATTCTTTCATTCTTAGAGATCCTTTTTTTCTCTCTGTGCCTCAGCTTCTTTGCATTCCTCTTCTCTAACTTTTTTTCATTTATCGTCTCCTCCACCATATCTAATCCGCTTTTAAAACTTTCCTTTGTATGTTTCATTTATGATACTGTGTTCCATAATGATTGGATCTCTGACCGGAATTCATTATTACTGAGTTCTTGAATATTTTTCTGTACCTCCATGAGCATGTTAATGATTTTTATTTTGAAATCCCTTTCATGCAGATTCATGAGGTCGATGTCATTTAAATCTTTCTCAGGAGTTGTCTTCGTAATTTTACTTTGAACAAGGTTCCTTTGGGGTTTCATATTTGTATATGGTGCCCTCTAGTGCCAAGAAGCTCTACTCTCTGGAGCTGCTCAGCCCTTGAAGTACTGTCGGGGGTCACAGGGGAGCAGTATTTGTGCCTGTTTGGAGGAAAGAGCTGCTATGCCTGTCTCCACTGCCAGAATCAGTGTGCCGAGCACACAAGTATAAGCCTCTGTGCTTTGTGTTTGTAGTTGCTGTAGATGGGGCTTCACTCTGGCTGGCCTAATGCCAGTGTAGGGTTTGCCAGTTTGCGAGCCATGTGAGCCTGGCTGGGAGATAGACTCAGTAGACTGTGTATCACGGAGGGGGTCCTTGGAAATCTGTAGCCAGTCAAGGAGCTGGAGTTCCTGAAGATCATGAAAGTTCCCCACCTGCTGGGCAGAGTGCACCTGGACAATTTTGTTTACCTGTCCTTTCTCCGGAGCAATAAGCTCTGTGCAATCCTTACCCCTTTAGCAGCCCTTTGCTGTTAGGAAGTCTTTCAGACTGTTCACCTTTCTTTTGTCCCAGAGCAGCCATATATGGAACCCTGCTTTCGACAAGTGGCTGGAATCTCAGTCTTTCCAGGTATTCTGCCTGTCTTAGCTTTCCAACCCCCTAATCCCGAGAAACCATGAAAATACCATGAAATGTAGGTTTGTGCTACCAGAGCAGATCTCCAGAGTTAGTTATTCAGCTGTCCCAGGCCTCCACTCCCTCCCCACTGTGTTTCTCTTCCTCCTGCTGGTGAGCTAGGGTGGGCGAAGGGCTTGGGTACCATGGTCCACAGCTTTGGTACATTACCCCCTTCTGTGAGGTTTATTCTTTTCTCCAGGTGTATACAGTTTGGCACAGTCCTCTTTCCTGTTGCTCTTTCAGGATTAGTTGTATTAATTATATTTTTGTATTATATGTGGTTTTAGGGGGAAGCCTCTGTCTCACCTCTAATGCCACCATCTTTAATCCTTGAGTTCTTCATTTCTATATTAGATTTGAGTTATAAAGAAGCCACATGTACCAGTTTTCCCATTGTAGTTTATCATGTGTATGTGTGTGTGTTTGTGTGGTGTCCTTCACGAGACACCTTTTCCTCTCTCAAGATTATAAATGTATTTTTCAGATTTTGCCATAAACTTTAATCCAAGGGAATCTTTTCTTTTTTCCAGTCATGGTTTTACATTAATTAATTGAAAAGTTCTCTATTTTTTTTTTTCTGGTTTTGGTTTGGTTAGAGTATTGTTGGTGTGAAGTGGTGATATCAAAAGCTTCTTACTGAACCACTTTGAATCTAGAATCTATTTCCTTAGTCAATCTCACTTTGAATCATAGCTCTTAAAACTATTTATATGATGAGGATTCTCAAATTCATCCTGGATAGTCTGCCACACTTTTCCAATGAGTTTCTATCTCATATATTTAACTGTTTATGACGTACCCAATTGGCTGGGGTGGGGATGAGGTCAGGGCTGTTTAAGATCTACAGTGAACAATTTACATAATCTCCACCTGTATACACGTAATGACATGGAAATTGACTACATTAAATCTATTGAATAATTAATTCACACAATAAAATATTTCAAATATAAATATATCTAAAATGATGCAATCTATCAAAACTGAAGCTTTTTATCATTACACACAGACACAGTACCTCTAAGTGGGCATCTTCACTTTGTGGGTTGGGTGCTGGTTCTGTCTCTCACCCTTAGGAAACCACAAGCTGTCCCCGTGGGATGGGGTAGTTATGAGGTTCTCACCAGACTCAGGTCCAGAGCCTCAAACTACAGGCTAGAGTCGTGATCTTCCACCACTGGAGGAGTTCTGGAACTTCATGTGTTCCTGGGGTGAGTGATTCATGTGTTACTTCGTGTGCTACTACTTTTATGTTAGTGAACCCTCTTCTGTCAGTCTTATATTTGAATAGTGAACATGCTAATTCTGCTACTTCTACCTAACTGCTGGAAGGTTTATGTGTCTGTAAACAACCCTGGTATGTTCATCAGAGAAGAGACTAGTGCTTCTGGCTGTGCTACCCTCATCCATCTAATTATAAACTTTACCTAGTTTCATATTAAGTTTCCTAATATCTTGAACCCTATACGATGTTGTCCTTCACTGACATAGGAAGCTCCTATGAATTCATACTGGATACCAGGGCCAGAGATGGAACTTAGAATCAACTCACATACAAAAACCCTCTAAAGCTGTCTTTTGGAATTTCTAAACCTAACACAGCCATTGTAGGGATCTGAATTTTTCTCCTCTAATCCCATTCCCCCTCTAGTCTTCTCCATCTCAATTATGGCACCAATGCTCACTCTGCTTCACGAGCCAAAAACCAGGAGATATCCATAAATGCCCCGCTTGTTTTATATCCCACCCTTCCCCATCTAAGTCACTAGTAAATCCTGTGATTCTCTCTTCATACATCTCAATCATACCTCCTCCCAATTACCACACTCTTACTCTTAGTCTAGACCACCTGAATTTCTCATCTAGATAGTTGCTGTTATCTACAGCTTTTCACACTTGCCAGCCATGTAGTAATTCAGTCTCATACAACAGTTAGAATTGTAGTTTTAAAGGCAAACTAGAAAACTACTCTTACACTTAAAATCTCCTGTAGCTTGCTGTTGCATTCAACATAAAGTCCAAAATCTTTAATAGTTTAGAAAGCCATGCATAGATTGGTCTCTGCCTTTATCTCTTGCCACTTTCCCCTAACTCACTGGTCTTTTTTGAGTTGCTTAAAAGTGCACAGCTCTTTTTTATCTAAAGACTCCATGTTGATTGTTTCTCTGCCTCTGACTCTTTTCATAGTTGACGCATTCATATCCTTCAGGTTTTGTGTTAAAAATATTCTCTGGTTTGTGTGTTAAAAATATTCTCTGGTTTGTCCTGACCACTTATACTTGCCATCATAAAACCCCACTTATTTTATTAATAGTATTTAAGGAGTTATTAAGTTTGTTATAAAAGCTCAATCATGTCTGAAATCTGTATTTGAACTTTAAGGACTCATCTTCCTAGGATACAAGGGATTTTAAACTCAGTCCATTTGGGGACTATTTCCCCCTCAGATTAGTGGAAAGATCCAAGGTACTCAGAAGGCCCTGTCATCGCGGCTAATAGTCTGCGCCTTCCACAGGTGTGAAGACTGAATAGCCTGTCTTCTATGAGGACTGGTTCTCCCTTCCCGGGCTGCTGCCAAGGTCAGGTCTCTATTTCCACCCCTCATGGGGCCTCAGTCCTCTCTCTTTCCAACCTCTCTGTGTTGTCTTTATTCTCAAGGAAGGTCTTCCCTTCCTGTTTTTACAGACTCACATTCTGTCAACTTTCCTTCTAGAACACCTGGAATAATTTGCTCAATTACTTTTGGCATTTGGAAACAAAAGCTAGGAAGACAACTGTGTATTAGCCTAGTTTTAACTTTTTTCCCTGACATAAACTTCCCCTGGACAGGAAAGGGGAAAACATACAGCTAAAAAAAGAGTAAACAAATATCTTAAAATATTACCCTACAAAATATCATCATCATCATTAAGTGTTGGGCTAATTTGTTTATTGCGTGTTTTCCTGAATAGGCTGGAAATGCCCTGAATGAGGGGAGGGGCCATGTCTGTCTTGTTCAACATTTATCTTTAGTGCCTGGAACATGTAATATGTAATCAGTAAACATTTGTTGAATCCATGAATTAATGTGGAAATAGTCTGCTTTAGCCACTTTACCAATGGACTAAATCTATGGTGATCTTTTGGATGTAGCTCGCAAAATCTCAACAAAATTAAGCCACCTGGAATCCTATCATCTTATGATCATTCTTTTGACTCACAAAAGGTTCAATGGTCTTTTATTAACATGAAAACATTCTCAGAAGAATTATAACAAAATCAGTTTATGTTGTCCAAGGCAGTGCCTTACAGAAAAGTGACACAGGCTGAGCCCCCAGAAGACAGGGGGTTTGCAGAGAGGAGGGGGCTTGGAGGAAACCACTTCTTTCCAGGAATGCATTCTTTCTATGCTTGTAGCCATGAGCAATCACCCGGGAAATGGGTCTGCATATGTGTGTACACACCCACACACAAAACCTATCATCCCCCAAGGTAGGAGAGCTCGTAACATACACTCCAGTGCTGGTGGGTCATTTTGTAAAGGACAGTATAGTCGAAGGCAGTTATATAACATAAATAGAAGGTGATCAGAGGGTGCATAAATAGTATAATTAAATGGATTCATAGTTGATTATAAAGCCATTCATAAATAATATTAACAGTTGACTGATGTCTGTTTCATTTTTGTCACTGAGGAGTCTAATTGGACCTATCTTAGAATACATAGTATTTATTACCAAATTTTGAATATTACATTAAGGAAAAGTATATTTTATTAAGCACTTACTATGTTTTAGGCAATATTTTGGACTTTTATATACACTGTCATTTAATTCTCACCATAATCCAGGTCAAAATTTTATTTTATTAATTTTATGTTTCATGCTCTCACCGAAAGCACAAAATGATTGCTACTATTCTGTTGAACTCATACTTTGAAGAGGTTAACAAAGACCTAAAACCAAGAAGGAGAAATGTAATTGGATTTAAAGTTAAATTTGACACATTTGTTCAAAATTCATTCAAAATGTTTCAAGACTAGAAGAGTAGAGTCCTGGGTTACAACATTTCGTTCGCAAGTAACCAAAGAGTTTTAGTCACCTGTAAACTCAATATATGTCAATAGTGTCATGGAGCTGTGAAAAAACGAATGTAATTGTTGTTATTCTAATAGAAGACTGGTGTCTCATCAAGTATTAAAATAATCCCACTGCAGTCTCTGCTGGTCCATATACATTTGCGGTAAAGGATACTGTTTGGACACTATTATCAGAGGGACTTTTACAAACTAGAGTGCATCAGGGAGAGGATTTGGGGGAGGAAATCTTACTTGATTAATGGTTGAAAGAACCAGCACATATTCAACTAAAGAAAGAGAAGGGGACATAACAGGAATATTCAAAAATAACAACAAAGTCATAATAGAATACCAGCTCTTTTTAGCTATTTTATTGTTTCGTTTCATTTGGTCCTCACTGTCATCCTGCGGGGTTGGTGCTCTAATGGTTCCATGGAAAGATTTAAAAAAGAAAGTGTCAGAGAATGTAGGTAACTTCCCTCGGATCTGATTTCAAAAATTTGATGACTATGTAAAATTATGGTAACTTTATTTTTTTATGCCTACCAAAGCAAGTTCTTCCTCCAAGATTGGTGGATTGTTAATCTAAGCTACATTAACAGAGACAAATATTTTGGCTTGATATTTAGAACAATCAAAAAAACAAACTTTCTAACAATTAGAAGCATTCGAGGATGGAATGAATGGTCTTCCTTGCGAGACTGGGAATCCTTCCTCCCTGGAAATCACCTGTCAAATGGAAAATGGAACTGTTTGGGGAGGACAATTGTGTAAATAGCCTAGGCATCTAGGGAGGAAATGTAATATAAAATATTAATTATGAATTCATTCTGAGGAGATTTTGTACTGTGTAGTTATCTCCTGTGAAAGGCAAGTCCCAGAGTATCTCTCTTCCTACGGTTTTCTGATCTTTTCATTCTCAGTGCCTCCATTATTTACCATTCCTTATGCTGCTGTATGGGATCCCTGGGAATTCTGACTGGTCCCTGGCCTCAGGTAGCTCACACTTTTGTCCACATAAGTAGATAACTTTTCTATGGTGCCATGAATTCTGAAACATATGTGGGGACCAAGTTCTGAGAGAAAGTAGAATAGAGCTCATTACTCTCTCCTAGTGAATTCAGCCAGAGGGAGGAAAAATATTCACAAAAGAGAGTGTAACTTTATTATGGGAAGGAGAGTAAATATTTGCCGGGTGGAATCAAGAGGAGTAAGGCATTTCAGCTACACTTTAGCCCACAGATATGAAAGCTATGGAAATGAAAGGAATTGCAAATAATTTAGTAGGATTGGAGAAGAGAGGCCTGAGGGAACACAGGTATGTCACAGGTCACAAAGGGCACACTAGGAATTTTGGGCTTTATCCTATAGGTGATGGGAACAATTGAAGGGCTTTTAAGGAGGGGAAACTATGCAAAATTATGAAAGTAGATATTCTGGAAAAATAAAGAAGGCATTTCCATAGTTCGGATTGTCTTTCCCCTTTCTCCTCTCTGTTATTGGACATAATAAAACGTCAACTAGAGTACATTTCTAACTTCACAATAATCAGCCTTCTGAGGAACATCCATGACAACAGATATTTCAGAAAATATTTGTCTTCAACCTATTTTGTTTTGATGCTTGTTACAAATGCCCGGTGGCAGCTAAGAAGGGAGGAACCAAATTGCCTTCAACCAGGTTAAAATTTCAGTCTCTGTAAATGTTAGAAGCAGCTTTCTCTGGTGGAAAACATTATGGACAAGCTTTACAAGGTTTGCTGTACGCCTTTTCCATAATAAGGCTCCCTTTGTCCTTGAACGTTGCAGCATTCCTTCTGCCCGGCCTGTAAGCTTGTCCAGCCAGGCAATCCAACTCGTCTGTACGCTTGGCCCTGTTCCTAGGACACTGCTCAATTCCTGTGGTCAGAGTGGCCCCTGTGAGTTCGCTCTGTATCTCTGCTAGTGAGTTTCCCCATGGCTGCATTGCATTAAGCAGGGAAACTTTCCGGGGCTCCATGTAAAACTCAGAAGTGACATTGACCTCAGCACAGATCAATAATGACAGGGGTAAGAGGAATAACACAGACCTCTCAAAAGAGTTTAGTGCAAATTAACTTCATAATTTAAAAAAACACTCTGCCATCTAATGCCACTTTCCCCACTGTGCCCATCCTCCATTAGAAATGCAAGAGAAACTTCCCATCTCTCCTTAGTCCTGATTTCGACATTTTTTGCTGTCAGCCTGCTTAGATAGGTCTCTGCATGTACAACACACAGTTCTGCCATCAATGCTGCCCACACTCTCCTAATGAAAACCTTTCCATGGCACTTGAAAACAAGCTGGTCACAATGTAAGTGTATTCCATGTAACATTTTAATATCAGTGTTTCTTTATATAGCTTTTCCAAAAGCTTAAATATCCTCCTCTCTCTTAAATGTGTGACGTAATTCATATAAACATGATGGTTAAAAGTTCTATGGGATTCTGTGTGCATTCTTTTATTTAGACTCATACTTGGTAAACCTGATTTTACACGCTTAAATTTTCTTTAGGGCCGCCTCCTATTTATTTTCCTTTTCCTCAGATCTCCAAACTATTATTTAGAGGCTAAACAATTATAACTAAAGAAGAACTTTCATTTGCTTTCAAATAAATGGTTTTATGATTTCACCACTGGAAATGTATCAGATAAGTGTCTAGAATCCGCAACAGTGAAACCAGTCTTAGAGGTGAACTTGTCAGGCCAGCAGCTGGGTGGGAAAAGGAAGCTACTTAGGCTGTACACTTGCACTTGACATGGACAGAAGTTATCAACACTAACCGCACTTGCACTTGACACGGACAGAAGTTATCAACACTAACCAACGCCATCTCTAATTACTGCTGTGATTAGTATCAAAGAATTGGGCGCCAGGAGGCTTGCTTTCCTAAAAAAAAAAATACAGTGCCATATGTTGCAATGTTTTTTGTGCAGTTTTCATAGGTTATTAAAGATTTCTCTGTCCTAGCCATTTTCCTATCAAATTTCCCTTCATTTGAAATGTATTTCTAAAGAAGCAAGTTTTCCCACTTGTTCCAAGTGGAACTTTTTGAAAAATAAACTGCCATTTCATTTTGTAAAGATGCCTCCTCTTCTTAGTCTAGAGGTGTATGACTGAAAGGGAATTCATTTAAAGACCAAACAGAAGGAAGAAGAAGGTCTAAGAGAAGCCTCAAGGCCTTTTCTCAACATGGAGTCTGCTTGTCAAACAGTGTTTCAGTAATTAATATAGTTTAATCCTGCTGGACAAAATATTTTCTGCTCAATAAAATATTTCTCTACAACTCTTTCAATTTAAATGTGAGAGAACAATGTTTCTGAAACAGAAGGCAACATAAATTAGTGTAAAGCATACAGTATTAGAAACTAGGTCTCCTATCATCTTATAGATGTGTTGTATCTTTTAAATAATAGACCATATAATAAAGGACAATATATGTTGAGTATAAGGATTTATCATGCTTTCTTTTTCTCCTAGAACATTGCTTTTTAAAATATTACCCTATGCAGACTTTGGAATCTGCTCCAACATGAAAAGAGCTTGGAAGCCTTCACTCCCATTCTTAAAAAAGGAACAAGTTGTACAAACTGAAAGTTGATGACCTTTCTTGGCAGGTGAGATCAGTCAGAGCTGAGATTTTACTTACTGGGGACAGAAGCCTCAGGAGCCATATTGTGGTGAATTGTTGTGAACCAGTAAGAGCATGAGAGACTCCTGAGGACCACAGTTTTTAGGGAAGTCCCACATTTTCATAGGCTTTGCCTTCAGAAACCTCACTAAGTTCTCATGTTGAAGATTTGAAATGACATCCCGCTTGCGATTCAGGAAAGGTTAGAGTAACCATTGCAAAGTAGTTCCAGAGTGTTCTCCATACCAAAGACCTTTTCTCCAAGGGAAAAGACCTTACCAGAGCTTCATCCCACTTGAGGGTAGGGCATTTTTTCTCATTCCAGTTCCCTCTAGTCCTCCTGTCTCAGCTAGGCAGGGGAAAACCTAAGAAACATTGAGACGGTCACAGCCCAAGGACAGAGGCCAACTGAGACATGGTCACAGATTTATAGAGCACTTCCCTTTCCCCATACTTTACCACCACACCAAAGGGGCTCTGATATGACAATAGATTATATATAAAAGAGTTGTGAAACACAGATTCTTTCTGAGAAGTGCTTAGTGAAGACCAAGGTCAACAGGGGAGACAAAAACAAAGACACTAGAGGAATTTAAAGCCTTTGGAACCTAGAGCTACAGTCAGAGGAATATAAAATTTCACACTAAAGGCTTATTACCTCAGTTCCTATTATCCTGTATATCATGTCTGGCTTAAAAAAAAAATTTACAAGGCGTGCGAAAAGGCAAGAAAAAGGCAAGAAAAAAAAGTGTGAAAAGACAAAGTAAACAGCCGAGCCAGGCTCAAATATGATACAGACGTTGGAATTGTCAAACAAGGAATATAGTATAACTATGCTTAGTATGTAAGGACTCTAATGGCAAAGTAGACAACAGGAAAAAAACAAGTGCAAAGGTAAGCAGAGAAATGGGGCTCTAAGAAAGAGTAATCGAAAACACGAAAACAGAGATAGAGCCCTTTGGTGGGCAGATCAGTTGACTGAACATGGCTTGAAGACACGTCAAACCGAAATATAAAGAAAAAAAAGAATCAATCAATCAATAAATTCAAGAACTGTGGGTTAATTTTTCAAGCTATATATAAAATTGGAATATTGCGGAGAATAAAAAGAGAACGGACCAGAAAAATCTTTAAAGGCAGCGCAGTTCCCAAAATGAATGACAGACACAAAATCATAAATCCAGGAGGCTCGGATCACATGCTGAGCTTGATAAATGCCAAAAATACACACCTGGATGTATATTCAAACCGCAGGAAACCAAAGAAAGAAAAGGCCTTGAAAGAAATCAGGAAGAAAAAGGGAAACCAAACCAACCTTATCTATAGAGGAATAAGGAAAAATTAGAGAAAACTTCTACTCAGAAAGTGTGCAACAGAAGTGAGCAGAAAATGAAGGGCTGGAAACAGAAAACACGGGTGTAGAATTTATATTCAGTGAAATTATCTCTCAAAAGTGAAGGAAAAATAGACTTTTTCCTACAAAAAAACCCGAAGGAATTTACCACCTGCAGATTTATTTTGCAAGAAATGTTAAATTAAGTTCTTTAGGTTGAGAGAGATGCTATAGTTCAGAAACTTAGGTCTACATAAAGATAAGAGGAGTGTTGGAGAAGGACTGAAGGAAGGTAAAATATCTTTTATCGTATTTCCTCTTTTATTTCTCTTATTCTTAGTTGATCTAAGATGTAAATGTTTGGAATGATAATAGTAACAATGTATTGAATGATGACAGCGTATAGGTAAATGAAAGGAATGCTGATGATATTATAAGATGTAAAAAGGAGGGAGTGGTGATGCTCTGTTATAAGGTACCTGCACTGTGATGAAGTGGTGTAGTGTTATTTGAAGGTAGACTTAGATTAATTAAAAATGCATATGACAAACACTAGGGCAACCACTTCATTTTTTAAAAGAAGAATTATAATTGGTATGCTAAGAGAGGAGATAAAAGGGAACAAATGAAAATAATAAAGGCAGAAAATGAGGATTAAAAAGAAACAAAGAACAGATACAGCCAGTAGAAAAGCAGTTATAAATATGGGAGATATTGATCCATCTCTATCAATAATCACTTTAAATGTAAAAGGTCTAAATATACCAATTAAAGGTACAGATTGTCTGAGTGGACAAAAAAAGAACCCAATTATATATTTTCCATAATTACACTTTATTTACAAGAAACCCACTTGTAGTATAAACCACAGATAAGTTAAAAGTCAAGGTATCAGTAGGAACTCCTGTGTAGCCTAATACAGTAGAGAAGCCACATACAGAAACATGTGCATATATGTATATGTGTATATACATGTACATGTGTTAGTGTGCACACAGAGTTCTTTTCTCTGTCAGTTGGCAGGGCCTAGAATCAATGACACTCCAGTATCACTTTAAGCAGCAGCAGATTTCATGTCTGCGTGGTGATGGCCATGTCAGAGTATATTTATGGCGATGTTACACTTCTCAGCATTTGCCATTCAACCATGTGGAAAGTCATTCATGAAGGAACTTTAAAAAATAAACTACAAATTGTGGAGTTTTTGATTGTCTTCCATTGACACGAGGGGTGCCATAGGTCAGCAAAATGGTCAGGGCAGTGTCTTCTGCAATGCCAGAGCGTATCAGTTGGAGTATATCTCTTTCCATTCCAGGGGTGCAATAAAAAGGAAGGGCAAACAAACGTGTTAAAATTGATACCCACAATAATAGGTTAAATGATGACACTGTTTTTTCTAATATATATGTATATATTTCATATATATAAAACATTTTTATGTTAAAATATTTGTGTATCATATATTAGAAGAAAAACTAAAGGTTATGAGTGTGTATGAAATTTTGGATTCTTTTCCACCTGCGGGTTTAGAAATTATGGTTTGTGAGTTGCACATTTTAAGGTAGCCCCGTTGTTTAAGAATCACCCTACTAATTGTTGTAAATCGTGTTTGCACAATTTAAGTAAAACGCCTTCTTTTAAAGGCAGCAAAATCAATTTATTACCCAGCAATGGGCAGTAAATGACTCCTGCATTGTAGACAGAGTATCGTAATTGCTTCTGCGACTCTGGTGACGCAAATAAAGCTGTTGGCCTTTGCTACACTGGCAGGTGTTGCCCTGAGGGACTGCTACCTATTCTTTCAAAAACCCACTAATGCAAAGCCAACAACTATTCGTATTTCCTGAAAATTTCCTTTTGGAAAATAAAAACCTGTGGAATTTACTGACTTCTAATGTGCTTTAATAGAACTGAATCATATCCATCCGGAGGAGGTTGTTCTGTCTCTGTCCCTTCCTTTGGAATCAGTAACCCACAGTTTGGTAGTTTTAACTATCCACCTCCCTCCTCTTTCTGCCCCTTCTTGTCTCACTCTGTCTCACAGAGCAAAAATAGATCAAGTGCTGTGTATATAAAGGAAAATCTAAATTGATATTTAATTCATCTAATTTTAGACTTACTGTATACTACACAGAAAACTTAAAAGCAATTAATTTGACATTTTGTTTTCAAGTCTATAATGTTGAAAACATTCACTTTATATCAAAAATTTGTGTAACCTGCAACAATCACCCCTTAATACAGTTTTCCTGCTTAAACACCCAGACAAAGCAATCGATGTAGTCATTTAAGCTAAAACTAGCTAAATGCAGTCAACTGTATTTGTTATAACTATATTTGCACAGTTTTAACTGTAGCTCCTTTCCAGACAATGGATATGCTATTTTGCATTCTGTTAATATATTGAAGTTTTTCACATTTCCAATATTGTGCCACTTTTCTATGTAGTAGATAGGGAGAGAAAACTTCAGTGAAACCTAAACATCTCAAAGTTAAAAATTTCTTATTTACAGCAAACACAGACTCATATTTTGTCCTTGGAAAGTTCCTTTGACTTTACGCCCTAATCATCTTAGATAAATGATTGAATATATTTCACACGCAAGGCCTAAAACCCAAATGATACTCTGAACAGTCCTTTTGTTAATTTCCTTTTGAGGAAATTACATTCCTTAATGCCCTTAATAAATCCTCTCTTTATGGCCACACCTCCCATTGGGATTTTAAGGGTCAGGCTATAAATTAATTATTGAAATATAGTTTATATACAATATTACATTAGTTTCAGACATACAGCATAGTAATTTAACAATTCTATACATCACCAAATGCTCATCAGGGTAAGCGTAGTTCCCCATTACTATACCAAGATATTACAGTATCGTTGGTTATATTCTCTATGCTGTACTTCCATTCTTGCAACTAATTTATTTCATAATTTGAAGTTTATACATCTTCATATCCTTCACATATTTCACCCATCCCTCCCACCCCTCCCTAAGGTAACTAAGAGTCTGCTGTCAATATTTATGGGCCTTTTTCTTGTTTACCTTGTTTTTTAGATTTCACATGTCAGTGAAATTATATGGTATTTGTCTTTCTCTGCCTGACTTATTTCACTTACGTGATACTTCTAGGTCCACTCTTGTTGCAAATGGTAAGAGCTCCTTATTTTTTATGGCAGAATAATATTCCATTGTGCATATGTACGACATCTTCTTTACCTATTCATCTGTTGATGGACCCACTTGTGTTACTACTATATATTAGTTATTGTAAATAATGCTGCAATAAACATGGATGTTCATGCATCTGTTTGAATTGGTGATTTTTACTTCAGGTAAATTTCCAGAAGTAGAATTTCTGGGTTGCATGGTATTTCTAATTTTAGTTTTTTGAGAAACCACTGTACTGCTTTCCATAGTGGCTGCACCAATTTACATTCCCACCAACAGGGTGCAAGGGTTCCCTTTTCTCCACATCCTTGCCAACACTTGCTATTTCTTGTCTTGTTGATATGCCACTCTGATTGGTGTTATAAATTTAGAATCCTTGTTACTGACTAGAGCTCCCCCCAGCAAGTGTCAGACTTTTCAATTCCATCAGATTCCCTGAAAGGAACTGCTGTTCCTACTTTCCTGATTAGAGTGAGGTTTAAGTCACCAGACTCAGGACTTGTGAGTAGATCACACTAGGGGATAAATGCTACTCTAAAAAGAAAATGGACCTTCCCTTTGAAAAATTCTATCTGCCCAGTTTGACACCTTGCATGTTGCACCATAATCAAGGCTCCAAATGGCAAGCGTCCTTGGCCATTGAGTGTAATGACTACAAGGGCAGCACTTCCCATGAACTGTGACTTCTAGACAGAAGATACTTCCATTTGTCTCTAAACTTTTTGTGACTCTGAAATCTCATAAACTGGGTGAGTCTCTCAGGATATCGACATGTCTCCTGAGACCTCCTATATTAGCCATGGTTTAGAATCCAACGTTAGCCGTCTTCTAGAGATCCCCCAGGAGAGCAGCCGTGCAGTACTTCTCATCATATCACATTCCTGCCGGCATCACTTTGCTCTCTTCCTTAAGGTTTTATAGGTAGGCCCAAGTTTGCTTCGTTTCCACTCCTTTAGTCAGTGATCAGATGAAGTAGATTCCCAATGTAGAAGAAATCTTAGATAACTAGGAAGACTTGATCCAATGGGGGTTTGTGAAAATTTAACTGAAATAAAGATACCATGGTCTGGAGTTGAGCTACATAATAATCTTTATAAATAGAAAGACCTCAAAATGAAAACCAAGATGGTCAACCAAGAATAAAAATGAAACAAGCATCAAAGTTTGTACTTAGGAGTGACAAAGCAGGTTAGAATAAGGAACAAAGAAAAGATCTAAAAGCTAAATCTCTGAACAATAGGCACATATATGAAACCACACTTTATTAGTGAACTGTAAAGATGGGCATAACTTATTCTCCCTCTTAAAAAAGAGCTTTTTTAATTGGTATACAATTCTCTGAACATAATTTATTTTGACATATGTAAAACACCCTGAAACCATTACCAAAATAAGAAAATGAACATATTCTTTACTTACAAATTTTCCTCATGCCATTTGCAGTCCTTCCCTACTGTCAGTCCCCCCACCCTTCCTCAGACAACCACTCATCTGCTGTTACTATACATTCACTTGTATTTTCCATAGTTTTAAATAAATAGCATCATATAGAATGTATTCTTATTTAGTAAGACTTCTTTCACTCAGCCTAATTATTACTGAGTCCTGTTCCACTATAAGGATATACTGTGCTTGGCTTTCCCTTTCAGCTTCTGATGGACATTTGGGTTGTGTATGTGTGTATAAGTCTTTGTAAGAACACACACTTTCTTTTTCCTTGGGTAACTACCCAGGATTGGAATAGCTGGACCACACAGTAGCTGTATGCTCAGCTTTTTAAGAAACTGCCGAACTGTTTCTCAAAGTGGCAATGTCATTTAAAATTCCCACCAGGAATCTCTGAGAGCTTCGCTTTCCCCAGGTTCTCATTAATATTGCTATGATCTGTCCTTTTAATTTTAGTTCTCCTAAGAAATGTATAATGGTATATATTGTTGTGGTTTAATGTGAATTTCCTGAATAACTAAATGCTATATATATTTCTGTGTGCTTATTTGCCATTCATATATCTTTATATTTTCTTTGGAGAAGTGTCCGTTAAAACCTTTTGCAGTTATTAATTGGGTTGTTTTTGTAATTTTTAGTTTTGAGACTTTATATATTATGGGTATAAGTCTTTTATCAGACATGTGGTTTGCAAATATTTTCTTCTGTTATGATTATCTTTTTTAGAGACTTTATTTTTTAAGAGCAGTTTCAGGTTTACAAAAATTGAGGAAGGAACAGAGATTTACCATGTACCTTCTGCCCTGACACATCTGTCGTCTCCTCCATCAACACCACTCACAAAAATGGTACATTTTTTTTTTTTTACAAAGGATGAACCTACATTGACTCTTCATAATCACCCAAAGTCCATAGTTTACTTGAGGTTCACTCTTGGTGTGCATTCTATAGGTTTGGGAAAAAGCATAAGAACATATGACCATTACTGTAATATGCAAAGAATTTTCGCTCCCCTCAAAAATCCTCTGGGCTCTACCTATTCATCCCCCCTCCTCATTCCAACCCCTGGCAGCACTGATCTTTTTACTGTCTTGATAGTTTGCCCTGTTCCAGAATATCATGTAGTAGAAACATATGTAGTCTTTTCTGATCAGCTTCTTTCATACTAACAATATGCATTTAAGGTTTCTCCATGGCTTTTCATGGCTTGATAGCTAATTTCCTTTTAGTGGTGAATAATCTTGCATTGCCTCGGTGGACCCAGTTTATTTAACCATTTACCTACCAAAGACATCTTGGTTGCCTCCACGCTTTGACAATTATGAATAAAACTGCTCTAAACATTTGTGTACAGGTTTTGTGAGGAAATAAGTTTTCATCTCCTTTGAGTAAGTACCAAGGTGCATGACTGCAGATCCTATGGCGGAACTATGTTTTGCTTTGTAAGAAATAACCAAACTGTTTTCCAAGGTGGCTGCACCATTTCACATTCCCATAAACAATACATGGGAGTTCCTGTTCCACAGCTTCAGCATTTGGTATTGTCAGTGTTCTGGACTTTGGCAATTCCAATAGATGTGTAATGGTATCTTATCATTGTTTTAATTTGCATTTCCCTGATGGGATATGATGCAATGCATTTTTCCATATACTTAGTTTCCAAGTGTATATCTCCTTTAGTGAGGTGTCTGTTAAGGTCTCTGGCCCATTTTTTAATAGGGTTGTTTGTTTTCGTATTTAAAAAAAATTTGTTATTGAAGTGTAGTGGATAGACAATCTTATATTAGTTTCAAGCATACAACACAGTGGTTCACCAGTTACCCATATTATTTAATCCTCACCCCCACTAGTGTGGCTACTATCTGTCAATATAGAAAGATGTTACAGAATCATTGACTATATTCCCCATGCTGTCCTACTGTCCCTGTGACCAGCTTATATTGTGATTGTGAATTATTGTTCCCATTTACCCATCTCACCCTTAACCCCCAAGTGCCCCAATCCCTCCCCCTTGGTAACTGTTAGTCACTTCTCAGTGTCTATGAGTCTGCTGCTATTTTGTTCCTTCTGTTTTGCTTTGTTTTTATATTCCATGCATAAGTGAAATCATATGGAATTTGTCTTTCTCCACCATTTCACTTAGCATATAACCTCTAGATACATCTATGTTGCAAATGGCAGGATTTCTTTCTTTTTTATTGCTGAATAATATTCTGCTGTGTTTATATACCATTTCTTCTTTATTCATTCATCTATTGATGGACATTTTGGTTGTTTCTATATCTTGTCTATTGTAAATAATGTAGCAATAAACATAAGGGTTCCTATATGTCTCCAAATCAGTGATTTTGCTTCCTTTGGGTAAATTCCTAGAAGTGGAATTGCTGGGTCATGTGGTATTTCTATTTTTAGTTTTTTGAGGAACCTCCATACTACTTTCCACAATGGCTGCACCAATTTACATTCCCACCATCAGTGTAGGAGGGTTCCCATTTTGCCACATACTTGCCAACATTTGTTATTTCTTGTCTTTAAGTTAGTGGCTGTTCTGACTGGTGTGAGGTGATATCTCATTGTGGTTTTGATTTGCATTTCCCTGATGATTAGTGATGTGGAGCATCTTTTCATGTGCCTATTGGCCGTTTGTATTTCTTCTTTGAAGAAATGTCTGCTCAGGTCAGACATTGCCCTTTTTCTAATCAGGTTATTTGTTTTTTTTTGATGTTGAGTCTTATGGGTTCTTTATATATTTTAGATGTTTAACCCTTAACCAATAAATCATTTATGAATATATTCTCTCATATTGTAGGTTTCCTTTCTGTTCTGTTGATGGTGTCCTTTGCTATACTGAAGCCTTTAGCTTCATGTAGTCCCACTTGTTCATTTTTGATTTTGTTTCCCTTGCCCAAGGAGATGTGTCCAGGAAACAATCGCTCATGCTTATGTTCAAGAAATTTTTGCCTATGTTTTCCAAGTTTATGGTTTCATGTCTTACATTTAGATCTTTAATACATTTCAAGTACATTTTTATGTATGGAGTTAGACAAAAATCCAGTTTCATTCTCTTGCATGTAGCTGTCCTGTCCAGTTTTCCCAATACAAGTTATTGAAGAGATTGTTTTTCCCCCACTGTATATTCATGGCTCCCTTATTATGTATTAATTGACCATATATTCATGAGTTTATATCTGGACTATCTATTCTGTTCCATTGTTCTATGGTTCTGTTTTGTGCTAGGACCATACTGTTTTGATTAGTGTAGCTTTGTAGTATAACTTGAAGATACAGAGTGTAATATCCCAGCCTTCTTCTTTCTCAGGTTTGCTTTGGCTATTTGGGGTCCTTTGTGGTTCTATATGAATTTTAAGATTATTTGCTCAAAATACCATTGGTATTTTGGTAAGGATTGCATTGAATCTGTAAATTACTTTGGGCAGGATGGCTATTTTGACAATATTAATTCTTCCTATGTGTGAGCATTTATAAATGGGATACATTTCTATTTACTGGTGTCTTTTTTAATTTCTCTCATGAGTGTCTTATAGTTTTCAGAGTACAGGTCTTTCACCTCCCCAGTTAGGTTTATTCCTAGGTATTTTATTCCTTTTAATGTAATTGTAAATTGAATTGTCTTTATGATTTCTCTTTCTCTAATTTTTTGTTATTATACAGGAATGCCATAGATTTCTGTGTGTTAATTTTGTGTCCTGCAACTTTGCTGAATGCAGTTATTAGTTCTAAATAGTGTTTTGGTGGAGTCTTTAGGGTTTTCTATGCATGATATCTTATCATCTGCACATAGTTACAGTTTAACTTTTTCTTTACCAATTTGGATGTCTTTTATCTCTTTACCTTGATGGTTGCCATGGCTAGGACTTCCAGTGCTATGTTGAATAAAAGTGGTGAGAGTGGACAACCTTGTCTTGTTCCTGATCCTAGAGGAAAACATTTCAGCTTTTGCCATTAAGTATGACATTAGCTGTGGGTTTGTTGTATATGGCCTTTATTACATTGAGGTTGCTACCCTCTATACCCATTTTGTTTAGAGTTTTTATCATGAATGGATATGGAATTTGTCAAATGCTTTTTCAGCATCTGTTAAGATTATTATATGATTTTTATCCTTTTTTTGTTGGTGTAGTGTATCATATTGATTGATTTACAAATATTGTACCCTCCTTGCACCCCTGGAATAAATCCCACTTGGTCATGATGGATGATCCTTTTGAACTTGGTTTGCTAATATTTTGTTGAAGATTTTTACATCTATTCTCATCAGGGATATTTGTCTATAATTTTCTTTTTTTGTGGTGTCTTTTTCTGGTTTTGGTATTAGAATGATGCCTACCTTATAGAATGAGTTTGAAAGTATTCCCTTCTCTTCTACTTTTTGGAATACTTTAAGAAGGATGGGTGCTAGCTCTTCTTTAAATGATAAAATTCAACTGTGAGTCCATCTGGTCCTGGATTTTTGTTTGTTGGGAATTTTATGATTACCTATTGAATTTCACTCCTGGTAATGTTTTCTTTTATTAATGAGCTTATCTTTTCATCCAATTAGCAGTATCTTTCAAGAACAGAAATTTTAATTTATATATTTATAAATTATCAATTTTTTGTTAATGTAATGTTCTTTTGATTTCATTTCTAAGAAACCTTTTCCTAACCTAAGCTCATAAGAATTTTTCTTTTGTGTGTTCTTTTTTTTTCTTTTTACAGCTTTTAATTTTACATGTATGCTTATGATGCATTTTGGATTGATGTTCATTTTTCTCATGTGTGGATAACCAGTTATTACAGAATCATTTGTTGAAAAGACTATTCTTTCTCAATGAATTTCCTTTGTACTTTTGTCAAAAATTAGCTGTTCACATATGTTCCATTATCTGTTTCTTGTGACATTAATGTTACACAGTCTTGATTACTGCAACTTTATAACAAGTATTGAAATCAGGTAGTATTTGCTCTTCAACATTGTTCTTCTTTTTCAAAATTGTTCTAGCTTTTTCAGCCAATTTACATTTCAATATGAACTCTAGAATTAGTTTGTCAGTTTCTAAAAATCCTCCTGTGAGTCAAAGAGAGGCTTTGCATCTTGAGCTCAATTTGGAGAGAATTGATATAATAACAATGGTGAGTCTTCTGATCCATGAATATTTATTCAGATTTTCTTTAATGTTTGTCAGCAGTTTTGTAGGTTCCATTGTAAAAATCTTGCATATCATTTATCATTTTTATCCCCTGGCATTTAAAAAATAATATTGTAAGTAATATTTTAATCTTTAATTTCTGATAGTTTATTGCAAATATTTAGAAATACAATTGATATTTTATTTTGATTTTGTATCCTCCAAAATTGTTAAATTCATTTATTAGTTTTAGTAGCTTGTATGTAGATTCCATTATATTGCCCAACTGGATGCTCATGTTATCTGTGAAAAAAGAATTTTCATCTTCCTTTGCAACACTTTTATTTATTTTTCTTGTTCCACTAACTAGAACCTCCAATGCAGTGTTTAACAAAAGCCATTAACAGTGGAGTCATTCTTGTCTTTGCCCTGGTTTCAGGGAGATAACATCCCATCTTTCACCATTAAGTAAAGTTGACTGTAGGTTTTCCCCATTATAAAGTTAATGAAGTGTTCCTCTATACTTAGTTTTCTGAAAGTATTTATCAGGCATGGATGCTGATTTTTACCAAATGTTTTTTCTACATCTATTGAATTATCATATGATTTCACTTTTTAAATTTATAAAAAATTATATTGATTGATTGTATGCCATAATTCCTTTTTAAGTATGTTGGGATTTGATTTCCTGAAATTTGTTCAAAAGGAATGTTGGTTTGTAAATTTTTTCTCTCCTGGTTTTGGTACCAGGATATTGCTACCTTCATAGAAGAGTGAGTTGGGACGTATTCCTTCCTCCTCTTCAATGTTTTCAATCTGGCAACTTCTGCCTTTCAGCCTGAGCAATAAGACCATTTAAATTTAATGTGATATTGAAATGGTTAGATTTAATTTTATTATTTTAATATTTGATTTCTATTTCTTCTGTCTTTCATGCATTGATTTACAGCCTCATTTTAAATTAATAGAATATTTTAATTCTATTTTGTCTCCTCTGTTAGCTTATTAACTTTTATTCTTTCTGTTATACATCTTTAACTTATCACAGTGTACCTTAAAGAGAGATTATACTACTTCCTATATAAGAATTTTATCATAGCATACTTCTATTTCCCCTATGCTGCTGTTGTTATCCCTTTTATTAATACTTATTATAAATTCTCAATACAATGTTATTGCTTTTATACAGTCAATTATCTTCTAAAGAGATTTAAATATAAAGAAAAAGTCTTATGTATTTACCCATGCTGTCATTATTTCTGGTGTTTTTCATTCCTTTATGTAAACAGATATTTGGAATTGATATTTTTTTTCTGTCTAGAGTATGTCCTTTAAAATATCTTTTGGTATGAATCTACTAATGATAAATTCTTTCAGTTTTTCTATGTATGCCTATGCCTAAAGAAATCTTTATTTCATATTTCTTTTTTAAATAAATTTCTCTAGACATAGAATTTTTGGTTAACAGTTTTTTTCTCCTTGTGCATACTTTAATGATGTCTCTCTATTCTTTTCTGCCTTGTATTGTTTTTAATGAGAAATTTGCTATTATTTTTATATTTTGTACTGTGTTGGTAATGTGCCTGCATTTTGTAGTTGCTTTTAAGATATTTTCTTTAACATGAATTTTTAATAATTTGATTATGAAATAGTTTGATATGGTTTTCTTTGTTTTTTGCTTGGGGTGCATTGAGATTCTTGGATTTAAGGTGTATAGCTTATTTTTTAAATCAATTTGGAATACTTTTAGCCATTATTTCTTCAAATATTTTTATGGTGTTCTGGAAACTCCAATAACACTTATATTAAGCTGCTTGAAGTTGCACAGAGCAGTGACGCTCTTTCCTATTTTTCTCTTAGTTTATGGATAGCTCCTATTGGCACATCTTCAAATTCATTAATCTTTTCTTTTGCAGTGTCTAATCTGCCATGAACTTCATCCAGAGTATTGTTCATATCAGATCTTATAGTTTTCATCTTTAGATCTTCAACTTGTGTTTTTTTAACATCTGAAATATGGTTATAATTATTGTTTTAATGTCATTGTTGGCTAATTCTAGTATGTGTCAGTTCTGGATTATTTGCAGTTGATTGATTTTTCTCTTCAGTATGGATTATATTTTCTGACTTTTTACATGCCTGGTAAGCTTTGATTGGATGCGAGATGTTGTGACTATTACTTTGTTCAGTGCTACATATTTTTTATTCCTATAACTTTCCATGACCTTTAAGCTGAAGTGGTTTAGATACTAAAAAGTAGTTTAATCCATTTTAGTCTTTCTTTTAAGATCTTAAAATGATTTATATCCCACAGGATATAGGAACAGAGAAGCATTTAATCTATAGCTAATTATATCCTACTGCTTAAGACACTTCTGAACACTCTACTCAATCTGCCATCAATTGTGAGGTTTTCTGCTCTGGGTGATGGAAACAGACACTATTCCTATTCCAGTATGAACATTGAGCATGGTTTCCTCTGTTCCTCTGAGACAATGCTGTCTAGCCTTGGGGAATTTCCTTCATATATATGCACAGACCAGCAGAGATTTTGCTGAGCGCCTGAAGGGGACCCTCTGTGGTTTCTGGGATTCTCTGTGTAGCTCTCTTTATCTTGGCAAAACCTAGACACTTTTTACTCCCTAAATTTCCTGCTCTGTCTTCTCTACTTGGAGAGTTGGTAGGCTTTACATGAGATTCTTCTCTGTGCACTGTGGTCTCAGAACACTTCAGGCAATAAGCTGAAGAAAGCACAGAGCACACCTTGTTTGTTGCCTATCTGTCAGGATTTACTGCCCTTTATTGCCTGGCATCCAGCGTCTTGAAAGCTCTTTTATATATTTTGTCTGTTTTACTTTGGTTGTTTCAAGCAGGAGCAAGGTACATATGTTCCTTATGCTATCTTGTTTAATAGCAAAGCCCCTATCCCTTTTAAAGCATGCAAATTGATAAAATTATACCATTTTACACATCATTACATCCACTATAGCAAGTCAAGCCTAGGTTTTATGTATACTTTGGGTACACTCTGTGCAGAACTGGAGCTCCCTCGTGCTTTTCTGTTACTAGTTCAATGTCTCTATCATTCAAAAGGAAGGTGAGCTCTAACTTGCATGAAGCCAAGAACACCTATTTCAATACATATCAAGTGTTCACAACGAGAACTTAATGAAGCTTTAAAGGATATATTGGATTGCAGAGTTCCCTAATTTTATGTTGGGGAAATTGAAATTATTTCCATTAATATTTGTGAAACAAATTCTATCAGGTAAATTAGGCCACAGAATTTAAAGGAAAAATCAAACTAGAGATGATAAATTAGGTCATACCACAGTAGCTGTAAATTGGGGGAGAAAAATGCCCTGATTGCTCAGCTCAAGTCTGAGCTTTAAATCTTTTACTAGCTTCTTAGCTTTCCTGTGATGTGCTGGGTCCTGGCAGGTGGTTCACCACAGGGACTAATCTGGGAACATTCAATTGCCCAGAGAGCTACTAATCCCTGAAGGTTAGCAGTGAAGACTGAACTGATTGTCTGGCATTGCCCAGAGCCCTAGGGAACAATGTTGGGGACCTAGGACCAAATAAATAGAATACAGATGGGGTTGGAGGTTATTGTCCATAGCCTCCAGCTCCAGAGGCCATGCAAAAAGAGCTAAAGGGCCTTACTACTACACTTATTTCTAAAACCTGGAAAATAACTTTACTTAATCATTATCTTTCTACTCTTCCATTAATAAGATTAAATAAAAAGAAGGATACATAGTTATGGGGGAAATATAGAATCAACTGGAACAATTATACTTCAAAAATTTATCTCAGAGTACCTCTAAGGAGAGTACACCTGCTCTAAACCCCTCTAAGTAGCTTCCTTACTCCTCTGGCCAGTAGGGACATACTTAGACAAACAAACGTGGAAGAAATATACTTTATGCCTTATATTTTTTCGTGAGATTTCAAGACCATTTGTATTCTGCACTGTAAATGTTCTGTATGTGCTTTAATGTAAAACTATGTCTTCAACTGTTTACTGTTAAATGACTTAACTTGCCCTACCTTTAAACCATCAGATAAAAGTATCACTCTAGGAACATGCACTGCATCTATCTCATGGCACCCAGCACACAACCACATAACCTTTGGTGTAAACATAATCCAATCTGGGAAGATCTCTATGAAAGTAAAGTACATCAAGCCCAGGAAATACTTCTTCGTGCTCTTTAAGGGCAGTCTCATGACTAATGATTAATGACAAAGCACAATAAATTTTTTTCAACTTTCTTACTAATTAAATTTTTCTTCTTGATTCTTGTAAAATTCTACTCACAAATTTCAATTTTTAAAAAAGAACAGTACACCATAATATGATCTTGATTTATATTTGACTTTGACATAAATGCATATATGTGTTTGTATGTGTTTGTATGTGTACACATGCATGCATGCATTTTTTCAAGGAAATATACTCAATATATATATCATCTTGAAGAAAATATCCTCACATGTATTACAGAGATATTTGCTTTGTTTTATTTTTCTTTGTTTAATGTCTTTCTCATTAAATTATCTCTTAGCATGGAAACTGTCTGTGAACAGAGAAGTGACTGGAATACTTGTTGGAAGTCATGAAGATTGTTTTAGTGAGGCAGATACCTGTTTCGTTCTCTGTAAAAAACAGAATCAAGTTAGAACCTTTGTACCTCTGCAAATGGTTCACTTACTGAAAACCTTTTTCTCTTTTATTGATCAGATAAGTTCTTTTCTTTCTCTTTAAAACTCTGTTGTCTAGGTATACTCGATCCTTTTTTTTTCTCTTTTGAGCAGGCTGAGAGTGATCTTGCTTTTGTCTTTGCACATATATTCCACCCTGTAGCTATGTGCATGAAATACACTGGTCCAAACTCCTTTTTCCCTGATCCTTGCAAACTCTTCCATCTTAACCTCAGCCTTCACCTCCTCTGGAATTTTCCATGTTTATCCATAACAATGACTATTTCCTTTGTCTGGATCTCTACAAGAATTTTGTTTCATAATTTTCATTTGACATTTTAAAAATTTTTTTATTAATGTATTATTGATATACGCTCTTATGAAGGTTTTACATGAAAAAAAATGTGGTTAATACATTCACCCATATTATCAAGTCCCCACCCACACCCCAATGCAGTCACTGTCCCTCAGGGTAGTAAGATGCCACAGATTCACTGTTTGCCTTCTCTGTGCTACACTGTTTTCCCCGTGATCCCCCACACCATGCGTACTAAACATAATACACCTCAATCCTCTTCTCCCTCCCTCCTGACCGCCCTCCCACACCCCTCCCATAACCACTAGTTCCTTCTTGGAGTCTGTGAGTCTGCTGCTATTTTGTTCCTTCAGTTTTGCTTCGTTGTCATACTCCACAAATGAGAGAAATCATTTGGCACTTGTCTTTCTCTGTCTGGCTTATTTCACTGAGGATAATATCCTCCAGTTCCATCCATGTTGTTGCAAATGGTAGGATTTGTTTCTTTCTTATGGCTGAATAATATTCCATTGTGTATATGTACCACCTCTTCTTTATCCATTCATCTACTGATGGACACTTAGGTTGCTTCTATATCTTGGCTATTGTAAATAGTGCTGCAATAAACATAGGGGTGCATATGTCTTTTTGAGTCTGAGAAGTTGTATTCTTTGGGTAAATTCCAAGGAGTGGGATTCCCGGGTCAAATGGTATTTCTATTTTTAGATTTTTGAGGAACCTCCACATTGCTTTCCACAATGGGTGAACTAGCTTACATTCCCACCAGCAGTGTAGGAGGGTTCCCCTTTCTCCGCAGCCTTGCCAGCATTTGTTGTTCTTAGTCTTTTGGATGCTGGCCATCCTTACTGGTGTGAGGTGATATCTCATTGTGGTTTTAATTTGCATTTCCCTGATGATTAGTGATGTGGAGCATCTTTTCATATATCTGTTGGCCATCTGAATTTCTTCTTTGGAGAACTGTCTCTTCATAGCCTCTGCCCATTTTTTAATTGGGTTATTTTCTTTTTTGGGGTTGAGGTGTGTGAGTTCTTTATATATTTTGGATGTAAACCCCTTGTCAGATATGTCATTTACTAATATATTCTCCAATACTATAGGATGCCTTTTTATTCTGTTGATGGTGTCCTTTGCTGTACAGAAGCTTTTTAGTTTGATATAGTCCCATGTGTTCATTTTTGTTTTTGTTTCCCTTCCTGGAAGAGATGCGTTCAGGAAAATGTTGCTCGTGTTTATATTCAAGATATTTTGCCTATGTTTTCTTCTAAGAGTTTTATGGTTTCGTGAGTTACATTCGGGTCTTTGATTCATTTTGAGTTTACTTTTGTGTATGGGGCTAAACAATATCCAATTTCATTTTCTTGCATGTAGCTGTCCAGTTTTGCCAACACCAGTTGTTGAAGAGGCTGTCATTTCCCCATTGTATGTCCATGGCTCCTTTATTATATATTAATTGACATATATGGTTGGGTTTATATCAGGTCTCTGTAGTCTGTTCCATTGGTCTATGGTTCTGTTCTTGTGCCAGTACCAAATTGTCTTGAGTACTGTAGCTTTGTAGTAGAGCTTGAAGTTGGGGAGTGTAATCCCCCCAGCTTTATTCTTTCTTCTCAGGATTGCTTTGGCTATTCAGAGTCTTTTTTGGTTCCATA
This sequence comes from Phataginus tricuspis, assembly GCA_029783875.1. Lineage (NCBI taxonomy): Eukaryota > Metazoa > Chordata > Mammalia > Pholidota > Manidae > Phataginus > Phataginus tricuspis. The sequence continues at coordinate 10,675,319 of JAQQAC010026012.1, read as the reverse complement.
TGAATTTTAGAACAATTTGCTCTAGTTCATTGAAGAATGCTGTTGGTATTTTGATAGGAATTGCATTCAATCTGTAGATTGCTGTATGTAAAATGGCCATTTTGATAATATTAATTCTTCCTATCCAAGAGCATGAGATTTGTTTCCATTTATTGGTATCTTCTTTCATTTTTCTCATGAGTGTCTTGTAGTTTTCAGAGTATAGTTCTTTCACTTCCTTGGTTAGTTTTATTCCTAGGCATTTTATTCTTTTTGATGCAACTGTGAATGGAGTAGTTTTCTTGATTTTCTGCTAGTTCATCATTAGTGTATAGGAATGCAACATATTTCTTTGTATTAATTTTGTATTCTGCAACATGGCTGAATTCAGATATTAGATCGAGTAGTTTTGGAGTAGATTCTTTAGGGCTTTTCATGTACAATATCATGTCATCTGCAAACAGGGACAGTTTAAGTTCTTCCTTGCCAATCTGGATGCCTTTTATTTCTTTGTGTTATCTGATTGCTGTGGCTAGGACCTCCAGTACTATGTTGAATAGAAGTGGAGAGAGTGGGCATCCTTGTCTTGTTCCCGATCTTAAAGGAAAAGCTTTCAACTTCTCACTGTTAAGTATAATGCTGGCTGTGGGTTTGTCACATCCATGGCCTTTGTTATGTTGAGGTACTTGCAATCTATACCCATTTTGTTGCAAGTTTTTATCATGAGGGGATGTTGAATTTTGCTGAATGCTTTTTCAGCATCTATGGAGATGATCATGTGGTTTTTGTCCTTCTTGTTGATGTGTTGGATGATGTTGATGGATTTTCGAATGTTGTACCATCCTTGCATCCCTGGAATAAATCCTACTTGATCATGATGGATTATCTTTTTGATGTATTTTTGAATTCGATTTGCTAATATTTTGTTGAGTATTTTTGCATCTACGTTCATCAGTGATATTGGTCTGTAATTTTCTTTTTTTGTGGTGTCTTTCCACGGTTTTGGTATTAGAGTGATGCTGGCCTCATAGAATGAGTTTGGAAGTATTTGCTCTTCTACTCTTTGGAAAACTTTGAGGATGGATATTACATCTTCACTAAATGTTTGATAAAATTCAGCAGTGAAGCCATGTGGGATAGGGGTTTTGTTCTTAGTAGTTTTTTGAATACCAATTCAATTTCACTGCTGGTATTTGGTCTGTTCAGATTTTCTCTTTCTTTGTGGGTCAGCATTGGATGTTTGTGTTTTTCTAGAAAGTTGTCCGTTACTTGTAGGTTATCCAGTTTGTTGGCATATAATTTTTTATAGTATTCTCTAATAATTCTTTGTATTTCTGTGGTGTCCATAGTGATTTTTCCTTTCTCATTTCTGATTCTGTTTATGTGTGTAGACTCTCTATTTTTCTTAATAAATCTGGCCAGGGGTTTATCTACTTTGTTTATTTTCTCAAAGAACCAGCTCCTGTTCTCATTGATTCTTCCCATTGTTTTATTCTTCTGATTTTATTTAATTCTATTCTAATCCTTACTATGTTCCTCCTTCTACTGACTTTGGGCATCATTTGTTCTTCTTTTTCTAGTTTTTTTAATTGTGAGTTTAGAGAGTTCATATGGGATTGTTCTTCTTTCTTGAGGTTGGCCTGTATTGGAATATACTTTCCTCTTAACACGGCCTTTGATCCATCCCAAAGATTTTTCAATGTTGTATTATTGTGGTCAATTTTCTCCATATATTGCTTGATCTCTATTTTTATTTGGTCATTGATCCATTGCTTATTTAGGAGCATTTTGTGAAGCTTCCATGTGTTTGTTGGAGTTTTCATTTTCTTTGCATAATTTATTTCTACTTTCATACCTTTGTGGTCTGAGAAACTGATTGGTAGAATTTCAAACATTTTGAATTTGCCGAGGCTCTTTTTGTGGCCTAGCATATGATCTATTCTTGAAAATGTTCCATGTGCACTTGAGAAGAATGTGTAGTCTCCTGCTTTTGGGTGTAGAGTTCTGTAGATGTCTGTTAGGTCCAGCTGTTCTAACGTGTTGTTCAGTGCCTCTGTGCCTTTACTTATTTTCTGTCGGGTTGATCTGTCCTTCAGAGTGAGTGGTGTGTTGAAGACTCCTAGAATGAATGCATTACATTCTATTTTCCCTTTTAATTCTGTTAGTATTTATTTCACATATGTAGGTCCTGCTGTGTTGGGCATATAGATATTAATAATGGTTATATCTTCTTGTTGGATTAACCCCTTAATCATTATGTAATGTCCTTTTTTGTCTCTTGTGACGTTCTTTGTTTTGAAGTCTATTTTGTCTGATACAAGTACTGCAACTTCTGCTTTTTTCTCCTTATTAGCTGCATGAAATATCTTTTTCCATCCCTTCACTTTTAGGCTTTGTATGTCTGGTTTTAAAGTGAGTCTCTTTTAGGCATCATATAGATGGGTCTTGTTTTTTATCCATTCAGTGACTCTATGTCTTTTGATTGGTCCATTCAGTCCATTTACATTAAGGTGATTATTGATAGGAATGTACTTATTGCCATTAGATTTGTGGTTACCAAAGGTTCAAGGTTAACTTCCTTACTATCTAAGAGTCTAACTTAACTCACTTAATATGTTATTACAAACACAATCTAAGGGTCCTTTTTTCTCCTCCTTTTTCTTTCTCCTCCATTCTTTATATATTAGGTACCATATTCTGTACTCTTTGTCTATCCCTTCATTGACTTTGTGGATAGTTGGTTTAATTTTGCATTTGCTTTGTAACTAACTGTTCTACTTTCTTTACTGTGGTTTTATTACCTCTGGTGACAGGTATTAAACCTTAGGAACACTTCCATCTACAGCAGTTCCTCCAAAATACACTCTCGAGACAGTTTGTGGGTGGTAAATTCTCTAAGCTTTTGCTCATCTGGAAATTGTTTAATTCCTCCTTCAAATGTAAATTATAACCTTGCCGGATAAAGTATTCTTGGTTTGAGGGCCTTCTGCTTTATTGTATTAAATACATCATACCACTCCCTTCTGGCTTGTAAGGTTTCCGCTGAGAAGTCTGATGATAGCCTGATGGGCTTTCCTCTGTATGTGACCTTGTTTCTCTCTCTGGCTCTTTTTAACAGTCTGTCCTTATCCTTAATCTTTGCCATTTTAATTACTATATGTCTTGGTGTTGTCTTCCTTGGGTGCCTTGTGTTGGGAGATCTGTGCACCTCCATGGCCTGAGAGACTGTTTCCTTCCTCAGATTGGGGAAGTTTTCAGCAGTCACCTCCTCAAAGACACTTTCTATCCCTTTTTCTCTCTCTTCTTCTTCTGGTACCCCTATAATGAGAATATTGTTCTGTTTGGATTGGTCACACAGTTCTCTCAATAATTTTTCTTTCTTAGAGATCCTTTTTTCTCTCTGTTCCTCAGCTTCTTTGTATTCCTCTTCTCTAATTTCTATTTCATTTATCATCTCCTCCACCATATCTAATCTGCTTTTAATACCCTCTCTTGTGCTCTTCAATGATTGGATCTCCTTCCATAATTCATTCCTGAGTTCTTGAATATTTTTCTGTATCTCCATGAGCATGTTAATTATTTTTATTTTGAAATCCCTTTCAGGAAAATTCATGCAGTCAATTTCATTTGAATCTTTCTCAGAGGTTGTATTCATAATTTTACTGTGAACCAGGTTTCTTTGGTATTTCATATTTGTATAAGGCGCCACCTAGTGCCCAGTACTCTCGAGCTGCTCAGCCACTGAAGCAATGTTGGGAGTTGCAGGGGAACTGTATTGGTGCCTGGGGGGAGGAAAGTGCTGTTTCCTGTTTCCCAGCTGCTCTGCCTGCTTCCAGTGCCAGAACCAGTGGGTTGAGCACACAGGTATAAGCCTCTATGCTTTGCATTTGTAGTTGCTGTAGATGCACTTCTCTCCGGCCGGCCTAATGCCAAGGTAGGGTTTGCCGGTTTGTGAGCCAGGTGGGGCTGGCTGGGAGAAAGGCTTAGTAGGCTGCATATCACAGAGGGGGTCCTTTGAGCTGTGCAGCCAGCCAGGGGGCTGAATCGCCTGAAGTTCAGGAAAGTTCCCAACCTGCTGGGCAGAGTGCACCCGGACAATATTGTCTACCTGTCATTTCTCCTGAGCAGTAAGCTCTGTGCCATCATTGCCCCTTTAGCAGCCCTCTTGCTGTTAGGAATTCTCTCAGACTGCCCACCTTCCTTTTGTCCCAAAGCAGCTGGATATGGATCCCAGCTTTCCACAAGTGGCTGGAATCTCAGTCTCTCCAGGTATTCTGCCTGTTTAGCTTTCCAACCCCTCTAATCACAAGAGTACCATGAAAGCACCATGAAATGTAGGTTTGTGCTCCCGGAGCTGATCTCCGGAGTTAGGTATTCAGCAGTCCCAGGCCTCCACTCCCTCCCTGCTCTGTTTCTCTTCCTCCCACTGGTGAGCTGGGGTGCAGAAGGGTTTGGGTCCAGCCAGGCCTGGCTTTGGTATGTTACCCTGTTCCACGAGGTTTATTCTTTTCTCCAGATGTATGCAGTTTGGTACAGCCCTGTTTCCTGTTGCTCTTTCAGAATTAGTCATATTAATTATATTTTCATATTATATGCGGTTTTAGGAGGAAGCCTCTGTCTCACCTCTCATGCCAGCATCTTTAATCCCTCTGCACATTTTTACAATTATAAGATTAGACATTGGATTTTAAATAATATTTTTGTGCATGTTTGTTCAGTGTCTCCAACTAAGCTAATGAGCCCCTTGAGAAGTTGCTCATGACTTGTATGGATCCCTTCCCTAGCTACCATTTTCAAACTACAGTGCACATAGTAGGTATTAATAAAAAATTTGACTGCTGAGTTTCATAGTTTAACTAAACATTTTAGTTTTGACAGAGGCTGTGGTGCCTGAGATTCAACATTTGCTTTTACTCATTCATGCAAAATGGGGACTATTGACTAGACAATATATTATCAATTGCATATATGGGATACTATTTTAAAATCAACCAAAGTAATTTTTATACAGTTTAGGAGTTGTTTTATTTTTCATTTTTATTGAGTTATAACTGGCAAATAAAATTGCAAAGTATTTAAAGTATGGAAAGTGATGATTTGGTATACATATATATTGTGAAAGAATTCCCACCTATTGGGCTGATGAACACATCCTTCATCTATTTACACCCCCCACCATTTTTTTTCTTTTTGGTGTGAACATTAAGTTCTCCTTAATAGCAAATTTGCATTATACAATACTGTGTTCTTAACTATAATCACCATGTTATATATTTCATCCTTGGGTCTTATTCATTTTATAACTGAAAGTTTGTACCCTTTTACCAACCTATCCCTATTTTTCCCTTCCCGTAGCCTCTGAAAACCAGTTTTGTGCTTTCTGTTTCTATGAGTTTGACTTTTTTAAAAAAGATTTTACATATAAGTGAAACCACATAGTATTTGTCTTTCTCTGTCTGATTTATTTCACTTAGCAGAATGCCCTCCAAGATTCATCCATGTTGTTGCAAAGCAAATAGCAGGATTTCTTTCTTTAAGGCTGAATTATAAACACACACACACACATATATATATATGTATATATATAATTATATATATTCAGTATTTCCTTTATATACTCATCTGTCAATGGACACTTAGGTTGTTTCCATACCATGGCTATTTGGAACAATGCTGCAATGAACATGGGAATACAGATACCTCTTTTCTTTAAGATAGTGATTTCATTTCCTTTAGATATTTACTCAGAAGTGGGATTGCTGGATCATATGGTAGTTTTATTTTTAAATTCTTGACCTCCGTACTATTTTCCATATTGGCTATATCAGTTTACATTCCCACCTACAGTGTACAAGGGTTCTGTTTTTCCACATCTGTGCCAGCATTTGTTATCTCTTCTCTTTTTGACAATGGCCATTCTAGCAGGTGTGATATGTCATTGTGGTTTTGATGTGCATTTCCCTGGTGATTTGGAATGCTGAACATTCTTTTATGTGCTTGTCCATTTTTATGTTTTGTTTATACAAATATCTATTTATGTCCTTTGCCCATTTTTAATTGGCTTGTTTGTTTTTGTGCTATTGAGTTGTATGAGTTCCTTACATATTTTGGATGTTAACAAACACCTTATCAGATATGTGGTTTGCAAAAATTTTCTCCCATTACATAGGCTAGCTTTCATTTTGTTGGTTGTTTTCTTTGCTGTGCAGAAGCTTCTTAGTTTGACGTAGGCCACTTGTTTATTTTTGCATTTGTTTTGGTAGTTTTTTATTTTTCTCCTGGCTTTCAGAGAGCATGCATATATATGAAAATATAACTAGAATATTTTATTGTCGAATATAATCTGTATAAAGCCAAAGAAAAGTTAACTTTAATAATTTGATTTCATGTTGCATTTTGTAACATTGATTTAATACAAGAAATTTAGTCAGAAAAGGGTTCCAACTCGAAGGAAGTTTGCAAGAGTCCAGTTCTCCTAGATGTTTAAATTACTGAAATGTGACTTTTCCTCCTAATGCATGAATTGGCTACTCATTCCACACAAACATGCCAAAACATGTAGACTTCTTCAGAAGGCTTTTGGGAAGATTTTCTATAGGTCTTTATACTTTCTCAATACAAAACTCTAAACATGCCACAAATTCAAGCTGCCACATCTCAGCGCAGAGAGAGAATATCACGACGAGCACGAAGAAACATTAAAGACGATGTTCCTTTGCCCTCTCTCTTTGTCACGTGTGGTTCTCTGACACTGTCTCTTAGAAATCTAGGATTTAAAAAGAAACTACCCAAACAGTGTGAAAAATGAAAGAGAGAAAGGAAGGCTAAAGGAAATACAAGGCCAAAGTATGGTGAGAAAAAGCAGCAGGTCATCTGAGAAAATTAGTAGAGGAGAGCTGGGAAAGGAAAAGGCAGAAGCGCTAAGAATTCTGTGGAGGTTGGGAGCCAAGGTCTGAATTACTGAAATTACTTTGGAGAAACTGGATAGAAGACTGTGCCAAAGAAATATAGAGATTAGATTTCTTTTGAGTAGGAGAATTTACTGCCATTTTTTGGAGAGAAGATCACTCAGCATTTTTCTGACTTGATAAAATATCCAAGATAAGGTAGTTACGAAAACTACAAGACAAGAGTAAGCAAGATTCTGTGTTGGGATTTGTTTGTTTTTGCTTCGACTGTGTCTGAGATGTGGAATGAGAACGAACCTGTTTGGACACCATGGACACTACTAATAGATAGTGTCTGAAAATTTATAAGTAATTTCAAAGTTGATGAAGCTAAGATTCAAAAAAGTGGAGGCATGCAGTGAATACCTGGGAAGGCTATTTTAAACTTGCAAAAGAGATCACATCATCTATTTTTTTCCCTTGATTCATTTATCTGTGAAGCTTATGAATAAGACAAACTATTCACAGAGAATCCCATCCCTGTTGGATAGTTCTGGTTTTGCAGAGAGACAGTGAAAAACCAAAACAGAAACTAATAATCAAATCTAATATTTCACTGACCTTCCTTCTTAGGTTTCGTCAAAAAACTTTTCCTCCATTTTTCATTGTTTACTAAAGGTCTGGCAGTTCATAGGTATTTTGACTTCTGATAATGGGAATTTTTTAATCCCTTTGTTGATAGTGAGATTTTCTCATATTTCTTATCTACAGGATAAAAGAAATATTTTTAAATGACTTGGACTTGTCTTTATTTAATTATCCTACTCATATATTAGTCAAAACTCTTTGGGTGAAAATAACAGACAGTAGCCTGAGCCATCTTAAGTTAAAAAAGGAGGATTTATTGTACAAGGTCGCTAAAGTGATTCATATAAGCCAAGAACAGAAATACAGGTGGTCTCGATAATGATAACTAGGAATAGAAAAGGTATCAGAAACCTCCCTTTGTTTATTGTCTCTAGTGTTTTCTGCACTTAAAAACTGGCTTTCTATTTGTATACCAGGTTCATAGCAGGGTTATTCACAATGGCCAAAAGGTGGAAGCAACCAAAGTGTCCATTAATTGATGAAAGGATAAACAAATGTGGTACATACATACAATGAAATAGTATTCAGCCTTAAAAAGGAAAGAAATTCTGGGAAGGATGAACCTTGAGAACATGATAGAAATAAGCCAGTCTCAAAAGACAAATACTATATGATTCCACTTATATGAGGGACCTAGATTATTAAATTCTTAGAGCCAGAATGTAAATGGCAGTTTCCAGGGCTGTGGGAGGAAGAAATAGGGTGGTATTGTTTAATGTATATACTGTTTCAGTTTTACAGAGAGTTCTGGAGCTTGGTTGCACGACATTATGAATTACTTATCACTACTGAACTGTTCACTTAAAAATGATTAAGATGATACCACAATTTCTAAAAAGTAAGTAAGTGATTGTAGGTAATTTAATTTGCTGATACCAGTGCCCATGGATCTACTAAGCAGGAGAATGTCGCTAAATTGTGGACTCATACTGCATACAACTGAAAGAAAATTGGCCTCTAGTGAGTATCAATAAATGCTAAACTGTTCAACATTGATTTTGTGGTGAAAGAATATTGCTTAATAAAGAATAAAGTATCTTTCCAAGGTTAAAAAAAAATCCCTGTTTTCTCTAGTTTGCTGCTTGACATGATGGAAAATGCCCTGCTATCTCAGCATCTGACTTCGTATTGCATCTTTTAACCACCTGAAAAGATTACAGTAGCCTTCCAAATTCTAGAAGTCTGACCCAGATTTTTCAAGTGCTTACTACTGGGCAGAGACGGTACAATCAGGGAGGGTGTTTCATCTAATACAACATGGGTGCTAGTCGGCTTACCTTTATGGTTCTGGGGGAGGGAAGAATGTCAAGCCTGCTGACACTGGGACATACGTCATGAAGACCAGTTTCCCGAGGCTCTGGTTTGATGATAGGAGCCAGAGACAACTACAGAAGCCCTGAGGTAGCAGCTTTATACAGAGGGTGACCGTTAAGAATAACCAGACGTCTTGATAAGCACCTTGGCCCATTTTAATCCCCCCAAAAGGAAAAGGAGTTAATAAACAAAACTAAGGGTGAAAGCAGAAATCTGAAAACCTGAACTGGTTCTCACTAGATGTAAATTAAGGTAGAGTCCAGGGATTCCTTAGGCAGGGAAGTTAGAACTGAAAATAAACTATGAACAGACAGCAAGAAATTGAAGATTTGTCAACAAATCCCCATCAAATTCCGCCTGGTTGGAAGCAGCACCATGAACTAGCCCTGGTCACGTTTCAAGGGTCCTGACTCTGATTACTCCTTCTACTTGTTACCAGCCAATTTGGTAAAAAAAAAAACAACTTGCCTATAACCGAAGTGCTACAAAATAATTAAACACGACTCTTCTTTTGTTGTTGGTTATTCATATATTATTAATGTTGAAACACTGGAGAAGGTGTTTAGAATTTTAATGCCTCATTTTCTTCTTTTCCAGAATTTTGTGGATTTTTCTCCAGTTCTTTAAACTTTCATTTGCAATTTATGATGCATTTTCATCCAATCACGTTTGCTTTTCTTGTTTAGCAATACTTTTATGGTTTTGTACCAAACTGTCCAAAACAAATTAGTGGAAATCTGTTTTAATGAGTTATTTGTTCATTTGTAATTATTGTGTACTCTAAGGAATCTGCAGAATTAAAGACATGCTGTCGTAAAAGGTGATTGTAAAGAATGAAGGCATTGGATATCATTGAAGCTGTATCAATCACTACATTGACCTATTTTTCCTTTCAATCTTTAAGTCTTTCAACTATCAAAATAATGTAAGGATTGACTGGATTAAAAAAGCTGGCATGTATTTCTCTTCTCCCCTTTCTATAGTGAAGATATCACTGGTTCAGTCATCTTCTATCAAGAGTTTCACTTATACATCATTTTATACATTGTTAGGTTGATAAATTTAAACCTAAGCTTAAAGCTCTTCAAGAAGCCACATTGGGACTGTAGATGTTTTTCATTATAACTTCAATTCTGACAGTAGCATTGAATAGTAAAAATGCTTCTCTGTAACATTTGCTGAAATACATAAGAAACGTACAACCAAGATGGAACAAAAAGTAGGTTTAGATAAATGAACTTAACATCACTGGTTAAAAATCAATAGAAACATTTTAACAAACGGAATTAAAAGAAACACTATTTGTGCTAAAAATATGGATAAATTTGAAAAATTATACTAAGTTCAAATAGTTATAAAATAATGTTAGCTGGTGGTTGGAAACATTGATTTTAGAACAATTACCTTTCAGACAAATGAATAGTAAAGACATAATTGACTGTATATGAATTAGGAATGAGAAAAAAAGGAACTTTTGTTCTTCCCCCCAAAATTCTGAAAGAAAAACACAAAAATGCCTAATGACTCATGAAAGCTCACAAACTTCTTCAAGTGCATCCAAATTACTACGATAAAAAATCTATACCAGATAATGTTTTTCAAACAATTTTTCCTTCCAACAATTTGACTTTGAGAAAATTGTTTTATGTCAGTTTTTTTTTGACAATTCACTTTAAGTTCTTGGTTACTCTCAGCAGCTCATTTCCTTCTGGCATTCTCTCTTATTAAAGCCATTGATGTGATAGGAAAGCCCATCCTTTCCCATTAATTGCTGGAATAAAATTCGAAAGAATAATTCTGAGAATAATTAATCAACACTCATCAGTCAGGAGACACTATCATTAGTCTAGATCCCTCATTTTACAACGAAGAAAATGGGAGCCTGGTCATCTGTGATATTCTGCCAGAAGTCACAATAAAGCATTGGCAAAAATGGAACTGGAGATTATATCTCTTGCCTCTCCTACAATTTAAATGCTGAAAGAAAACCGCTCTGTTCAATAATGGGTACACTCTTTGGCTTGTATTTAAAAATCTGATTTAAAAAAGCACAACTGGAACACTGTTGCCCCATGCTAAGAAGGGGGCAAACGTGTTGCTCTGTTTCCTCTCAGATAGTACGATAACAAGAAAAATTAACACTTTCCTAGCACTGATCATCTGCCAAGCCCTGAGCAGCTGTGCTAAACTCATTAATCCTCACAACAACACTATGTGGTAGATATTGCTATTACCCCCATTGTATTGCTAGCTAGAATGCAAAATACCCTCTGGCCCAAATAGTTCTTGCCTCTAACCACACGCCTTGTAACATGACCTTGCAGATTTTTCTGTCAAGTGGTGAAGTCTGCTTTCCTACCCTTTGAATGTAAGCTGACCATGGGCTTGCTTTGGCCTGTAGAATGCAGTAGGAGTGGTGTGGCAGTTGTAAGTGCAGGACTAAAGCGCCTTGCACATTTCTGCTCTCTCTCTCTCAGAACCCTTCCATCACCACGTGCACAAGGCTGAGCTAGCCTGCCTGGAGAAGGTCTGTCCCCAAGAAAGCCATCCTAGATTAGCTTTCGTCCAAAACATGTGGGAAAACCAGGCCAAGATCAACAGGTTATACAGGCATACCTCATTTTATTGGGGTGTTATTATGCATATATTATGTTTTTTACAAATTGAAATTTTGTGGTAACCTTGCATTGAGAAAGTCTATCAATATCATTTTTCCAACATTTGCTCACTTTGTGTTTCTCTGTACCATTTTGGTAATTCTTGCAATATTTCAAGCTTTTTTATTATTATTGTATTTGTTATGATGTGTGATCAGTGATCTTTGATGTTACTTGTTGTAGTTGTTTTGAGGTGCCTTGAACTATACTTAAATAAGACAGCAAACTTAATCAATAAATGTTGTGTGTGTTCTGAGTGTTCTAACAAGTGGTTGTTCCCTCATCTCTTTCCCTTTCCTTGGGCATCTGAGACACAAAAATATTGAAATCAGGCCAATTAATAAGCCCTGAAATGGCCCCTAAGTGTTCAAGTGAAAGGAAGAGTCACATGTCTGTCATTTTAAATTAAAAGTTAGAAATGATTAAGCTTAGCGAGGAAGCTGCAGAAGGAAAGTTGAGATAGGAAGAAAGGCCACTGATTGCCCCAACTATGCCCTGAACCACTACATGCTCAGAGAATCCGGGCCAGAAGGAAGGCGTTACCAGGGGCCGAATGGCTTCAAGAGACAAACCGATGTTACCATGTGCCTGTGGGAGCCCCTCTGGGTATTCGTAGAGAGCAGGCTGGTGCAGGTGAGACATCTTGGTAGTTATCTATTACCTTGTGTTTCCTGAGTATAATCTTAGCCATTTTCTTGGTTATGGCAGTGAAAGCTGAGTATCATGGAGAAAAACAGAACAAAAGAAATCAGTTTTAGGGTCCTGGAGGTCTGTGTTTAAATTTCAGCTTGTTCATCTGTGTGAATTGGTTTACATCATTACATCATTTGTGTGAACTTGGTCTGGTGGCTTAACCTCTCTCAGCCTCAATTTTCTTGTCTATAAAAGAGAAATAGCAGTACTTACCATATAGATAAAATGTGAAAAGCAGAATAAATAATTGCATGAGTGTGTTATAGTTTCTGTCACAATCGCAAGTGCTAAAAAGTAAATGCTATTGCTCCTGTTATTATTAATAAAATTATATCATTACTTTGCTCTTAGCATGATTTCATTCTGTGAACATTCACTGAGTTTAATCAAGTATAATTCTGTCCTAAATTCCATAGGAGATATTAAGGTGAATAAGATATTGTTCCACATTTAAAGGAGACTAGAATCTGGTGAGGATGACATACATATACAAACTATGTTCTTAGGTGGAAGATGGCACGCGCTAGAAATGAAGTATAATCCAAAATTAAGGTGAATGAGCAATTAATCATGATATTGAATCTGGGAAGGCTTTATTGAGAAGATGCTATTTGAATTAAACTGAAGAATAAGATGGGATGACAGAGCCTTTGAGAGAGGAAAGACTTTGCTGTTTGAATCAACAGCACGAGGCATAACAATGAATAGCCCATGAAAGAAATATTGGAATATCACTTTCCATCTATATAATACTTCATCAAGAATTTGTTTATTTATTTATTTATGTATTTATTTTGGCAATAGCTCATATGTAAGGAGAAAGGACTGCAGTGAACCCTTCTGAATCAGCAGTTTTCAAACTATGTTGGCTAATAGGGATTCCAGGAAAAATGATTCTGTGGTCATGTACATTTTGACATTGTGAAACATTTTGCTATCCTTTCAGATTCTGCTACTAGTTTACTTTAAATATTTGCAACCTAACTATTAACATATGCCATATATTTTAGGATTTTCTTACAGCAGCACCTCTCATTTTTTTTTTAAATCCTACATTACATGAGATAAGCCAAATTATACCACAGCAGCAACCTCAAAATCTGGTTTAGAACAATGAAAAATTGATTTCTGGTCATGTGTACCAGCCCAAAGGAGATCAACAGAGAGGCATGAGCTGCCCATGTTCTCACACAGAGACAGGCTGACTGCAGATCCATGTAACGCGTGCTTTTGCAATGTCAGAGGCAGGGAAAGGAAAATGGCTTTTATGGCTCCACCCAGAAGTCTTATGTCCCTCCATTCACACTTTTTGTCCAGAGCAAGTCATATGACCACATCCAATTTCAGAGTGAGGAAGTAAAACTTACCATGGCACTGGGGAAGGAAAGGAGACCTTGGGAATCTGCCAAGAGGTTAATGAACTGCCATAATCAGACCACACAAAGCTGATGAGGACCAGAGACCAGAGACCAGAGAGCACAGAATTTGTCAGTTTTTACTATACTGATATGAAATGTGAATCTTCCCAGGTGTGTGTAGGGGTGTTAAAGCAGGTAGACTCTCATTCTTATTTGAATCTGGGACCCTTTTTCCTTCAATAATTTCATGGCATTACTGATTCATGGAAACCGAAGTAGGACATTTTTATATATATTAAAGACTATTTTTAATTGACTCTACCTAGAAATAGAAACTGAAATAGGATTGGTTTTCACAGTCGTGAATACCTGGTGAAGCAGTCTGAATGTTCTTCAGTATAATAGATAAAATAGATAATCCACATTCTTTGCCATTTGTGATTACCTACTTTATGCCAAATCTTGTATTGTCTCTTTTCATACATATTTTGCCATTTAATTGTCATAAGAGCAATACGAAGAAAATAAGTAACGTCACTCCCATCTTACAGTTGAGGAAATTGGGGATCAAAGAGATTGAATGACTTACATAGGGCCTCGCTAGTAGGTGGTAGAGCTGGGGTTTGAATCTAGGCCACATTGCGCCTGCACTCATGCCTTTTCTCTTCTTATAAGTCTAAGGTGTGATCAGAGCTTCTCTGGAATGACTGCATGTTAGGGTTCTCCAGAGAAATAGAATCAATAGGTAATTAGTAAATAATAACTAAATACTTATTTATTGAGGCCAGAAATTCTGAAATTTGTAGGGCAGGTCTGTGGGCTGGAAATTTGAAGGGCAGGATTTCTATTACTGAGACAGGATTTCTTCCTCTTCCAAAAACCTCAGTTTCTGCTCTTAAGTCCTAATTGTCTAAAGCCCACCTACATTATAGAGGCCCGTCTGTTTTATGTAAAATCAACTGATTATAAATGTTAACCCCATCTAGGAAATACCTTCACAGTAACATCTTGGGCATCACAGCCTAGCCAAGCTGACATATAAAATTAACCAGGACAACTGAAATACATTAAATGCTGAGAAAAAATAGGCAAAATAGACAATCTAAATTCTCAACTTGGTCTATCTGAGATGAAAAATTTCATTCAGGAGAGAGTCGTTTTGGTTTCAGTTTGTTTTTCTATTCCTGTTCCTCGTCACTCAAATTAATTTCATCCTGGGGCCCAGCAAAGCTGTCAGGACACCCTGACCTGGCTCCCCTCATCCAGGTCTCAGGAATAATGCTCCCAAGACTCCGTATTAATCAGGCCTCTTGTTCTGACTTAGCTTCATTCTCTCTTCCTCTCTCTGTTTTCTGAGCACTAACTCTTTCTATTACATCAGTCAAAAACCAAATTTCTAAGTAAAACATGGTTTTACTTAGAAGCCCGATATGCAAAAGTTATGTTCAGATCTACTTTGCTGAAGTTGGAATAGAGAACCCGGAACTTTACCTCCTTCCCTTCAATTTTACAACGCCATCACCTCCCCAAGCTGCCATTCCATCAAAGCAGGGAAGAATGAAAACCATGTCACCAGGTCAAGAGCTCTCCAGCCCATCTGCAGAAGGCACCCCGACAGCTTCACAGTGGTCCCAGTCTGCACCTGCAGATGGGGCACCTACCTCTGCTGGGGCCCGTAAAAATGTTCGTCCTCCCACCCTGTGAATGTTCCCAGGTTAGTACTAAGGACGGCTTCAGAGCTTGTTATAAACTACCCAGTATGACTCCCTTATGGAAGAATTTACGACAGCTGCCCTGAAAATACTGTACTTTGAGTCTATGACTTTTCAAGTGGCTCAGGAATGCAACGGCTCCCGTCAGACGAATGCATCAGACAGGAGTGGTTATCCTTTGTTGACAATACACATAATTTTCTTGTACTAATAACACATTTATTTCAAAAGTAAAAAAAAAAAAAGACGTTTCACATCATCTCACAAAAAGATGATGTCAAAGGGCTTGTGGCCTATAGGATGAAACCTGACAGTTTGAACATTTTTATTTTAGGACACAAACACCCCCATTTCCTTTGAATGAGTAGAAAATTAGCATTTCCCAAACATCAGAATGGACTTACTTGCTGCATCATTAAAACATATTACTCATGTTTGGGTTCTAAGGTAGTCCCTTCCCCCAAATAAGGTTTTAGCCATATTTTAGAAATCTTCATTTGCAAAATAAACATACATATTCTCACTAGCTGCCTTCTGAGACTAAATCAGTAAAACAGAGGGTTTGTGTCAAGTGGCCTGTGACATGGCAGTGAATACCCTTTATTCCTGTCCTAAAGGGAAGCCAATGTCCTCTGAACCAGATGCGAACTGTCAGGGCAAAACAGTCCCATTCTTTGCCTTTCCTGCGTTAGTATTTGTTTTATTTAGACTGAAAGGTCCCTGATCAGGCACCTTGCCTATATCGTATACTCTCTCTAATGCAAATTATTGGAACTGCTCCTAACGCTACAGTTAAAGAACATAACGGTGCTCTTTTAATAAAAAGGCACTTGAAACCCTGTGGCTTGTCACAGGCTTGATTCTGCCAACTGGTCCCTTGTCTGGAATCCTCTGCACACTCACTAATGACATGGAAACAAC
The DNA here is from genome assembly GCA_029783875.1 of Phataginus tricuspis. Classification (NCBI taxonomy): domain Eukaryota; kingdom Metazoa; phylum Chordata; class Mammalia; order Pholidota; family Manidae; genus Phataginus; species Phataginus tricuspis. The sequence continues at coordinate 10,659,150 of JAQQAC010026012.1, read as the reverse complement.
CCTGGGATGCCACGTAGCCCTCAGCCAGACTGTACAGCCGTCACTCGGGTCCGGGCAGGCTGACACATCGAGACCCTGAAGAATGGCCATGACCTCCGGCGGCGTGTGTCGAGACTGGGTGCCAGGGACCTCATGTCCTCAAAAGTGATAAATAAATCAACAGGCCTTTTCTAAAAGTGTAGCCAGGTCCCAATACCAGTTGGAGTGAGCACTGGTCTGGGCAGGCGGCTGGGGCTGGAGGGGCAAGCCGCTCTGCAGGTTGGCCGGGGAACTAGGTCCTGCCCTTTAGGGCCTCTTTACTTCTCTCGTGGTCTTTCTTCCGCATGACTTGCACTCGTGATGCTTCATCACAGTTTTCACTATCAGGTCAACACACTAGTTCATAAAGTTGTTTGATAAATATTGCGTCTGTACCTTACCCGACCTATGGGTACATTTCGGACGTATCTGTAGAATAAACCAGACACAAACAAGGAACAGTGAGAAGGCCACGGGGGATCCCATGATGACGACAGCAGACGCTTGTAGAGGGCTCGTCTTCCTTGTCAGCCCTCATCTTAAGCGCTTTACCTGCACAGCCTGGATGTGCAATTGTGTGGGGTGTTTCCAAAGCACGGGTAAGGGGAGAAGGCTGAAATCCAGCGGCAGCTTTGCTTACCGTGCCATGCAGCTTAGAGAGGGGAACATGTGCACCCCAAAGGGCACCTTTATCTAACTTCTGCAATGTGCTGCGGGCTACTAGAGCTGTGTTTATATGAATTCATCATCCCACCACAGTGCTTTGGAGTGTTGTTTGCAAATATTTTCAAATATGTGGCAATTGATGCACAGAGAATTTGATGAAATTCCCAAGAATACACGTGAATGTGCCAGGATTTGAAACCCGCAGTCAAAGCAGAACCCACGCCCCGCTGAGCAGTAGCAACAGGGCACAGGGCCACGACTGCGTCCAGATGCTGTGCCCTTTTCCTCCTGTGATCACTTACAACGTTTTCTATGGCATCTGCGTGCTTCTTCACGGTCACCCTATATCTAATGTAGACTGCGCTTCACAACAGTTCTACAATATGTTCTAAAATAGATTCTTAATGCTTTCTATTCTTAATATTTAAATTATATTTTTCATGGGTTGCTATATTGCAGGGAATCAGCTACATCCAGAGAGAAAATGGTCATCAAATGGGAAAGTGCAGGGTCTCACAAGTAGCTATAAGAAAACAAAATATACCCTTTTGCTTCGTACTCAGCAACCTCAACCCTACCTATTTATGCGGTATCTAGTATACGCGCAGGGTTGTCTGGATGCACCGAAATGCTGGGTAAATCTTGGTGATAAGTGGTTCTTATTGAAATGGAAAAATAGTACCTCTGTTGTCCGAGAGTTGACATTAAAATGTTTCCGTGGAGAAATTGGCACTAAGGACATCAACGTGATTTCGCCACCTTGTGGCAGCGGGTTGATTTTCAGCCTCTTTGGAGCTCCGTTGATGGAGAATATCAAGGGCTTTCTTGCTGTTCATGCCCAGCGCCTTCTTGGGGCAAGGATTCCCACATGAATTCATCGCTGAGAATCAGCCTTTCTTGGGGCCTAGGTATGTTCCCCATTCGTGGGCTTTGATGGCACATGAAGCCCGCATTGCTGGTGGCCAGCATCACCCCAGTTCAGCTCCACTCTCCCGATCTTTATGGCCGCAAGCAGACTGTAAAGTAATGAGGCATGAAGGAATGCTGCACAATCTTTAGCTCAACACAACCTAACACTTCCTGCAAGGGCACCGCACAGGTGCCATATACTCAAATGTTGCTTACTGAGAAAAGGTGTTATTACTAGAAAGTGGGTCTTGCTTAGTCACAAGCAAGCACTTCTATCAAGGCTTCCAGCTGCTACCAAGGCGGCATGGACTCAGCACCTTGCTGTCTCTCCTTCCCTGTCAATGCATGGTAACTACTCCCAGAAAGAATTAGAAAATATAGTAGAAACATCTGCAATTATAAATCCTTATCGGACTCCAAAGGCATGAGATCATGGGAGCAGAATGCATAAAAAGATAGGCAGACTTCTTCCATGCAGGTCTTTGGTAAACACAAAATCCTCAAGAAGAGAAAGGGGATTAGAGTCTAACTATATAATAAAAAAAGACCTGAAAAGTAATAAAACTTCAAAAGCTGCAAGACACTATGTTAATGCCACGAATGCTTCTAAGATATTCCAAAGTAACTAGAATGAATACTTTCAGTAATATATTGGTGTCAAGGAGATAAGAGCTTTAAACATACTCATTCTTAGCGAGAGCAGGCTGTGGAAGGTGTTGATTTTTCTACTCAGGGAGAAGTGTATTTAAATAAAGAGAGCACATTTTTAAAGCCTCACAGATTTACAGCTGTGAAGCTTTTAATATAATGGGGAGGTGTAACTCTACATTCACTGAAAGAAGTTGAACTCCAAGGAAAGAAATATGGTGCAAAGAGGTCTGAAAAAGGAAAGCGGGTTAACTGAGGTGGTTGTTGTGTCATCAAGATTGAGCAGAGAATAAACCTGACTAACATCGGACGACACACACAAACACTCCAAGCAATAGGACAAAAGGACAGACACCAGGACGTTTGATGATCCAGACCTGGTCCTCTAGATTGGGGCATCTGTGAACAGCTTATCTCAGGAAGAGAGAGCTTACTGTGACTTTAATGATAAGCATGTCACAAGGGGTTTTCTGAGCACAACTTTCCCAAGACCTCCCTTGCACAATCTGCAAGCCTCGGAGGAGTTTCCACAGGAGGCAAACACTTTTCAAGGATGAGAAGAACTAGAGAGGGGAAGAATTAAAACTATCACATGAAATGAATCAAAATTTGGACTCACAGCCAGACCCTGAAGACTATAGGGAAAAGCTCGAAGGATGTGAAAACCTATTACTGTATAATAAAAGGCTTCTGGCCAGTGAATCTTAGAATAGATAAAAATGAAGCCATAATTAGCAGGATTTTAAATATCTCTCTAAAATATAGTACAAAGATTTTCTTTCCTCAGGAGGTCTATAACTAAGAATGGACATAAAAATGGAGTAAAATTCTAAGTTGCTAGGGTCTGAATGGCAGTTTAAGTAATTTATGAGGTCTCTGGAAAGTAAAAGAGCAACTGTCCAAATTTCCAGTCAATATTTGTCTCTTAGGTTAATAAATCTTGTTCAGAAGTCAATATCTCTTGATTATTATATGCAGGTGCCTTCCCAGCCTTTCTATTTGCCCAGACTCTTCAAGGAATAAGTCAGTTTTCCCATGAGCCTCTCTCTTAGGTCACAGGTGGAGATTGCATAATGGTTCACATATCAAAGGTGTGAGCAAGTTGCCAATAATCGGTGTTAGAGCTCAGCTTTATTTGAATCACTGATTCTGACGTGCGGGCTTTTCCATTTTAGGCTTTATGGGTGGTGTTCAGAGGTGCAGAGGGGCTGAGACATTCTTGCGAGGCATTCAAAGCCTGCAGAAAAGCAGTAGCATGGGAGGCCAGAAGAAGACAATAGAGTATGTAGCATTTAGAGTGAGAGAGAGACCCAACTGTGTGTCCTGTCTATGCCGCTGAATGCTACAAATAAATCACTCAGTTTCTTCACATTTTAACTGTTGCCTCTGTAAAGAGGGCTGGTAACTGACCCTCAAAGGTTGTTGTGGGAATTAAACATTCCAAATACGGAGGTGGCTTGTCATCTAAATAAATGAGGCATTGCCAGTTGAAGGCTAAGAAGAACACGAGTTTGAATCAGTCTCAACAATGTATCCACTACAAAGGGAAAATAAAGCAGATTTCTCTTTAGAAAAAACTGATCAAAAAATTTCATTAAAAGTATATTTACATGTTAGGGGACATGATTCTTCATGACAGTTTTACAGTGAGATGAGGATGTATGCATTTCCTTCTTATTCATATGTTTCCCCTCACTTTAATAGCTGCTGCTGTGAAGCAAGTATCTTGGCTCAGAAGAGATGATTCAGGTTGATGATTCTTTCCTCCCACCTTCTCCAAAACAAATTTTGAATTTAAGAAATCTTTAAAGTTCAATTTGGTGCATGAAGGTGACATGAGGCATCTAATTTTGCCAAGGCAGAGAGAAAATAGAAACATGAAGACAATTGTTAAGTTATGTGGTTTCCTAGGTAAGCTGCAGTTGGCCATGGAAGGTGAGCAGAATTCCGGCGCATCAGCGTTTTGTCAAAGTGATGTGACGGCCATCGGACTTTGTGCCCGCTGGCTACCACAATGACAAAAATAATTTGATCTAAAGTGATGGAACAATAAAGTTCAGGGTTTGTTTTTAAAGACATTTAAAGATGTCTTTAAATGTACAAATATTTCTTTCAATTGTACCAATTTGTGTTGGTAGGAATAAGATGTCGACTGCCTGGCACAGACCTGGAAAGATGTGCCTTAGTCACAGTTTATTAACAGCTGAACCTGGGTGATCCTTTTCACTTTTCTGCACCACTGAAAACATTGGTTCCTTGTTTATATTCTGAAGGTTTTTTTATGGATTACTTCTAAATTTAAAAATTTGCCAACTGAAGCAATTTTTTTAATTTACTTAAAATATATTTAAGCTAAATTTGTCTAATTTATTTATACTCATTGCAAAAATTTGACACAAAAAAGGAAGGAAAAGTAATTCAAACCCTAATTTGAATTAAAAAACAATTCAAAAGTAATTCAAAAATATTCAAAACCCTAGTACCCAGATACAGCTACCGATTTTTTCCTCACTTTTTTGTTTATCATATTTTTTAAAAACTGTAAAAATAGCAGATATATAAATTTATATGCATATGTATATATCACTCTTTTTCAATCAGCAGTGTAATGTTCATATGAGAGTGCACAGTTTTTACAGTGCCTTAAAACAACAAGTATTTATTATCTCATGGTTTCTGAGAGTCAGGAATCTGGGAGATTAGTTGGGTTGTTCTGGCTTAGGGTTTATCAGGAGTTTATAATCAATGTGTTGACTGGGGCTTCAGTCATTTGGAGGCTTAACTGGGGCAGAAGGATTTGCTCCAAGCAGCTTGCTCACATGGCTGTTGGCTGGAGGCCTCCGTTTTCCGCGGGCTTTGGGAAGGAGGCCTCCATTTCTTTACATACCTGTTTGTATATGCTGGCACTTTTACTTACATAGATGTCCAAAAGTACGATTCCTCACTTAACATTTTAATAGAAACTATCATATGACGTTTCTTGTTGGTTGTAGCAATTCCTTTAATAGCACATATCACAGGGAGACTTTTATTCACAACCTCACAGATACGATATTAAAGATTTTGCCAATAGTGCGTGTCACCACATATAACTATCTAGACTGTTTACATGTATTTATATGCTCTATAGTTACATACAGTATACATAGGTAAAATGGGGATATCTCCTCTCTTTGTTAAATAAAAAAAGGAACTACTTTATACATATAAAATACACATAAAGTTTATATGTATATAAAATATATAAAGTTTATATACATAAAATATAAAGTTTATTTATATACAAATATACATAAACTATTTTATGTGTATGTGAAATACTTTATATATTTTATGTACACAGTACCTTACATATGTGAAATACTTAATATATCATCTATAAATGGTTTATCTATGTGAAATATATAAACTATATATATATTGCTTTGCAACTGGGTTTTAAAATTCATTCACTAGTATACTGTGAATGCATTTTCCCTGAAAACATATATAAATTTCTGTAATTAATTTTAATGGTTGAATAGTATCCTAATTTGTAGGTGTATTATCATTTATTTAATAAATCGGCTAGTATTATAAATGTAAGTTGGGTCACATTTTTCCTATTATCATAAACAGTACAGCATTAAGTGTTTTAAAGTATACAGTTATGATACTGATATAATGATTCTTTTCTCACTTCATTTTATATAGTACTTGAGCAGGGGCTAAATGAGGTAGATAATAAATTTATTGGGTGCGTTTTTTAAACTGATTCCTTTGGGAGTGAGCCTGTGAGAGTTTTTATCAGAAGACGGGAGTTGTTTATTGTTAATAAACAATATCCTTTATCATCCTTGATTATTGAGGTTTTGATTCACTAGAAACAAAACTGGACTTTGGTCTCTCTATCCATACCAAGTGCATGACTCTCTAGAAAGGATTTCACTGAATTTACAATTATCATGTACTGTTTCTATGGGAATCTGTTTGAACACCAGGGTGAGAGTAGTTCCTGTAGGAGAAGATTCCTCCTCTTCCTAGTACCAGTTAACATTCATTTAACCATTACGTTGGTACCAGGTAGCCAGGTACTCTGCTGAGTACTTTGAACGCATTATCTCATGCAAGCCTCTGAACAATCTATGACTGTGAACTATTGATACCTCCAGCTTTCAAATAAGAAAAATGAATCATCGGAAGTGCAGCCCTCATCCCAAGTCTCACAGCTAGTACAGGGAGCAAGGGCACAAAGCACACGGATGGGACCCCGGGGCCTGAATATACAGCCATCACCCTGGTTCTGCATTCGGCACTAACACTGTGAAACTTGCTGCATGTTGAGAGTACTTGAAGACATTTGTGGTGTGCAATAGTCATAGGAGGTCTTTACTACTACAATAATTTAATGCTTTTTTCTTCTAACATGCCACCTTTGTCAATGTCAGTTTTCATTTTCAAGGGCAGATTTTGTGCACAGGAAAGGTTTTTCAGAAGTTGAGTTTAGCTAAAATAGATTTGAATTATTAGATGTAAAAATCTGAAAACTTATCTCTTCTATAATTTTGTATGTATAAGTCTAGCAAATTTAGCAATCACTTTTATGAGGCCTTTGATTAATGTTTAGTCCCATTTACAAACTAAGTTAATTAAACCCCTTTAAACATTTTAAACTAGATTTATAAATTCAATATATTTGACTTCTTATTTAGATACTTCAGATGTGTGATTAAAAACAAACTTCCAGAATTCTTAAAATACCCCTACTGGCTCTAATAAATTAAATCTGAAATACTGTGAATCTTAAGTTCTCTTACATGTTTTAATACTCCGTACACTTACTATAATTACTATATAAACTAAATTAAATTTCTACTTAAATTCACAGGCTTAAATCAATTGCTTAATTACACATTTTAAGTTGAATCACAAATTTTTCTTTTTATCTAGTACACTAAAATATCTTAAACATTATAAATACTCAAAAGCCAAGCATGCTTCCTTACCACATAAATATTAATGCTTTGTGTTCGATTCTCTTAAATATTTCTGTAGTTAATTCTAAACTTCCAAGTTAAAAAATTGTTTTTTTTGTAAATTGGTTTCATCTACCAATGAAACAATTACATCATCCCAAGCAGTTGTGGGGGATGATATCTTAGTCAAAGTGAATATTAAGAGATGTGGGGTAGCATGCGGAATGCATCATCTCTTGCAAACTGATGGGATGTATAAGGCCCTATTCATAGTCATAATGTCATGGGCATCAAAATGTAAAAACCAAGTTTGGTCTCATGACCCAAGTAACCTTGACCTCTATCTACTCAAGGAAGTCTGTAAATCGACCTAAGTTGCTACCTCATTTGAATGACTGTATTTCTTTGGTTCTTCAGTTACTTGGCTACCTTTTCATCTAATCCTATGGAATTTTCAACTGGACAGAATCACGAATTGCTTCATGCTCTTCCTGCCTGGTAACTGTTTAAACAAGAGAAGGTTCCATCACTCACGCTGTTACCTGACAATGGGCCACAGCTCTTCCTATCCTCTAGCCAGCATACTCCACTTAGGGTGGTAGTGGTTAAGGGAAATCACGCATGTGAAACTCTCCTCACAGTGTTTCGTGTCTAGTCAGTGCTCAGTAAATACCGGTAACTTTTACCAGAACCATTCTGTTGAGGAATTTCCAAAGTATCCTTTGTTTTTCCTTTGGAACAGATCCTGGAGGGAAGGCACCCCAGTCTCCCTCTGGTGAAGGTCAGGCTCCCTGTGTTCTGGGAATCACAGAAGGGGAGTGGGCCAGGGTTTCAGGGGTCCTGAGCAGATGCTCACATAGGCTTCCTAAATTCAGAACAGAATCCCTGGTCGAAGACTCATCCCCTGTACTGAGACTCTGTTTTACTGTCTCCAGGAAATAACATTTCGGTCTCTTGCTGTACTCCGAGGGGAGCCGACTCTCAGTGGCACGGGGTTGGGGAGGATATTTGACAGCTAGACTTTAACCGGTCCTCCCCATCAAAGTCTCTCCTCCCTCCCTATTTTCAAAAGGGCTGAGCCTTAGGGGAATTCTACAGTATAAAGGGTGTGGACTTTAGCTTTCCCTGCTGCTAGCTTATGATTCAGCTGTCTGTGGGTTTTTTCATATCTGCAAGTCCTTTCCCTTTTGCTCATTTGTTTTACAGCTTCCAAAACTTTGCTGTTGTCTCCTCTTCAAAGCACCCCATGTTTGGGTTTATGTCTTAAGAAATGCATTTCCTCAGGAGCAGGTAGGGTTTGAAAAGGGAGTGAAATCAGCTGTGTGCATTGTCAAAATTTTGAGGCAATGCGTTTTTCACGTCTGTGGGCATAATCCTGTTCAGTTGTGTAGTGAGAGAGTGGTTCCCCTCTCACTACAGCGAGAGACCGAAATGGTATTTCCTGGAGAGAGTCAAACAGAGAGTCTCAGCACAGGGGAAGAGTCTTGAGGTCAGGGATTCTGTTCTGAAGTCAGAAACAGCAGAACAGGTGAGGCAGTTTAGGTGGTCCTGAAGTTCAGGTAAGTATAAACTTACCACTGCAAGACAAAGAGCTTAGGTTATGTTCTTTGCTCATCTTTACATACAGAACATGCATAAGGCAAAGGGCGAGACTGTGTACTTTAGCAATAATCCAAGTAATAAGCAGTCAGACAGAAATCTCTTCAACTTTGTGGAAAATTCATATACATATATGGAGATAGACAGGTAGCTAGATATAAAGTAGATAGATAGAATTTGTATTAAAGGGCTGGTTAGATTAAAATCATAGTTTTTTGTGGGCATAGTAGCCTGGAGCTGTGCCCTAACTATATACCCTTACCTCATGTTGTACTTTCCAAGTCTGTGGTGAAAATGCAGACATCTGGGTGCACAAACCGGGGTGCATTTCTAGATTATCAATATACTGCGACGTGACCGATGGCACTTCAGGGCCGTTTGAGTGTGTTATCATAGAATTACTTCCTTCACACTGAAGACCACAAATTCTGAGACTTAGTTCAACTGATCAATACCTCTGGCTAACCAACATTTTGCCACATTTCCAGTGGTTTTGGAATCATTGCAGCCTCATTACCAATTTGTCTTGAGCTATGATTCATTGTAAAGTACTTAAAACCGATAGATAGCCAGGAAGACCTGCCGTTTAGTAAGAGAGTTGTCTCTGGAGCTTCCTGG
>JAQQAC010026012.1:10623360-10649237 GCA_029783875.1 Phataginus tricuspis | reverse complement strand
CCTCATTTCCTAAATAGTAAAATCATGATCTTTATATTAATTATTCTCTAGTCATATCCTGTATCAAAGATAATTAGACAATGTGATATTTTTCACTCACCAAAGTAAGAACACAAAAAATATTTTTAAGAGTGAAAACCTTAATATGATGGTACATAAATGTTAAAATTCTAGACTATTTTAAATGCTTTCAAATGCAAGAGAAGCAGACTAGCCACACATTCCAGTGATTACTCAAACACCTGCCAATTTCTAACATCCAGACACTGGTATTTTTGAGCTATGTAACTTCCACCCTAGTCAAAGATCTTGTAGGTTAGATAAGCAAGTGGCTTTCAGGAAGGGATTTTTGGTTTGCTTATTTGTTTGCTTGGCAATTGAAAAGAAATGATCCAGGAAGCAGCTTCGCCTAGACTTTTTAATAAATGTGAGACATGTCCTACCAAAGGCAATTATTAAACCATCCCCTAAAGTTGTTTGTTCCACTTACGAATGCAGTCCTGCTTCCATAAGACCTCTAGGCGTAAAACAGCGTCATCAGCTGGCTTGCTAACCTCACCTGTTGAAATATTAAGAAGGAAGAAAGAAAACGCACCAATATGTACAAACCCAGGAGCAGACAAAACAAAACACAGTCAAGCCTGTAAGGAATTAATTTTTCAGATTCAATAAATAAACCTCCATTGCATACATATGCTAAAATGCTTAAAATTAAAATTCAGACATATTTATCTTCCGTGCTGCCCTAGATTGACTCACAAACATAAAGTCCACATTTAAAACCTATGTCCTGCTGCAGGCAAAATGCCAATAAATAATAAAAACAAAAAGGGAAGGAGGAAAAAGACAAATGGGGCCAGGTAATGCAGACTGCTTTATCAACAGCCCAAGTGTGCGGTCGCACAGTCCTTTCTATTTCCCAAATAATTCTGAATCAAATGTACAGAAACGGAAAATGGAACATTAAGAGAAAAAGAATACTTAAGTACTTAAATATATGTTAATTCAGAATACATATACATTTTCATAATAATTTAAAGCAGTTTTCTGAAAGATATGAAAGCATGTCGTTTCAATTGTCACTACTGGCTTGTTAATCAATTTTTATAAGCTTTGCCTAAGAGAGTTAATTTTTTAAAACTGTACCATCAACTTCACATTGTGCTTCCTGAATAAATTCATTAGCTTCCCCTACAAGTCTAAGTTTCTATATGCCAAAATAACCTGCTCTGAAGTGAAAAATGCATTAGAAAAAAGGTGATTATAACTGACTCCAACTCCTTTTGAAATGCAATTTAATCACTTAGTTTGAGAGTTTAGACACAATTGTAAAGTCATCCTGCAGGTCCATTTCTCAATCCTCCCTCTGCTTACTGTCCAGAAATCAGGAAAAACAGTGTTATGTGCCCGGTGTTCAACTTTGCAAGGCTGGATATGTGAGATTATGTGAACAGGACAGTCATTAAATGGCTATATTGTATGATGATTTTTAGGTTACATTGTAATGGATTTAGGAGAGATGAAAAAAGAGATTTTTCAAGCTTAGCACTACTGATATTATTTTTTTTGTATAATTTAATTTGGTATCATTAATCTATAATTACATGTGCAATATTATGGTTATTAAACTACCCCCTTCATCAGGTCCCCCCCACCAACCCCATTACAGTCACTGTCCATCAGCGTAGTGAGATGCTATAGAATCACTACTTGTCTTCTCTGAGTTGTACAGCCCTCCCCATGCCCCCCCAACATTACGTCTGCTAATCGTAATGCCCATTTTTCCCCCTTATCCCTCCCTTCCCACCCATCCTCCTCAGTTCCTTTCCCTTTCGTAACTATTAGTCCATTCTTGGGTTCTGTGAGTTTGCTGCTGTTTTGTTCCTTCAGTTTTTTTCTTTGTTCTTATACTCCACATATGAGTGAGATTGATATTTGTCTTTTTCTGCTTGGCCTATTTCACTGAGCATAATACCCTCTAGTTCCATCCATGTTGTTGCAAATGGTAGGATTTGTTTTCTTCTTATGGCTGAATAATATTCCATTGTGTATATGTACCACATCTTCTTTATCTATTCATCTACTGATGGATACTTAGGTTGCTTCCATTTCTTGGCTATTGTAAATAGTGGTACGATAAACATAGAGGTGCATCTGTCTTTTTGAAACTGGGCTGCTGCATTCTTAGAGTAAATTCCTAGGAGTGGGATTCCTGGGTCAAACGGTATTTCTATTTTGAGTTTTTTGAGGAACCTCCATACTGATTTCCACAATGGTTGAACTAATTTGCATTCCCACCAGCAGTGTAGGAGGGTTCCCCTCTCTCCACATCCTCGCCAACATTTGTTGTTGTTTGTGTTTTGGATGTTGGCCATCCTAACTGGTGTGAGGTGATATCTCACTGTGGTTTTAATCTGCATTTCTCTGATGATTAGAGATGTGGAGCATCTTTTCATGTGCCTGTTGGCCAAGCACTACTGATATTTTGAGGGTTAATGCTTTGCTGGAGGGACAAGGGGTTCTCCTGTGCATTATACAGTATTCAGCAGATTCTCTGGCCTCTGCCCCACAACTTGCTAGTAGTACTCACTTCTGAGCTGTGACAACTCCTTTCCCAACTTCCAGATATTGTCAAATGTCTCCTGGTGGTAGAATTGGCATACCAAGATAAACTACTGTAAGTAAAGTATCAAGAAATATTGCAAAACCATCTATTACTATACTCATGACAGACCGGCCATATTTGATGGCCATTTGGGGTTACTGTAGGCAAAAAGACAATTAATTACAAAATCATCCCTGTCAAAGTCATTTATTATGCCTATGAATTGAGTCCTAGTTCCATAACATCTCTAGGTGTCAAAAAGAATCATCAGCATTCTATTAAGTGAAAATACAGAATGGCAGCCCTTAAAAGCAAGCCATCTACAAGTTCATACAGCACAGAGTCTCAGAGCTTAAAGCTCTAAGGAAACTTGGAGACCATCTATGTAAATACCTTGTTTTTACAGATGGACCTTGAATCTAGCGAAGATATGTGACTTGCTCAACATCACATAACTATTTAGTGGCAGAGATAAGAACCAGAATTTTAAAATTCAATTCCAGGTTCTTCCCTCAATACCAAACTGTAGGTCTATTGAGTATGGAAGGTTACAAGGTACACATGGAAATTTTTCCAGCCCACTCATATATGTAAATTTAAAGGATAGTAACAGTATAGATAACATTAGGCTTTGATTATCATTTCAGATGATGATTTGCATAGACACAATCTATATTTAGTATCAGGCACATTCAGTTTGAAATGCATTTAAAAGAACTTGCTTTCTTTTGGAAGACATCCTGGCATAAGTAATGAAATATTATTAGATATTTTGCTTAAATATTTCTTAATCTCCTAAAGGTTATCTTTCCCTGAATCTTCCCCCAGATTCTTCAAACTCTACGATTCTCCTAGTTTAAGAACTAATTTTTCTCTTTACTATGTTTTTTTATTTATTTTGATTGTTTTCCAATTTCTAAATCCTATTGATTCCTTTTCTTCAGAATATTTAAAAAATACTATTCTTTCTTTTCATATTCATCACCGTCACACCGAAAAGTTCCTCATTAGCATGTAGGTAGACTAAAAAGCCATGCCAAATTAACTTTTCCACATTTAGTCTTTTTTTTCTATCCAGTACCCAAACCATTTTGCATACAACCACCACATTCCTACCATGTTTTATATCATGAATCTACTGATAAATTTCACTGAACAATTCCTGGGTCAAGGGAATATTCTCAACATAAGTGTTTGGTGAGCTGGGTCAAGGAGAGAGGGGAATTTATAGCTGAAGGTTTAGATAGGGTCTTTACTTTTAGAGTTTATATTTCAGTTGAAATGCACATTGCAATAAACTAAAAAGCTTAGCTCCAAAGCATACATACCTGCAAATAGGTACATATAGAAACTTGACATTTTCCATTGCAAATTCCTGAGATGATTCATCCTCTCAAAATTACAGTTTAAAGATAAATCCTACTGATAATTTTGAAAAGACCTTACAATTCCATTTGTGATCATTTCCACACTATCCGTCCCACGCATCCAGTGACAGCAACAAATTTTACAACGGCAGCCGCCAGGGTGCTGTGGTGGTGGCTGATGTTACCATCTGCTTCTGCAGATTAGAAGGGCAACCATGTCACATGCTCAGGCTGACAAAAGAGCATATAGAAAGGGACATTTTGAGGGTACCCTTCCGGTCCTTCAGAAATTATTGGCCCAGACCGATATTTTTTCATGACTGGTTTCCTTTTCTGTCTTTATGTAAGAGGTGGAACCCATGCCCTTAAATGTAGGGTAGCAGGACTAAAAGATAGGAGACTGCAAGGGTCTGGCGGCCCATCAGAACTGCCGCATTATAGTATAAGCTCTGGACAGTGATTTCGCGTTTCTGGGTTCTAGGTAGCCTACTCTACATTCTTTGTCTTTGAAAGATGACTGGAATTGTAAATTCTGTGTAAGACTCATTTTCGGTGGCCTATCCTCAGTTTTTCTAGGGATACCCCTTCTTGGCATGTACATTGTTACCAGGAAAACAACTCTTTTATACAATATGACTTCGCCTCTGGGTGCCGCAGTTGATTGGCTCAGTAGGGCAGACTCTGATCCAACCTAGGCCACTGAACTCCTTCCCTGAGATTTTGAGTTTCAAATGGAGAGTTTTAGCAATCTCTCTTGTAACTAAAGATGTTAAGTGTAAATTAACCTCGGAGGTCCTCAGTGGCCAATTTCACGCCATGAAATGGAACCAAGTGGTTTACACAAAGAGAAAGAAAAATGGAACAGATGAATAAAAAGGTATGATGACTACAGATGAAAAGAATCCATATACTCTTTTATTCCTTGGTAGCTCTGGTGGTTCCTAAGCCCAGTTGCCTCACCGACCTTCCCACAGCTGAGATTTTCCTTGGATTCCATGGGATATCCCATTATTCTCCCAATAAATCCTCCAATTCCTGTAAGCATTTCAAGCTGGATTTTTGTCACCTGTAATTAAAATATGTGTCATGAATACATTCTGCCTTTGCAAACCCATGACAGAAAAATGTGGTAGTTTCATCTAGAAACCAGTCTAAGTGCCATGAATACTTAAAGAGGCACAGCTGTATGCACCCACATACCTAGCCCCACACAGATGTTAAAATAGGTGAAGTCTAGAATCTAACTTACTAACAAAATAAAGGCCACAAGGAACGTAATTATTAAGAACAGGCAAATTAGAGTTTATTAAATCATTATCAGGTTCAAACATTTACTTGTATGTCATTATCATTGGAATGCCAACTTTTGGGTCCCATGCCTCTTACAATCAGCCCCTAAAACACCTGTGATGGGGCGCCATCATTTTTACAAAATTCCTCCTTGCTTAGATCATCTAAGTTCTTTTGCCACGTTTCCTGTCCAAAAGGCCCTACCTCTTCCTCTGTGTCCACCAACTCTTACTTATCCTTCAAGGCCACATTTAATTCCCACCTTTTGAGTTCTTGAGCCCAGAGAAGGCTTTTCATTCTCTGAAATCTTGTAGCTCTTATTATTTTAATCACTTCCTTAACATTCACTATATGTGCCATATATAGTTACCTATTTCAAAAAGTGTTGGTTTTAATTCCTCCTGGGAGATTATATGTAAGTCCTGTGAGGGTAGAGACCATGCCTTTTATTTCCTTTTACTACAACTTCCTGACCCGAATCCAAGAAGAGCAAGCATTTGGTAGAATGCTCTATTTGAATTAGCATATACGAGAGTAAAATATAGTATATTCCTTAAGGGAACAAATGACAATTTTTGTTTAAAGGGTGATTAAAAAGTTAAATTAAAAATAAAAAGTTAAATTAAAAAGCTCATGTTGGCAGAAGGTAAAGTTTAACCAGAAGCTGCTAAGATATTGGGACATTTGAGAATGAGGGATAGATATAAATCTTAGAGGACAAGAGTATGTGAGTAAATCAGAAGGCATGATGGTTAAGTAGTGGGGGTAAAACGGACAAAGCTCTTTTCCTATTTCAAGGGGAGTGCATTCATTCTCTTACCCTCCAGACTGTGAACTCCATGAGGCCACTTATATCTGCTCTGTTCATCAGCATAAAGCCAATCCCTGGCTTTCAGTCTAGTGGTATTCAACCACCATAAGAATGAGTAAATCTCCATCACATAACCAAACTACATTTTGTAGTGAGTATTTCTGAAGAGGTCACATGTACTTTCTAGTCTTTCCAGAACTTGTATCCAATTTTTGCTGTGGCAACTAGGGACTGTTTGACATAAGTAAAGTATTAGAAATCACATTGATGAAATGTATATAGTCAGGAGAGTAAAACCTTTGTGCCATGGAAATTAAATTCACATTAGTTGCAGACAGGAAGACTGAGAGCTGCCATTAACAAGGAGCTCTGATAAAAAGAAGTGACCAGACCAACAAGGGACAGCATGGGACTAGTCCAGCACAGGTAAGCAGAGGACATAGAGACTAATAGAAGGGACAGAGTGGCAGGGAAGGGATTCAACCTAGAACCAGAGGACACTCACTAGCTTTTCTTGTTAAGGGCTTCATTAGCCTCTCAATGAGGAATGCCTGGTGGTTTTATGAGTCGCCTTTCTCTAGGTTGTACGTACTTCAGAAACAAACGGACTCCAACTCTAAGTGGCTTGCGACAGCAATGTTTGATCACATGTCAGGCTGGCTGCAAGTTCACCGAGGTCCTAGACCCTTGCCCCTTCTTCTGGAACATAGACCAATACAACAGCTGCTATCTGTGTCTTGCAAAACTAGGATTACCAAATACAGCAAATAAAAATGCAGAACACCCAGTTAAAGTTGAATTTCAGATAAGAAAAAAATGATTTTTTTTTTTTTTGTGTGTAAGTTTGCCCCATGCAACATTTGGGACATACACCAAAAAAAATGTTGTTTATCTGATTCAAATTTAACTGCATGTCCTGTTTTATCTGGCATCTCTTTGCCAGGCTTATGAATGAAGGAAAAGAGAAATTATGTAACCTCATGAAGACTTTTAAATCTACTCAGAAGTGGCACTTGGCACTTCCTCTCCTTGTTTACTGGCTAAACGCATATGATGAAGGCTCACATCCGTGGGGTAAGAGGCATGACCCTCCCTGAGAGACGGGCTAGCGAGGGAAGAGCAGCGGTGTTTGACTGACGATGCTGTCCACTACGGTACTAAGTAAAAGACGTGGAACTCATTTCATGGCGAGGGAGCGGGATGGGAGGGGTTCGCTTTCCAGTTATCTCTCTCCCATCTCTGAAAAGCAGCTGACACAACTCCTTCAATTAGAGTCAGAAGCAGCTGGTGCAGGAGGGCCTGCCTGAGATTTCCCATCTCGTTCTCGGAGCTTCCAGATTTGCTCCTAGTTGAGGGGCCACTTGAATCTGACAGCGAGGAGCTGCTTTCCAACAGGGAGATTGTCTTGGGCCTTGTTAGTCCAGGGCAAGGCTCCTGATACTAGTAAGTGAGCAGTGAACTGAGAATGGAAGTCTGACAGGGAGACTATTTGCAAACAGAGGCTAACACACCTTTGAATGTGTACATTTGCCTATGGCTCAAGGCCTCCTCCATACCTCATCCCTGGGGACGGTCTTACTTCTTTACACACACATTGAGGGCCCTTCTGTGTACCTAGTTTCCCTATTAAAGGCACTCCTTTACCATATTTTGCTACATTTCAAGGGCTATTTTTCTAAGGGAGAGGGTAGTGATGAATAGCCGTATAGGATGGTGGTGCAGAGAATGTTCCTGGTCCCGAATGCCCTCCTAGTTGGGCCCAAGGTCTTACACACATATTTAAAATCCTTCCTGGCAAATTAATTTCTAACTTTCCTTACTCTTTTGTCTGTCTGAGAATTCATTGTTTTCTTAGTACAACAACTGAAAATAGCTCCCAGCTGATTTCCAAGGCCAATCGTAACAGAACTAGATTCCTGAAATATCCTGGAATATGACAAATACATATCGTCTGCATTCACTTCTGTTTTGTTAGGTTTTTCTCTTCAGTTCAAGGCTGTTTCTAAATATTATTTTCTTACTACATTATAATGGTCTTTATATTCAGGGTTTGCCTAAACAGGATATTTAGCTAATGAAGTGAGATAATGGGGAATTAAATGGCTTTTCAGTGTGAAGGGAACAACATTATTTACAGGATATACTGTTGATTAAGGAAAAGAAAAGAATTTTTTTTTCTTTTAAAAGAAGATAAAATGATAATTAAGTTCCTTAAACACAGAGTCATTCCCAGTTCGTGATATGGCATGATTACATGGGATGTCCTAACTTAATACCAACTGCATGGTGATATCTTTTTCATATTGAATGTGTGGGTATAAAATAAAACTCATACATTGCCTGTCACAATTCCTGACAATCACCGTGAACTTCTAGGTGAGAAGTATAAACACCTGAAAACACACATGAGACTATCTAAAATCCCATAAATACATATTTTTTGATGGAATGACTTCATCGCATACCATCAGCCCTAAGAAAGAGAAATGAACAACACGACTTTTTTCATTTTAAGCCCTGGGGATTCACAACATGTTTTAAAATAATGAGGCAGAATTTATGGATATTTTTTAGATTATGTAAATAAACCCTGCCCTCCAAGCCACAACAAAGCTAACCGGACCCTATTAACAACTCATTTTAGTTTAATATATAATTTATTGATAACATTCTCTTTCTTTGAACTATAAATTGGTTATTTTCAGTTTCATACACGTATATAGTTGTTTGTTTTATTTTTTAAAATAACGGTAAGTTGTTCTGCAGTTGAGAATGGAGATGCCAGAGGCAAGAACCTCATCCAGGTCTAGAGTGGCAGAGTGTGACCCTAATACTGCCACTCCTTCTTCATCTCTGGCACATGTTGCCCGTCAGTGAAAGTCTTCTCTGAAGGGACATCCCTGGTAATCACAGCCCATCACAACACAGCGGTCCGGGTAGCCGCTAGCAATGGGGCTGAGTTGGCAGGCAAGGTGGAACCATTTTGCTCTTTCTGAGAGCCTAGCCTCTTAATCTTACAGAAGAGGGTACCGGGTCCTAGATTTGCCAAGGGCGGACAGAGCTCGGTCCCAGGTTCATTTGCATTTACAAATCCAGTGCTCCTCCACTTTACCAGATTGTTCAGGCAGTTTAATTGAGTGCAGATACTTGGAGAGGCATTTTAGTTTTGCGTGGCCTTTTTGATACAGAATGCTACACAGTCGTGCTCTCTTCCAATAGTGCCAGAAGAGAAGCAAAGGAGAAAAGAGTCCTGGTGTTTATTTTACACAATTAGTGGAAAAAAGGGAGTTGCAGAAAAAAGCATAAAAAGAGCATACAGAAATACAATTTCGTGAATACTGCAAATGACTTTCAGCATTGTCCTAAGCACTTCATGTTCTCAGTTGTTTAAAAGGGTTGGGAGAGGGCATAGAGAGAGAAAAAGAGTAAGAACCATAGCTTTGAAATGGCAGATTCTATCTCTAGAGGACTCACGTATACGTATTCTTGAGGCTAAGCCTGGTTTAATCAGTGATGAATTGATCTGCTGCAGAAAATAGGAGGGGACTAAGAACTAGGAGACAGAGGCAACGCAACGTTCCTGTTAAACACCACAAGAGGGGAAATCTCCATTTTCACCCTATACCTCTGGGCATAATGTCCCTCATGGGGAAATAGCTCTTAGCCCTGGTTTTGTTTTGAGTCAAACGGAGAGTAGACATAGGAAAATGTTTATTTTAGCAATACCTGTTTCTAGTCTTAGAAATACCTGTTTTGCAGTTTCAACCTCAGGTAGGGACAGCTCAAGGCACTCCTGGTAAGCAAAGAAGTAAGGTTTCAGTGTCACCAGCTCTCTATTATTATAACTTTCTCCCCAACCTCTGCTGCCCCTTTTCCTTCCCCAGTTTGGTGACACACACTCCATTTCTCTGAGATATTCTCTGCCATGGGCCTCTAAAACTTTGTGTACTAAAATTCATTATCAGGTAAAGAGCTGATAATATCATTAATACCAAGATACAAGTGACTAGTAAAATATTTTCTGCCATGGGGATATTTGCCTTTTAATAAGCACAAAGCCTTAAGCCAAAGGAATCAGCATTTTTTGTTCGTTTGGTTGGTTTGGTGACACAGATATTTTAGTGTGACCTCCCTTCTGGGCTTCTATCAGAGGCAGGTTCCTATCTTCCTGGCTGGGCAAGACAGTTAGGTGTACGCTTAAAAGCCATTATTATGTAAGTCAAACAGCTTTGACAGGCTTGAGAAAGAAGTGGCATAATGAGAGATTTAGTTATAAATATAGAAATGAACTCTGCCTTCTGAAAAATAATGTTATTTTTGATTGATCTTGATATGAGGAACTCTACAGTTTTGTTTTCTTGAAATGGATGTCATCCCCTCATTGTATGAGTAAGAATTCAAGTTGGGTAAGCTTCAGTTATATTACAAACATAGGCAGACTGACAAAGGAGAAAAGGACACACACACTTATATATCCTGCATTTGACAGGACGATTGCTGAAGTTAAAATTAAAATAGTGAAGTGAAGTAAGAACTATAGAAGAAATATAGGACAGAATTTTCTATTTCTTCCTTCATTTGAAGGGAGGGTAAGTATGTCCTGTATTTTGAGTGGACCCTGCTTACTCCGGTGCTCTTGCTGAAATCCATGGTTATTCCTGCACCAAACAACATTGGCTGAGTGACCACAAGTATTAAGGCCAAAGGACCAAGGACTATGGAAGACTGTAGACTAACCTCTGCTTTTGCTAAGCTTTCTAGCCTTTCTTAGAAAATGTGTGTCTAGTATTAGTAATACAGAGAAAAGGGCCTTCCACCAAGAAGGAAGTAGATCAAGGTCTTGGGAAATGAAACAGATTTAATACATTCTGTGTGTATATCTATTCCCTCTTTAAGAGCAATATTTGAAAGAAACATACAGAGAATAATATTTGAAAACACAAATTAGAAAATTAACATAATAAAGAAATAAATCACTCAAAATTGCAAGAAAAGATTTCTGCAAACGAGGTGTTTTTAAAGTATTTTTTATCCGGACGGCAGTCTGAGAAAAAAAATTTTCTTTTCTAAGTCTAAGCCTTCATGGAACCGCATTGAACGGGTGCTGAAAGTGTCCTGCCTTGAGACATTTTGCCAAGGAAGTGGTGTTTCACTCTCTGCTAAAGAAAACCACATTCTTCCTCACACTCACAGAAAGAAAAAGAGAGAGAGAGAGAATCGCACCTCTATTCTACTCAGAGCCCAAGTTGTCATCAGAAAGGAAAAGGTTGGAGTTCATTTATCACGTGCATTTCTATGGCTACAGAGATAATTGGGTTGATTCCATCCAGCCTTCCCTTCTCTCGCATTTTAATTGAAAAGCCTCCAGACTGTTAGAAGCAGGGAGCTGGCCTGAGACTTGAGGGCACTAGACACAGGCAGCAATGGGCCAAAATGACGACCAGAAGAGGGGCTAAGCAGTCTGTGGGGCCGGGAGCCTGTTGTGTTACCTCCTGAAACTTAACAGCAAGGGGGTGCATTCTCTACCCGTTTTTACTCGGAAACACCTATGATTTCATTGAACGTTTTTATCATAGCATTTCGGTCAGGGTGCATTCTGGACGTCAGGACCACTACCAGCCTGTGGAATTTAAACAAAGTCTGTTTAAATTAAAATAAAGGGCTTGGGAGCAAATGGCATTGGAGACAGCAGGAGTAAAACCAGACTGTAAATTTTGGGTAGTGTTAAAATGGGCATACATTTAATACCATTTTTGTTTTTCATCATTGACTCTGTCCCTATTAAAACTTCGCAGGTTCAGGTGGTCAAGTTCTATGATTGAGTGGACTCTCCAAGCATGCTCAGGACATCTTAGGAGATTAATTTATACGCTCTTCTAACTCTGAATCTCCACGGTTTATTCCGCCTATGTGTTGTTTGCATAATACACTTCTGTACAGCTAAAGCACTACCTATAAAGGGATTATTTTCATATTCGGCACATTAAAAATCTAGCTCAATTCACAGATCCCATTCTGTGTTTATGCCTGAGATAACAGGTGAAAAGTATCTCATTACAAGTGTCCATGAAGCAAACATAAGAACGCGAATGTTCGGGGGAGAGAATGTTCCCCTACTGAAATTAATTCCCCGATGGTTTTATTAAAGTCTGCAAATTGCATTATTTTCCCATCATATTTGAAATATTGCTCTCCCTTAATGCCTGTTCTAACCCATGCCATGACATCTTCCCTGGAGTGTCTAGACATGGTGTCTTAGATTTATGTGTGTGATCTCAGTGTGTTACAACATCACTCCCGACTAATGCATTATTACAATACTTACAGATATTCCCAAGTGCCACTGTATTGATTAGAAAATCACCAATCTGCATATGCACACCATCTGTGCTGCAGAGAAACAAGAAAAAAAAAAAGAAAATGCAGGATGACATTTGCCTTATTCGAAGAGAGATTCAGAAACTAGTAACAGAATGAAGAGGGGATTCTCTTTTGCAAGGGAAGAATTTAGCTTTTTAGGAAAGAAAAAGTGCACAATATGAATTTTTATAGAACTATACACTGTAAGCCTAGAGTGCTCAAGACTTCTCACCCCTCTCCCCTTTCAGTTAGATGGAAAGCCCAGGTCTCAGCATGCAAACAGCATGCTTAACCATTTAGATCCTGAAAATGATACCATATCAGGACCACTGGTGCCACAAAACTGATAAATCTCAGCTCAACTGCAGCAGCCCTTTGGTAGAAAAGCTGCCTGTAGTGAGCTGTCGGTTGGGTCTCAGCGGAAAGGCCCAAAGCGTGCCTGCAAAAGATGAATGAGGTACTCACCTCCCGGGCTGAAATGCTTTTAAAGGACAGGAATCTGTTTATCTTTGATTGATCGTTCAGTCTGATACTTTCCTTTATAAAGTTTATTGACTACAAGAACATAAATCAAAGAAAAACAAATCACAGGTTCAATTTGGGGGGGCATTGACATCCTGCCATCTCTACAGCAACTGCCCATACAACTCGGGGGGTAGGAAGAAGGATGCAAGTAATGAGAGGGAAAAATCACATGATGGAAACGGCCACTAGGACAGCCCTTCTCCTCCTATTCTCCTAACAGCTCTTTAGATGTGCAATGTCTTGATACATCCTGCAAACGCCAGTTTAGGCTCTTACAATGTGAATGACCCCCCAAAAAAAAAACAAGAAAGAAAGAAAGAAAAAGAAACGGATTTTTTTCAAACAACTAATTGCAAGCCAGTGACTCTCAGATCTGCCATTTTTAATGTCTCCCAGGATCAATCACTCTGTTTGTCTCCAGTCTTCCTCACTGTCTCCCTCCGTCCCATTCTTCAGACAAACATTTTGAGAACATTAAAATAGCCCTTGAGTGAGCTGAGAGGGCCGCAGGAGGCTCTAATCACGTTCCCACTCAGTCCTGCCCCATCCCGGTGTGGGAAAGAATTGCCATGCCAGCCTCGACCTCAGGAGCTCTTACCTGCCCAGATTGTGGGGTGAACTCCAGGTTTACACTGTATATCCAGGCAGTTTGTGCCAACAACCCGGATGAGTCATTACAGTGTGTCAAACGTTCAGGGACTAAAACATCTACAGAACGTCCTCTGTCGGTGTGGGCATGTGCTTCTCTCCGCAGGTCAGACCAACAACCAGTTTCTCTTTCGGAAGAGTTAACAGCAGCATTCTCAGAATTGGTCTTTTTGAAATCTTCCTGACTTTGAAAAAAAAACTACATTTTTTGCTCCCTATGCATTTTGCAAGATTGTCATTTTCCATCTTTCACTTTTTAGTCAGTCAAAAAATTACTGACGGGACACTTAGGGTTCAGGGTGGTGGTGCCTTTGGGTTCCAGAAGGCTGTCTCTGAACACATTTTCTGTATTTCATGCAAAATCCATGGAGGCGGGGGAAAAGGAGAGACACAAACCAGTCCTTCCCAAGTGGGTGTCTAAGAATCCCCACCCACCACCCCAGGCAGCAGTAGCCATGGTGTAAAAACTGAGTCATGGAAAATAACACTACCAAACTGACAGTAGCTTTAGAAAATCGAGGGAAGGAGTTTGCTGCCTGAAAAGAGTGTAAAACAGGTTCTTACTTCTTCTCCGCAGGAGCTTGGAGCACCTCACAATGCTTTCCCCAGAGCAAATATCACTTTGCAGTGGTCACCACCGGCAGAGTCACTAATGAGGCCTAATTCGAGCAACAGGGTCTGCCTGTGCACATTAACACCGCTAAGTTACCCCAGTTAAGGAACAAGAGGCAGCGGGGTGGGCATTGTTCGGTCACTGCTGCCCTGCTCGGGTCTGTGCGAGGTAAGGCCCGGGGCTCAGCGCCCCCAGCCACACAACGTGTGACCTAATCATTAATTGATGCACAACCTTGGGTGGTCTGCTGCTTCTTATTGATGTCTGAGGCAGTCTGGGGTCCAAAACAACAGCTTGTTTTAGAACAAAGCCAACAATTTATCTTCACTTATTGTTGTTTTACCTTTTCGAGGAAAAGAAGTACACAGTGCAGGAAGGGAATAAGAAACACTAGACACTAAACTGTAAGTAAAAGAGGCCCACTGTGGTTAATAGGTAGAGAGTGATTTTGGTGTGTAAAGCATTGTTAGAGAAGATATTTCTGTAGCACCAAGAGGTAAGGGAGAAAAGCGAGAAATAGAGCACATTTAAGTTTAAAGATGAGATCACTCAAGAAACTTGCAAAATTTACAGAATTCATCTCAGAATCCACTGCCTATGAGAATGACTTCATCATCACAGTTACCATAATCCACTTCTGGTCTTAACATTTTCAGGGAGCTGTGGAATGAGCAGATAAGTTTTACATAAGTTGCAAAGATTGAGAAAAGGCGGCTGTTTTCGAAAAGGTGAAAATGAGGATGGGCTGAATTTTTATTCACTCCTATATTTATTGATTTACCAAAAAGTTCTTAACTGCCTTCTGGACTCCAGGCTCTCAGATAGGGCCTACAGGGTGTATAAGACAATATACTCTCGGACTTCAGAGAATTTGTACATTAGCAGAAAAAAATTCATAAAAGGCAAAGAAAACAAAAACGAAAATAATAATAGCTGAATTTTGTTATGTTCCCTAGAACATACTAGACAAGAAGACATTAATTTAATCTAGAGGTCAAGTTGTTTCTTGAAGAAGTGGAGTTGATGACATTGAGGAGACCACTCCTCAGTTCTGGGAATACAATGAAGTTATAGTTACTCTTAAAATCATATGAAGTGGTGTATGGACTGCCCTTAAGATCAGGAAGTAATGTAAAACTTTCTTTAACAAATATAGCATAGTTGGAAAAATCCACGATTTCTACATAATGACTCATTTAAGTGGGGAAAGGATTAGATTGTGGGGAAAAAAAGTAAAAATAAATAATAGAAAGAAAATAAAGGAAGCGAAACAGAAAGGGAAGGAGGAAAAACAGCAAGGGAAGAATTGTGTCCACAGAGATATAACATTAAGAGACATAACAAGAAGATTGACAGATGCAGATAGGAGAGAAGAGGAAACAGGAGTGAGGAAGAGACATGCACATAGAGAGCAGGAGAGGGACGGTGCAAAATGTATTGTAGCTCCTGGGGCAATTTCTAGTCTGACATGAACTGTTCTGGTCAAATCTTCCTTTTTTCTTAGATTGTGTTCTCTGGAAGCAGTTACAATCCCTTACTAACTCATTCCTAAATGCTAAAGAGCTGGCCAACCCCTATTTATAACTCTTCATCTGGGACAGCCAACTAATTCTCTTCTTAAACTATTTCCAGGAAAAGTAAAATAATAGCGCCCGAGGATTAGAGATGTTTTCGATGACTAAAATTAATCATCATCACATCCATTGCTCAATTCACTTATTCAACAAATATTTAGTGAGTGCATGCTAGTTAATAAAATTGTGCAGATACCACTGTATACTGTAAGCTCCATTAATATTTGTAATATAATTATCCAGAAAACATATTAAAGATATCCACTATTTTTGCTTCTCCTCCTCTTCCCAGCACTCTATTTTCACCTGTATTCCTTAATTAGTCCCCCTCTGTCTTTGGCCAGTCCAACTTCTTGCAGTCTTTTCATGAAGAATTCAAGATATGTTCACCAGGGAGTTTTTTTCATTAGTCCTTGTTTTTTTCTTTTCCTCCAAACTCTTGTCATTAGAACCTCTCAGAGAAGGATGTTGTTTGAATGAAGGTATGTTATCACTATTACTGCTGATATTTGATGCTTGCAATTTTCGTAGAATCTCTAGAGTGCCAAAGTCACTTTTAAAGGGGAAAGGGAATGCTCCACTCTGTGTTATACTCAAAGGGGGGCAGTCCCACAGCATGATTACTTATAGCCAAAATTGATACAGAGTATAGAGTATAATGCAATACTTTGTATTTCCATGATTGGCTATTTTCCAATATAAAATAGATGTTTGGGGCTGAATTGGTTCCTCCCCAATATCCACATGTTGAAGCCGTAACCCCCAATACCTTGGAATCTGCCTGTGTTGGAGACCGTCCTTATTTAAAGAAGTAATTAAGCTCAAGTGAGGCTGTTAGGGTGATCCCGAATCCAATCTGACTTGAGTCCTTACAAGAAGAAGATATCTGGACACACAGAGAGACACGAGATAGACTTATTTCTAGACCAATGTATAAGAAACTGGATATCACCATTCTACCCCAACACCAGGCAAAAAGTTGAACAAACTGAAAAATCAACAACTCTTCTTAGATCTGTCAGACACTGAGGTCACAGGTAACCTGTTGCTCCCTAAGATAAAAAGCCTAACAGTCGATTACAAAGAATCACAACCAGGGAAACAGTGCCAGGACATGAAAATGTGAACTCTTGATGAATTGATGGAGGCTCAGCATAGACAAGTCTAAGAGATAAAAACTCTAAGGGGATCTAGTATTTTGTGACCCCCCACATTTTTGGGAAGTTTGTCTTAAGGAACTTGACTAGGTTCATATAGTAAATATTGGAGAAAAATCCCCTCATGCTTTCAGCAGGGGTAGGGAAAAAGAAACCATTTTTTAAATACACCAGAGCATTCTCTTGGCAAAGTATGCTCAGCAGGAACTATTTAATCAGAGTGTACTGCAGTTATACGAGAGCCTCACTAAGTACCCAACTCTAGCCTGCTCTAGATATCCTGTCCCACCAAATGGTGTGGGGGATTCTGAGAAGCATGTGTGAAGGTCACAGTCCAGAAATATAGGTTCATTAAGGACTGAAACCTACTCACAGGACTACAGAACTCCACCTCCATCCCACACCTTACGCCACATTACTAAAGGCCTATTTACACTGATTCTTTTTACCTAGTACATCATGTCTAGCTATCAAGAAAAAATTAAAGGTCATGTAAAAAGGCAAAAAACAGTCTGTAGTGACTGAACAAGCATCAGGTGCACACTCAGATAAGGCAAGGGTGTTGGAATTATCAGACCAGGAATTTAAAACAATTATGACTAGGATATTAAGGGCTCTAATGGACAAAGTGGGCAGCAGACAAAAATAGACAGACAATACAAGCAGAGAGAAATTCTAAGAAAGAAACAAAATGAAATGCTAGAGGTTGAAAGCACTGTACTAGAAATGAAGAATACCTTTGATGGGCTTATGACAGATCAGACATAGTTGAGGAAAGACTCTCTCAGCTTGAGGATATATCAATACAATCCTTGAAAACTAAAAAGCAAAGAGAAAAAAAGACTGAAAAGAAATAGAACTGTAGGACAACTACAAAAGTTATAAAATACATATAATGGGAATTCCATAAGGGGAAGAAAGAGAAAGGAACAGAGAAATAGTTGAAATGCTAATGACTAAAAATTTCCCCAAATTAATATCAAGACACCAGACCACAAACCCAAGATGCTTAGAGAATACTACATAGGACAAAGCCCAAAAAACTACACCTCAGCATATCATTTTCCAACTATAGAAAATCAGAGATACAGAAAAGGAATCCTGAAAGAAACCAGAGTGAAAAAAAAGCCTTAGTAACAGAAGAACAAAGAAAAAAATTGTATCCAACTTTTTGTCAGAAACCATGCAGGCAAGCAGAGTGGTGTAAAATAATTAAAGTATTGAGAGAAAAAAAACAACCTAGCATTCTGTAATCTGTGAAATAATCCTGAAAAAGTTAAAAAGAAGTAAAAACTCTCAGACAAAAATAATCAAGGGAATTTGTTTCCAGTAGACTTACCTTGCAAATAAATGTTAAAAGAAGTTCTTTAAAGAAAAGAAAAATGATAAATATCAGAAACTTGGTTCTATATAAAGAAAACAAAAGCATCAGAGAAGGAATAAATGAAATTAAAAATTTGATTTTCTTATTCTTGATTGGTCCAAAAGATAACAGTTTGTTCAAAATAATAATAACAACAGTATATTCAATTATATATGCTTATATATAAATAAAATGAATGGTAGCACTGATCCAAGGGACATGAGGTAGGAATTAAGATTATTTTGTTGTTATAAAGTATTCATACTACCTGTGAAGTGGTATAGTGTTATTTGAAAGTGGACTTGTGTAAGTTGTAAATGTATATTGCAAACTCCAAGGCAAACCACTACAAAGAGCCAGAAGGAAGTGTAACTCATATGCTAAGAAAAGAGAGAAAAATGGAATCATATAATATGCTCAAATAAAACTACAGAAGGCCAAAAGAATAGAAGACTAAAATAGGCACAAAGGGTGACAGTAGAAAACAGGTATAGTAGATATTAATCCAACTATATCAATAATCACTTTGAACATCAATGATCAAAGTGCAACAGTTAAAATATAGATATTGTCAGAGTGAACCAAGAAACATGACCCAACAGTATGTTGTCTATAAGAACCTACTTTAAATATAAAGACATATATAGATTAAAAGGAAATGGAAGAAGATACACCACACTAATAGTAATCAAAAGAAAGCAAGAATAGCTATTAAGACAATTAATATTAATTTATTAATACTAATATTTCAGACAGAGTAGACTTCAGAGCATGAAAAGTTATCAGATACAGGGGAACATTACATAATCATAAAGAGGCCAATTCTCAAGAAGACATAATCCTCAATAAGTATGTGCCTTAGACAGAGCATAAAACTACATGAGGCAAAATCTGATAGTGCTGCAAGGAGGAATAGATAAATCCACTATTATATTTAGAGACTTCAATACCCTCTATCAGAAATGGACAGATCCATTGGGCAGAAAATCAGGATGGACATAGTTGACTTGACAACACCATCAATCAACAGGACATAAGGGGCATCTATAGACTACTTCATCCCCAAACATTAGAATACACATTCTTCCCAATTTCATGTGGACATTCAACAAGACAAATCACATTCTGGTCCATAAAATATAACTTACTAATTTAAAAGAACGGAATTTATATAATGTCTACTGTCAGACCACAGTAGAATTAAGCTAGATATCAATAACAGAATGATAAGTAGAAAATCCCAAAATGCTTGGTGATTAAGCAACAAACACACAGGTCATAGAAGAAATTACAAGAGAAATTGAACAGTGTTTTGAGCTAAATGAAAATGAAGACACAACTTATTAAAATATGCGGGATACAGGAAAAGCAGTGCTTAGAGGAACATTTATAGCAATTAATACATATATTAGAAAAGAAGAAAGATCTAAAATCAACAATCTAAGCTTCTACCTTGGAAAACTAGATAAAGATGGACAAATTATATCCAAAGTAAGCAGAAGAAAGAAATAATAAAAGAGCAGAAGTTAATGAAACTGCAAATAGGAAATTAATAGAAAAACTCCACAAAGCCAAAAGCTGATTCCTTGAAAGGATCAACGAGATTATGAAGCCTTTAGTCAGGATATGTAAGACAAAAAGAGAGGGGAAAAAATTATATCAGAAATGAAACATTACTATAGGTCCTATGGACACTAACAAGATAATAAAGAAATAAAATGACCATGGAAAGTATATGCTCACAAATTTGATACCTAGAAGAAATAGACCAGTTTCTTAAAAGATAGTCTGCCAAAGCTCACACCAAAAGAAACAGACAATCTGAATAGCTCTGTATCTATTAAATAAATTGAATCCATAATTAGTAACCTTCCAAAACAGAAAGCACCAAGCCCAGATAGGTTCACTGATTAATTATACCAAATACTTCAGGAAGAAAAATTATATCAAGTTTTACAAATATTTTTCAGAAGAGAGAAATGGAATACTTGCTAACTGATTCTATGAGGGCAGCATTACACTAATAACAAATTCAGAAAAAGACATTACAAGAAGAGAAAATTATAGACTAATCCTTTCATAAATTTGTATGCAAAAATCCTTAACAAAATATTAGCCAATTGAATCCAGGCATGTGTGAAAAGAATTATATACCACAACTAAGTGGGATTTATTCAAAGTATGAAAGGCTGGTCCACATTTGAAATACAATTAATATAATCCATCACATCAAGATGCTAAAGAAGAAAAAATCACATGCTTTTATCAATAGGTGCAGAAAAAAATTTAACAAAATCCAATATCCATTCATGATAAAAATACTCTGTACTAGGAATAGAGAGGAACTTCCTCAACTTGATAAAGAACATCTACAAACACCATACAGCTAACATCATACTCGATGTCCAGAAACTAGGTGCTTTTCCACTAAGTTCAGGAACAAGACAAGTATGTCCCCTTTCATTACTGCGTTTCAATATCATGGTAGAAGTCCTAGGTAATACAATAGGCAAGAAAAAGAAATAAAAGGTATACAGATTGGGAAGAAAGAAATAAAACTGTCTTTCAGTTACAGTTGACATGATTGTGTATGTAGAAAATCTCAAAAAAAAAGACCTTGAAACTAATAAGCAAAGATACAAGATTAATACACACACCCAATACTTTCTTAAATACCAGTAACGAATAAGTGGGATTTGAAATTAAAAACACAATACTATTTACACTGGCACCACAAAAAATGGAATACTTAGGTATAAATATAACAAAATACAAGAGTTATATGGAAAAAAATACAAAACTCTGATGAAATAAATCAAAGGACTAAATGAGAGATATGGAGATATTCCATGTATATGGATAGGAAAACTCAATATTGTCAAAACTTCAGTTCTTCCTAACTTGGTCTACAGACTCAATGCAATCCCAATCAACATCTCAGAAAGTTATTTATGGATATTGGCAAACATTCTAGTTTATATAGAGAGGCAAAAGACTCATAATAACCAAAACAATATCGAAGGAGAAAACAAAGCTGGATAACTGACATTACCCTATATCAAGACGTAATGCTATATTAACTGCAATGCTAAGGCTATCAAGACAGTGTGGTATTGGTGAAAGAATAGGCAAATAGATTAATGGAACAAAGGCCCCAAAACAGATCCCCATGAACTGATCTTTTTCTTCCCTTAAACTTTATTTTTTATACATTCTTTATTGAAGTTTAGTTGATGTATAACATACTGGTTTCTAGTATAAAACATAGGGTTTGACAGTTATATACATTATTAAATGCTCACCCCAACTAATGTAGTTATTAATAACATAGAAAGATGTTACAGAACTATTGACTATATTCTCTATGCTGTACTTTCATCCCTGGTACTAATTTTTATTGATTGAGATTTTGTGCCTCTTTATCCCTTTCTCCTGTTTCACCCACCCACCCTAACCACCCCCATGACGACCACCGGTCCTTTCTCAATGTCTATGTGGTCATCTGATCTTTGACAAAGAAATGGAAGAAATACAATGGAGAAAAGAGTCTTTTTAACAAATGTTGCTGAAACAACTGGACTCAAAAAGAAATGAATCAAAAACAACCTTATACCTTCACAAAAATTAACTCAAAATGGATCATAGACCGAAAGATAAAAAGAAAAACTATATAAAACTCTAAGAAGGTAACAAAAGAGAGAATATTGATGACCTTGGGCTTGATGATGACTTTTTAGATGCAACACCAAAGACATGATCTGTGAAAGACAGAATGGATAAGCTGGACTTCATTAAAATGAAAAAGTTCTGCTTTGCCTAAGATAAAGAATGAAAAAATAAACCACAAATGGGGAGAAAATGTTGTCAAAAGACGTATGTGATAAAAGGCTCTTATCCAAAATGTGCAAAGAATTCAACAAGGAGAATACAAACTTTCTAAATAAAACATGAGCCAAAGGCCTAAACAGACACCTCCCCAAAGAAAATACACATGGCAAATGAGCACATGAAATGATGTTCCACATCATATGTTATCAGGGAAATGAAAATTAAAACAATGAGCTATCATCTCTTAGAATGACCAAAATTTACAACATTGAAAACACTAAATGCCAAAGATGTGGAGCAACAGCAACTCTCATTACTACTCGTGGGATTGCAAAATTGTACAGCCACCTTGGAGACAGTTGAGCTGTTTCTTTCAGAACTAAGCATAGTCTTACCAGCTGATGCAACAATTATGCTTCTTGATATTTATACCCAAAGGATTTGAAAACTTAGGTCCATACAAAAACCTATGCATGGATATCTATAGTAGCTTTATTCATAATTACCAAAACTTGGAAGCAACCAAGATATGCTTTAGAAAGTGAATGGATAAACACTCTGTGGTACATCCAGACAAGTAAAAAGAAATGATTTATCAGGCCATGAAAAGACATAGAGGAAACTTAAATGCATGTTATTAAGTGAAAGACACCAATCTGAAAAGGCTCTATGCTACATGATTCCAACTATATGACATTCTGGAAAAGGCCAAACTCTGGAGGCAGTAAAAAGATCACTGGTTGCCAGGGGTTCGTGTGAGGGAGGCACACATAAGTGGAACACAGAGGATTTTCAGGTGGTGAAATACTGTGTGCGACTCCATAATCATGGATACATGTCCTTAAACATTTTCCAAGCCCGTGCAATGTACAACCCCAAGAGTGAACTTCAGTGCGAATTATGGACTCTGGGTGATAATGATAGTTGTTGTAGGTTCATCAGTTATAACAAATGTACCAATTCTGTGGGGAATAGTGATAATGGGGAAGCTATGCCTGTGTAAGGGGGCAGGTATATAGGAAATTTCTGTACTTTCTGCTCAATTATTTTGGACATGAAACAGTTTTAAAAAATGAAATCTGTTTTTTAAAAAATACTAGAAAGAAGGAGAAAGACAGTGATCGAGACCAGGGCAGGCACACACGAAAGACCATGTGAGAACACAGACCATCTGCAAGCCAAGGAGAGGGGCCTTAGAAGAAACCAGAGGTGCCAACACCTTGATCTTGGGCTTCCAGCCTCCAGAAGAGTGAGAAAATAGATTTCTGTTATTTAATCCATCTAGTCTGTAGTATTTTGTTATGACATCTCTATCAAACTAACACAAGGGCCATATTACCCAGGGAGTTACTTTAGAATATGTTGCTTCATAGCCATCCCTGTGGCCATTACTCATTGCTTACAGTCAGGATTTATAGCTGTTCTGGCATTTCTTCCTTATGAATTTTATGCTTGGGCACTGTTATTAATTTGCTTAAAATTTTTCTTTTTCATTTATTAAAGTTTCAACTTAAAAAATAAAATGTAGCTCATCGTCAAGTTTTTTGCCCCCAGTTTCCTCAAGTATCTGTTTTGGGTTTTTGGGGTTTTTTTTGTAATTATATTTAAGTGTTACACACCTAAAGAAAAGTAGAGAGATCACAAATGCATAGCTTGTAAATTGTAACAAAGTTTCCACACCCAAATAACAATCATCCAGATTGAGAAAGAGAATATAATCAGGACTTGAGGCGTTTTCTTGAGACCTCTTGCCGTCCCTGTGTCTTTTCCCAAGAGTAACCACTATCTGATATCTAATACCACGGGTTAGTCTAGTTTTGAAATTTATGGAAATGGAATTATAGAGTATGTGCTCCTGTGTGTAGTGTTTTTTCTTTTTTAATCAACGTTATAGTGGTGAGATTTGCATGATGCTACATTCGGCTGCAGTTCATTCATTCTCATGGGAGTATAGTATTCCGTGTTACGAATATGTCACAATTCATCCATTCTACTATTGGCAGAATTTGGGATTATTTTCATTTTATGGCGATTATGAGTAGTACTGCTATGAAAATCACGAAAATTGCTCGGCCAGCAGGTACATATGTTCTGTTTAGCCGATACTGCTAAAAAGTTTTCCAAAGTGTTTTACCAGTTCATAGTTACAGCATCGTATGAGAGTTCTAGTTGATTTAAACCAATATTTGGTTTTGCAATCTCTTAGTTTAGCCATTCTGGTGTTGTAGAGTTGTGTTAAATGTGGCTTCATTTTGCATTTCTCTGATAACTAATAAAGTTGAGAACATTTTTCATATGTTTGTCATTTTATTTTGGGACACGCATGTTCAAATTTTTGCTCATTTTAAAAATTGGTAGTCTACATTTATTGTATTGATTTGCAGGACATTTTTATATATTGTGAATAGGAGTCCACTGTTGGATATCTGTATTGAAAATAAATACTACTATCTCATAGGTTGTCTTTTTATTTTCCTTAATGGCATCTTCTGGTAATTTAAAGGTCTCAGTCCTAATATTGT
Organism: Phataginus tricuspis; assembly: GCA_029783875.1. Lineage (NCBI taxonomy): Eukaryota > Metazoa > Chordata > Mammalia > Pholidota > Manidae > Phataginus > Phataginus tricuspis. The sequence continues at coordinate 10,624,574 of JAQQAC010026012.1, read as the reverse complement.
CTATTTTACTCTATGTTCTTTCTTTTCATATCCTGCATAAGAAAGTTTTTCTCACTCCAAATCATTAAGATGTTCTGCTATGTTCTCTTCTAAAACTTACTATTACTTTGCTAATATATTCACTTATTTATTTTAAACTTATGTTTATCTTTCACATTTAGATCTATTATAATTTTGGATTTGATTTGTGTATAGTGTGAACAAGAGTTCAAGATCTCTTTTTTTTTTTCCTAATGGAACCCTAACTGACCCAAGACTATTTATTGAAAAGATAAATTCTTATCCCCATTCCAGTGCAGTCACATATTTTTTCACTTTTGTTATAACTGAATGTAGATGTTTTCTGTACTCTTTATTCCATCCTTTGTTGTCTTTTTTCACTCTTTTTTTACAAAAAATGTGAAGTGTTTTTTTACATCTAATAGTTCTCTACCTTCATTCCTTTTCTCCAAGAAGCCTTGGCAATTTTTAGACCTTTGTCCATATAACTATTAGAATTGTCAACTTCCACAAAACAACATCCTGAAATTTTAATTGGGTTTGCAGAAAATCTATTGATCAAACAGATTGTCTTTAAAACATTTAGCTATCCAACTCATAAATATGATTTATCTTTTTTTATGCAGGTCTTTTTTAGTCTTTCTCAGGAGTATTTTATGGTTTTCTATGTAGCAATTAGGCATATCAGTTATTATATTGTTTATATTATCATTGATCATGGCTGACTTTGTATGCTTTTGAAAATTGTCTTATTTCAAAATTCTTACTTTCTGATAGTTTGTTGCTAAAGTGTAGATATACAAATTTTGTATAATACCCTGTGTACAAAGACCTTACTAAAGTCACTTCCATAGTTTGTAGATTCTTTTTGATCTTTTTCATATACAATCAAGTCCTCTGGGAATAAACATTACATCTTCTTTTCCAAATCTACTTTTTATTTCATTTTCTTGCCTTATTTCTGACTAGGGCCTCTGCTGTGAAATTGAATAGCTATGGTGATATCAAGTATCCTTGCCTGGTGATTGTTCTCAGGGGAAATTTTTTCAATAATTATCATTAAATATGATGTTTTCTGTAGTTTTTTTATAGGTACAATTTAATAGATTAAGACAAAATAAAATTCTATTGTAGAGATACATAGATATTATTATAAAATAAATAAAATTATATTTCTAATTTGTAGCGTTTTTTAAAACCATAAATAGTCACTT
>JAQQAC010026012.1:10605862-10622860 GCA_029783875.1 Phataginus tricuspis | reverse complement strand
TTTAACTGATAATATGTATTATTACATTGTATGAATATTCCAGAATTCATTAATCTGGTTTCCTTTTGGTAGACATTTAGCTTGTTGGAAAACTATGTATTACTCTTCACATTTTTAAGTTAACATCTATTTTTTTAAATTTCTAATTGCATCATCAATTACATCAATCCACTGAAAGGCTCAAAGAGGAGACAGTTATCCGTTTCTTTTTGAAAAGGGTGATTGTAGAAGAAAGTATGTGTAATTAAACAGACTAGGCAGACCTCCTTTATAAGGACTATCAGTTCTAAAGAGAGTACCATGAAAGCTGAGGATCTGAATGACGGCTCCCATTAAACATTCATGTCTGCCTATTCCTTAGAATACCACTGTATACCCCCAGCTATATGAATACATCAATAGGAAGAATATTGCTCTACTGCTTAGACTTTGTGGTGAATACTTGGGTCGAAAGTTATGGTGTGTGTATCTGCAAGTCTATTAAATGTTATTAAACAACTTTCCACAGTGTTTAATTCAATTTTCACTCTATAATTAGAGCATGAGAATCACCATTGTTCCACCTCCTCATCTACACAGTCAAATTTTTAATTTTAAATCATAGGTTATGTGTGTAATGTTACCTCATTGTGATTTAAATTTGTATTTCCCTCATGAGTTTCTTTTTAGATGTTTATGACCATGAAGGTTACCTATCCTTTGAATAGATGGCTCATATTCTATGCCAATATTCTTTTAAATAATATACCTTTTACATATAGATTATTTGTAGTGTTCTGCATATCTTTGATGTTAATCTTTATCTGTTATACATGTGGCAAAAATTTTCTCCCAGACTATGGCTATCCTCTTTCTTGAAGAAAATTTTTATATTAGAACAGTTTTAGGTTTACAAAAAAGTTGCAAAGATGGCAAAAATTCCTGTATACCCTGCACCCAGTGTCCCTTTGTTATTAATATTTTACTTTAGCATGGCACACTTGTCACAATTCATGAACCAATATTATTCCATGCTGTTTCACCTAATACATTATTAAGTAAAGTCCATACTTCATTCAAATTTCCTTACCTAATGTCCTTTTTCTGTTGCAGGATCCCATCCAGGATATTATATTAATATTTTCATCATGTCTCTTTATGCTTCTCTTGGCTGTGATGTATTCTCAGTTTTTCCTTGTTTTTGATGGCTTCATAATTTTGACGAGTGATCAAGTATTCATCAATTGGAATTAGTGTGAAGTTCTCTCATAGTTAAACTGTGGTTAAGGGTTTCGGGAAGGAAAATCAGATAAAAAGTGCCATTCTCACCGCATCATATGAAGAGAACATACTATCAACATGACGTAACAACTGTTGATATTAAAATCAACACCTCACTGAGGTAGTTTGTTAGGTCTCTCCATTGTAAAGTAATTCATTTTCCTCCCTTTCTGTACTATGCTCTTTGGAAGGAATTCACTATAGTCAGTTCACACTTAAGCAGTGGGAAGTTATATCTTATTTCAAGGATGGATTTTATACATAAATTATTTGGAAGTCATTTGCATAAGAGCTTTATCTATTCTTCCCCATTTATTTACTGATGCAATAATTATATCCTGTAAGGACTTTGGTTTTGATATTTATTTCTGACTTCAGACTGTGATCCAGTACTGCTCTATTTATTATGTTGCTCAAATCGTTCCAATTTTGGTTATGACTATTTTATTTTTCTTGGGGATTTCTGTTCTAGACATTAAAAAATAATGTACATTTATACATATTTTGTTTGGTTTGTATTTGTGTCATTTTAGGAATTCTACTCAGTCCTGTTTTCTTCTAAATATGTAATATTTTGCAAAGTTGAATGCAAATCAGGAAATTATTAATTTTAGCTGGAATTTTTGTGTATAATGTGAGGCAGGGATCCAGTTGTTATTTGTTGCATATCTGACCAATTTTCCCTATATTTATTTAATAGACTATCCTACTGTTACTTATTTGTAATGTCACCACAGATATTTATTTTTGTATACATGGGACTGTGTCTGGGCTTTCTTTCTTCTTCAGTCTCTTTGTCTATTTGTCTGTCACTGCATCAATATTTTGCTGTCTTAATGATTATAGAAGTGTATTTGTTTACAGTGAGCAATACCCATATTTTGTTCTTTCTTCAGAAGTATCTTAGCTATTTTTGGTCTTTTTCTCACACACATGAATTTAGCATCAGCTCATCAAACTCCATAAGATTCCTTTTTAGGAAATTAATTGAAAGTATTGATTTCTACTTTTTTTCTCTTTTTGAATGAAATCCTTTATTTCCATTAAATATTATCATTGATCATGACTCTGTATAGGGATGCTTTTAAATTTTGTGTGTTGATCTTATATACAGGATCTTGATGAAGTTTCATATTAGTCTAATGGTTAATTTATCTAAAAGTATCAATGCATGCACTCATATTACTTGTAAATAATGACAATTTGATCTCTTCCATTCTAATGAACAAATATTTATTTTTCTTATTTTGTTACATGAACTAGGGTTTCCAGTACAATATCCAACTATAGCATTTAATTTCCAAATATTCAGGGATTTTTGGAGGTGACTTTCTGTTATTAATTTCTAAATTCCATCAAGATAAGAGAGCATAATCTGTATATTTTTTATTCCTTTAACTAGTTTTATGCCCCAGCATATGTTCTATTTGGGGGAGTATTTCATATGCACTTGAAAAAATTCTGTACTTACCAGCTGTTGGTGTAGTGTTCTTTGAATGTCAGGCATGTTGGTTGATAAAGTTTTTAAATCATTTATATTTCTGTTGATTTTCTTTATTGGTTTTATCAGTGTCCAGTTACAGTTGTGGATTTATTTATTTCTTCTATCAGTTTTGTCAGTTTTTTCTTCAGGTATTTGATGCTCTGTATTTGAATGTATACACACCTGGGACTATTATGTCTTCTTTATCATTCTGAAATGTCTTTCTTTTTCCCAGATACTATTTCTCATCCTGAAGTCTACATTGTCTGATATTAATAAAACCACTTTAGCTTTCTTATAATGAGTGTTTGTATAGTATAGCCCTTTGCATCTATGCATGCTTGTATCTGTATCTAGTTATATCTATGTTTATATCAACTTAAAGCCATTTTATTAAAGACAACTTATATTTATATAAAGACAACTTGATTTCTTTTTGGCCTAACAATCTTTTCCTTTTAACTTGCATGTTTATACCTTTTACATTTAGTAGAAATATGATTGTTGTGCCTAGGTTTAAATCTGCAATCTTGTTATTTCGTTTGTTTGTTCTACTTACATTTTTTATTTTTACTTATCTTTTTCTGCCTTTTAGTTCAAGTATTTATATGAATCTCTTTTATTTTCCATTATTGTCTGATCAGCTAAACTATTTGTTTTACACTTTTAGTGGTTGCTGTAGGATTTAAAAGGTTCCCAATTAATTTGTTATAGTCTACCTTCAAATATGATACTTCATTATGTGGAATTTAGAAACTTTATAATAGTTTATTACATTTGCCCCTCATATACTTCATAGTGTTGTTGTCATTTTTTTCTATGTTACAAATTCCACAAAAAACTGCTGTTTTTTTCTTTAATCAATTATTCTTTGTAGAAATTTTTTTAAATGAGGAAATAAAAGTCTTCTACATTTGCCCACATGTTTACTATTTCTGGCTTTCTTTATTCCACTGTGTAGCTCCAAGTTTCCATCTGATAATATTTCTGGGTCAAGAAACTCCTGTAACATTTCTTGAAGTGAAGACACACTGACAATAAATGCTCTCAAATTTTTTTTTGTCTGAAAAAAATCTTTATTTCATCTTCATTCTTCAAATATTTTAAAATTATTATTCAATATGACATTCATAAGTTATTGTTTTTTCTTTAGCAATTTAAAGATGTCATTCCATTGTCTTCTGGATTGCTGAGACTCTAATAAGGAACCTGTCAGCATTCTTATTTTTTCCCCCTCTATAAATGTATCTTTTATTGGCCATTTTAAATAAAGAGTTTCTCCATATCAGGAATTTGATTAGTGTGCTTTTGTGTTCAGCCTTTTTACATTTCAACATCTTCTTGGATACGTATGTTTATCTTGTAATTAAATTTGAGAACTTTTTAACCACTACTTCTTCAAGTATTTTTTTTTTGTCTTCACGTTCTCCCTTCCTTTGGCAACTTTAATTATACAGGTGTCAGAGAACTCACTACTGTTTCAGAGGTTACTGAGGTTCTGTTATTTTGTTGCTGTTGTGCAGAGTTTTTTTTCATTTTAAGCTTCATTTGAAAAGCTTTCATTGCTATTCTGTCACATTCACTGACGTATTTATTCTGAACAGTGTCTGTTGTACTGTTAACATTATTTAGTGAAATTTTAATTTGAGGTACAGTTGACCCTTGAACAACATGGGTTTGAACTGCATGGATCCACTTATACATATATTTTTTTCAGTAATTATATTGGAAATTCTTTGGAGATTTGCAACAATTTGAAAAATCATTTTCTTTTCTTTAGCAGATCTTATTGTAAGAATACAGCATATAATACATATAAACTACAAAAAATATGTGTTAATCACTGTTTATGTTATCAGTAAGGCTTCTAGTCAACAATAGGCTATTAGTAGTTAAGTTTTGGGGGAGTGAAATGTTATACACAGATTTGTGACTGCACAGGGGGTGAGCACCCCAACACCTTGTTGTTCAAGGTTCAACTTTATTTTATATTCCATCTCCAGTAGTTCCATTTGGATATTTGTAAAATCTTCTATTATGATCATACTTCTAATTCTTTGAGCATACTGCTGAACAGATTCTTGACTACTTCCACTTATTTTCTCTCATTTCTGACTATGATTTTTTTAATTGATTTTTTTTTCTGAATATGGGTCAATTTTTCCTACACAAGTCAAACATTGTGAAATATTTTTGAGTGCTGGATTTTTTTTTAATAACACTCAAGTTACTTGAAAATCAGTTTGAGTCTTGTTTTTAGGATTTTAGTGAAAGTCTAGGGTAGGATTTATTCCTGTTTTGTCCTGCTAATAGTTGTCACTCTTCTGAGTTCTCTAACGAGTGTCCCATGCAGTCAGTGAGGTCTCCCAACCTGGCCTGTAGAGACTAGGATGGTTTCCTACTCTGTGTGAGTTCTGGGAATTGTTTTGTATATACCCTATACTGATTCTTTTCCTAAACGTTGCATTTTTCTTGACATCACTGTACTTCAATGCAGGTGTGTGCAGAGTTCTGTTCCCCGAAATACTCAAGACGACCATATGCAGATTTCTGAAGTTTGTTTCACATAACTCCCTCCTTGTCTGTTCTCTGCCTTGAAAATGCTAGTCTCTTTGGCCTGCCCAGGAGCTGATCTATGTACTCTCATTTTGATGAGGCCTCTGGTGTCTATTTGGGTTCTCCCCTCTGCACTATGTTCTGGAGACTATCCAGGCAGAAACCGAGGGTGATCATAAAACTTTTTACTTATTTTTCCTTCTTCTCAGGAATCATAGTCTAGTGATGCTCAGTCTTCAATTTTTAAAATCTGTTGTTTCATATAGTTTGTCCAGTTTCCTAGTTGTTTATGATGGGAAGGTTAAGTATGAACCTCCTTCTTCCCTCATGAGCAGAAGAGGAAAACCACCTGGTACAGTTTTTTAATTAATTTTTGTTGTTTTTATTAATATTGCTCTCATAGACAATTTAGATATGGTTTCCTCATCTCAGCCATAGTATAGATTTGATAACTCTTCATGAAAGGGGTCAGTTTTAGCCAAAACTCCCAATGTGTTTATCATTCATACATATATATATCAAGTGTATATATATATATATATAGTTTTTTTTCCATTGTGGATTTGTGATTAAGTCTAACAAGGTTCTTGTCTAGGAAGGGTAAATAGAGTCTATTTTGAGTATATATATTAGCTGATTTGCAAGATTCTCTTTTAATTAAATATCTTTATATTGTCATAAAAGTAGTCTTCACTGTAATTCTAACTTCCAGAATGAGAAAACCAAGAATTAAGTGAGACATGCCGTCTTGTCTTATATTTGGCCTTCAGTGTATACCGTCAAGGATCTGGAAACAAAGGCAATTTCAACTCTACAGATCGTATTGGAATTTAAGCACCAAATGGTGCCTCAGTGTCTGAGGAGATGCTGCCCAGGTTATTCCCCCAACAAATAAGTTTTCTTTTCCCTTGAAGAATGTTAAGTAAAACAAAGTTCTAGAGTTTCAATCATTACCTAGTAGAAATTCTGGTTTAGTGAAACTATTTCAAATAAACATCCCAAGAGTCTAAACGCTATTTTAAGTAGATGACAATATCCTGGGCTGTAATGTCATGTTAGTACAATTTAAGTCAACACTATTTTTCACAGACAAAAATGTCCTTTAAAGTTCTACCTATAAAATAGCTTAGGCCGAGTTGTAAATAGTATTTTCCTTGCCATTTAAAAAGCATTGCTTTTAAAATCTACTTTATTAGGTCTTGAAATAATTTTAGAAAGCGTACACAGTTTTGGTTTCAAAGATTATAAGCAAGTACAAATATATCCATCTTAGAATAAGAAAAAGCTTTTAATAGTGCTTAGTTATGACCTTTCTCAAACCACACCGTCCTTCTCTAAGGGGGGAAAATGAAAGTATATGTCAATATTTCATGTTCATTTCCTGGAGTAAAACAAAACAGAAAATATCCAAATTAGATTAATTATGTTAAAAAATGAAGGAATAGAACTTACTTGCCCTGGAGAATGGGAGCAAATACTGTCAGATGCTTTTTGAACTTGACACCGTAAGTCCATTTTCATTAAGAGGTCTCATATCCACTGGATACAGTCTTTCGTATCCTTTTGGCGACAAAACCCCCAGGTCCAGTAAGCTATCAGAAAAAAAGCATGATCATAACAAAAGCAATAAAAGTAAACATCCCCCCTGCCCACAACAAATGGGCAAAACCAAAGCACTTATAGAAAAACTACAAAAAAATACAGAAAATGCACTGAGAAGTACAGAGCTCAGACACCTGAAGTAATTTCCCACATTAAATTATAAATTTCTTTTGAACCCCTTAGTAATTGTTTTAGTTTCATAATAGTGTTGACTATTAACGAATTCTCCGCTTGGTCTGTACTTTTGGAGGGTGATGGCGGTGAGAAGAGGGGTGCTCTGTAGCAGTCTAGGTTTTTATGTGTGAATATATAAAAGTGCATTGTGATGCGCCGTCCTTAATTTAGAGTAGCGTAAAGAATTTGAAAGTTACTTCAAAGGACTTTCAAAAGCCATGTATTAGAAATTCATGTTAAGAAAATGTGTACTTTCTGAAGGGGCCAAGTTTTCAGGTAAAGTTTCTACTACTCAGATTTTCACGGAGCAGTATTTTGAAATTTGATGGCAGAAAATGTGCAAAGTAGAGATACGTTCGTTCTCTTGCTCCTCTATATTTAGAGACTAAAGGCAATATGAGCAGCATTCCTATTTGGTTGAAATGCCTTGAGAAAGCAAACCTTTCTAAGAGAGCTGCTTATCTGCTGCTTATTGCAACTAGCCTCACCCTCTGATAATAGCTTGGCTTTTAATTTTCTTCTGATGGATACTTCATCCCATACTCTCACCAGTCCCTACTAATCCTCCCAGTCCCAGGCAGCTAGATAGCTCAAAAAATCAACTCTGTGTGAGAGCCCCCTGGCTATGTAATTAAAATGATTGTCACTGTGTTGATACACTCGTCGGAGGATAAGGAAGAGTTAGTCGCCTATCTTACTGTGTACTAGAGTCCTAAAACTGAAATACACAGCATTAGCCCAAAGCCAAGGTCAACCGTTTTTAAAACTATGCCTTATTTTACCTAAATAAGTTGATATATAGCCTTTGCAGACAATGAAGAAAACAAGGACATTCAGGGTTAACTCTTCCTGTCCCATGTAACCTGACTTTCTCCACTAAGGCCCGTACAAACTATCTTTTTGTGCTGGTCTTAGGTTTTAGGGAATCGCACTGTATTATCCTGTAGCAGATGGAACTGAGGTCAGACGGGGTGAGCTGGGAACCTCGTGAGCCGTGCCCAACAAAAACCAGCTCTTTGTAGCCTCAAATGCATGCTGAGAAGAAAACATACTTATCTAGATCAGATGAGGGTAAGCAGACTATAGAATATTCATTTTTATAAGTTTCCATGATTAAAATCCCTAAGCTGTATTGGATTCTGTTTTGTTACTGTCCTTTGGTTTTGGAATCTGCAGTCAGTTGTGGATAGTACATTTCAACTCATTGGCAAAGAGAAAACAATCATCCTATTTAAATCACTGAAGGAAATTGCTGTGAAGCATGGTAGACGGTTTGCCTCCTCTTTACGTTAAAAAGAATGGATTTATCCTATAACAGACAGGTTTCAATTCGAAGGAAAATCTTTTTGACAAGGGAGTGAAACGCTAAATTGGGCTTCTTTAAGGCAGTGGTGGAAGTTTGTACTAGGGTGTTGTTTCCAAAACTATCGAGATGTCAGTCAGTAGTAAATCTTTTGAAAATATGGGTACCGATAAAGATTTGCCAACTCTATTTTTTTTCTAAGTTAAGTATGTTAAATAAAAATAAAGTCTATTTATTCAGATATACTGATTGAAAAGTCTATTTGCGATCAGGCAGTAAGCTAGAATCTGAAGCTACAGTGGTGAATCCCTTTCCCCAGGACCTTACAGTTTGGTTGGGCTGAGGTATCAGTCAAGTCTCACAAATAAACACGAAGCTAAGAATGCGATCAGTGCTACAAAGAATATGCACATGTACAAGAAGGGTCTAATGTGGTCATTTTAAAACTAAATATGAAGGAAAGATACATGGGTATCATTCTCCTGGCTAACAGGTATTGATTGACATTTCCTCTGTTCCCTGCGACTGTTCTGGGCATGTTGTATGTATGACATCATGTGATACACACAGCAACTCTATGAGGTGGGTAATTCTATATCCCTAGTTTATATCTCTATTTATTATTTTAATATCTCTCGCTCTGAGACAGAGAGTAACTTGTCCCTAGTTTTATAGCTTGCAAGTTATACAGCTTGAATGAAGGACAGTTTTCATAATTTTCATTAACTTACTTTATGCAAATCTTACTACATGATTCCTATTTTTTTCCCTTTTAATAGCAATACGGTAAAAACTTAAGACTAGGGCTAGTGGCGGACCAGCAAAGGAAAAGCACTCTTTGAAAGTGGCTTTTCCAATGAAGATGCATTACATGGGATAGTTAAGATTTTCTGCACAAAGGTAGGGAACAGGTTAGATTGCATTTAGAGGACAATTTCACATTTCTAATCCTATCATTTCAAATGCATTTCAGTGATAGTATATGGACTTTTGCTCTAGGTATTGTATTTTGTATCCTTTCAACTTATAAATAAACAAAAACTAAAATGACCCACAGCAAAAGATAACGGGTAAGATATGTAGAACATCCATTGGGCTTTTATTTCTAAGCAACTTAGAATTCCCTTTAAGAAATTATTTCTTTACTTAGTTGATTTGTTTGTTAAAGGACAGCTGATTGCGAATCATAAACGAAAATATTCCCTATCCCTTGCAGATTTTACCCACTCTGAGTATAGTTGCAAAAATGAGAGGATGCTAAAGAGAAGAAAAAGCTTCAACACTTTTCAATAAACATTTAATTTGACTTTAATAGGAATTATTGATGTGAAGGAAATGAAAATTGGTTACCAAATCCCCGAGGATTAAGAACAATCTTAGAAAACGATATTCCATTTCTAAGGGTCTGGGATGAAGAAGACCCTGACAGAGCCTTCAGTTGGTAGTCTTCAATTTATCAGACCATTCAGGGGGCCCAGCTCACTTGTCCCTCCAGCGCTGAGACGGTGATGCTTCGTAAAAGCAAGTGACGTGCCTCACCAGAGGGAGGAGCCACTTTTAAACTGAAAGAAACCCTCACCAAGCCTTGTTTCTGGGAGACTTTATGTAAATGACTGCTTTTCCCAGGTGAGAGTGGCTGTGATGACAACTGGTGGTGACGACAGGGTCAAAGACAGAGACTAAGGACCCAAAGTCCAGCCTTACAAGAGGTAACAACGAAGCGTGTTCCCTTTGCTTTTGTTCCATACAGTGAAACTTCAAGTTCATCGGGTAAACCCCAGAAGGTAGGCTGGCTGGCAGGTCAGACATAACCTCTTGTTATGCTTCCTTTCTGTATGTGTATTTTTTATGGACTATTAACCTTGATGATGCAATAAAGGGCGAGGACCATGAATTCCAATTGACTGGGCAGCGCTATTTCATGGAGGGGCAAGCCCAACTGTAATGAATTCAGATGACAGTGATCTCAGTTCCAAGGCATGGCTCTGCCCCCTGAGAACCTGCTAAAGATAAGTGACTAGGCACCTATCCGAAATCCAGACACACACACAACAGGAAAATAGCTTGTGAAGCTTTAAATTAATGCAGAATGTTAGACCAATAAAAATGTTGATCACACTATTTGGCGAAAAATATTAACTAGGAAATGTTGATAGGATGCATTTGTAGAAAAGGGAAAATGCTCCAATATCTTTCTTTGTGCTTGTTTGTATCTTCATGAATATGAAGTTCCATTGGTTCTTCATCTTTAATACCTAAGAGATTTGTGAGCATAGTGCTTCAATAAAACCTTCTTGATCTGTACAGTATGTGGACCAGATATGCATATTCAATTACTCTGAAAGTAGTTCATTAATACAGATGGTGGGATTAGAAGGTCTTACTTCAATTTAAATTACTTTCATTGGAAAAAAAAAAGTGTTCCTTGGCTATAATTTCCAAGTAAAAATTTAACTTTTATAACATGGGATATATCTGCCTGTAGTAATTATACATGAATAATCCAAACCATGCAGAATAAACATTTTTGCAGAAATTTGAAAATTTGAAACAACTCGCAGGACATACTATCATAACAAGATAATTCAAGACTTTCAGATGCAAAGCCTAGGGTGTTGTAAACTCTAGACATGGAGTCAAAATGTAAAAATGAGCTAAGAAAAAAAGCATGGGGATCTAATTTATAGCTGAAGGCACCGAGCAGCCTCTTTAGCAGACCACTGGTAGCCTAGCTCACATGTTTGTTAAAGCCCCTCAAGCCCCTCCTTCCTGCAAGAAGGCTAAAGGAAATTAGGGGGTACTATGTGAGCCACATCTCTGGGTGCACCTTAGAGAATCACACAGACGTGTGTGTCCCCTAGCAGGTTCTACAGTCATTTTGTGCTTCCCTCTCTAGAAAAGGAAGGGCTACCTTCCCAAAGCAGATTGGGGCTTTCTGAAATGCAACATTAATCCTGTTGAAACAAGCACTCAAATAAAAGTCATCACTTTCAATGGCAACCCCGTCAAAGAAAGACAAATGGCTTCTAGCATATTGTATTGATTGTCACACAGTAGTTGGGTATTAAAAACCAGGAAAATATAAATGCTTTTGCAAAATATATTGTTTTCTATTATGAGATTATAAAAATGTGCCTATGTGTTTGTTCATTCTTCACTGCAAGTATTTCTTTATTAAAGTACTGTCTCTCAGAGGCAGCACATGCCCCCTCCACTGCTTCGGTTGCTATGGTAAGTAGTCATGTTTTATTGAAAAGTAAATGTCCACCACCCACATGAATGGCTCCCAAGTGGCCTTAACATAAACTCCCTTCCTGCTTTTTTCTTTTGAGCCATCCTGACTTTTTTTAGATGAACATGAATTTTTCCTTATTTAGAGCATGACAAAATCTTTCTGATGCCTTCTCTCAAATCTCTCTTTTAAAATGACTCTTCATTATGGGCCATGAAGAACAAGAAAGAGTCCCATTTGATAAACAAGTTAAAGAAGTTAGGGGAAGAAAACACCACAGGTATATCCCATTGTACACTTAAAACATATTTTATTAATACTTTATATTTTAATATAGCATAGCTTATAAGTGCATTTTCATCAACCTGATTTTATTTAATAATCCTCGCTTTATTTGTTAATTCATATCAGCCTTAAAAATCTTTGTGATTATACATTTGTCAATCTATAGACACATACAGAATTAAAATATAATATAGCACTTTGGGATTATATTGCAGGCTTCATTTTAAATACTGAAATGAGAACACAGAAAAACATTTTGGTGGTGTGGAGGTGGAAATTCCATTATAAAATATCTGTACAATGAGAAGCCATGTCCATGAAGCAATTTTTGAACATGCTGTACCGTGCATCTATATCTTTGGTATACACACACACACACACACACACACACACACACACACACACACAGGGAATTTGCCACTAGGCCATTGTTGCTAATCTGAGTGATTACCAGTTTGAAGATGTTGAAGCAAAGTGGGATTTATCTGTGGTCCGTTCTGACTTCAAGTTATGACGCTTGGTGTGGGTATTACCAATAAATACCCTACCAGAAATGCTTTACCAAAATGTTTGGCTTTTGAAGGACAAATCTCCAATGATAGTAAAAAAAAAATTGGAATAAAAAGCCTCCCATTAATCAACAACATCCACTTTTCTTAACAAATTTAGCTAACAGTTTCTAACCTGTGCCATTTTTCTATTTTTGTTTTATCTGTTTCAAATTTGGACTGACAATGGCTAGGCCAAATCACTCATTCGGGCCACATGCCTGTGACTTGGTGTGCAAGTTTAGAGTTAGCTGAATTGCAATTTTCTCACCAGAACTGCAAACTACTGCCATTTCAAAAAGAAAAAGAACACGGGGCAAGGTGAGAAGGAGAGATCATGGAGAACAGTGGTTGGAGAAGGGTGTTCCTTGGTCATGCTGTAATCTCTTGCCTATGGGTCCTCTTCCTAGCCTGTACTGTGCAGAATTGCCTGGCACACAGGGACGGCCACAGAGACTCAGCAGTGGCATGTGAATAACACTTGTGCCTCTGAGACATACAGGCAGCAACTCTTTCTTTTCGAGAAGAAAAGTCAAAGAAGAAGAGAGAAGTCTGACCGACAAATTCAAGATTTTTCTATATTTTATCTTCCTTCGTTCATTTCATTCTCAGTGGTGAGGGGATGTCCCCCCATATAATTCTCTTTATTGATTTTTAGATGAAAGCAATTGAAAGCAATATAGTATCATTTTCTGGTATAATAGAGCCATGGAAGCATGACAGCAGAACCTCACTGGTGTCGGGAGCCGGACAATCAGGCTGAGCAGCAGCAGCTGTCGCCTCCATCACAGAACTTTCACAAGGACTCCATTTTGTTGTTGATTGACTGCTGACTCACTTCCCGTTCTTCATACTCAAGTGCGCATGCGCCCACATGGACTCCATTTTGTGCTTGGACACCATCTTGTTGCCTGCTGCCTGGACTGCTCTTTGAGCGCATGCTCATAGACTGCTCTTGCATAGGACTTTGGTATAAGGCTTCATTTGCATGCTAAACTGCCAATCAGGATTAGCCACGACCCCTTCCCACTTGAGCTATGTATATAAGCTGTGTGTTTCCGCAAATAAACGAGACTTGATCAGGAAACTGTCTTGTCTCCATGCCTGGCGTCTTGTGTCCCTATTCTCCTCCCCCTCTCTTCGGGTTCCTACGTTGTCTCTCCTGCAGGTCAGGAACACACTGGGGAAAATAACATGTAAATGTTATACAGATTAGCCTTTTCTAATACAGTTAATAAAAGAAAATAAAGAAACAGTTGCAGCAGCGTAGAATTAAACAATACATGGGAGTTCAGTACAGGAGTTTACTGTAGTCTTTTCTTCTTCTTATAAATGACCATCACTAAAATGATTCTAAATGCCCCATTAAGGAGAACTTCGTTGCTAATAGGTGAAGCCTAATGAGGCAATAGAAAGTGTAACTGGAGAACTTGCTACCTCAACCACACGAAATTACACTCGGATGTCCAATGAAATAGCAGAGCCTGTTAAAAATTTTAGTTAAACCTTAAAGGTGAAAAACGCAAGTATACTTCTTCCTTCAGTTATTTGTTTATGTCATATGTGTAAATGTTATGGGCTATGGAGATAAAAATAGTAACAACCATTGGAGTCGAAGCACTTATGGGAAATAGGATTCTTTACTTGTCATACGGAGCAGACTATTTTGTTAAGACTGACAAAGGTATGAGAGTCCCTGGACCTCAGAAAGAAACTCAAAATTGTAATGAGAGGCCATCTATGACAATAAATCTGAATCGAACAAGTGAATACCACCATTATGTCAGTGTGCCATTTTATTAGTTTCCTCCTCCTGTGATCGCATGTTTCCCGGTGGACTCTGATTCTTGCAAATGCCCTCTATGGATTTAATGTGTCTTGTTCCATTAGCCACATCTTCAACTATGCTTCCACGAAAGGAACATGAATGAGTCTTGCATTTTGATAATAATTCCCAGTATCCAAATCCTGATCCTCCCCTGATTTTCAGCTTCATTACCCTCACATTTTTCTGACAGGTGGTAGTTGTTTGCCCTGAAATGCCATCAAGATGAAATAAATGAAAACAAATGTAATTCAAGATACAATGTGATAAGTGCCCTTACAGAGAGAAATAGAATACTATGGGGTTTGGGGCTGGAAACTACCACTCTCAGGGGCATCCAGGGAAACTTAGTTCAAAACATACAATGCCATCAGAACTTAAACCCATGAATCCCAAAATGTATTAGCAAAAGACCTCCTCAAATTATTTAGGGGAGATTCTTTTATAAATCTAACAGGAAATTCTGACCCACAGAGCACTTTGATAGCTTATATATAACTCTGCCCAAGAATACACATTCAGATAATTCTCACATTTTATTTAAAGGAATTCACAAATGTGGAAATGGGCTTTACAAAGTAAGCCAATTATTTCAGCTTGAATGCTTTCTTACATGAAAGCTGTGATTATTTGATCGAAATTAACCCTACTGGTACTGAATCTGCTGGTGCTTTGGGGTAGTTTTATATTCGCACCAATCAGGGCAAAGCACAGTTTAAATGGAGGGAAAAAACAAGGATACTTTTTCATTCTTTTGGATATAATCTTCAATTTTATCAGTTACATGTCTTTTGGGAACAGGAGAGTGGGAATCTTCATTTTTAAATCGCTGCAGGTGATTCTGAATCAGGAGGTTCATGGAACTCCTGTTGAGAAACAGTGCTCTCTAGCATCCTTCTCTTTGCCTCTGCGAGCAGTCTGGCCCTGCGGGGACAGTGGGTGAGGACGGCGAGTCTCAGACTTGTCTGAATTGTGTAGCTGTATCTGAGGAAATATCTTATCAGAAGGAGTGAATTTATACTAGGAATCCAAAAGAAAAGAATGAGGGGTCAGGGCCCGGAATAGTAAATGATCGTGAGAACCAGACACGTGAGGCAGGGGAGCAGGTGGAGAGCCAGACCAGTGATGGTGAAGAGAAAGGGAACAAATGAGAGCAAAGGAGGAGGGGATGGACTGGTGCTGCAGGAAGTCGGTGAACTGACCCTTCCTTGTAAACAACTCCTACCACACAGAATGGGGCACCCAAGAATGGAGGCCAACCCCTGCGCATTATATACAAACAAGGGGCAGAGACACGAGGGAAGTTCATTTACGGGATTTAGTTAGCTTAGCAGAGATCTGAATAACTCATGGGGATAGATGAAGACTGGGTGAAGATGACCATGCTGTATCTCGGAACAATTTGATTGAATGATGGGCTGGCGCATTCGTTCACTCAGTCGTCCAACATGTTTGGCGCATGTTGCAGGTAACCTTCTAGACCACGGGGATTCAGCAGAGGGAAAGATCGGCAAATGAACACATTTTTAGCGAAGGTCTACTTTGCCATGATTTATTTGTAAGTATGAGAATAATAAAGCTGATTGGGTATAATAGATGCAGTCCCATTCTGGAGACACATTAACCAGGCAAAACAAAGTATTGTAAACAAGTAGTATAATCCAGAGTTAATTGCCAAATTAGTCAATTATCCATTAACTCTGAAAATGGAAGAAATGAGTAGCATGGGTTATTGATATCCATAGATATTCCTTGAATAATCTTTTTCTCTCTGTCAACATGATCTCTCTGGGAATTAAACAAGTGGTGAAATTACTCCATTAGAGAATTATCATCTATATGATTAGCAAGAAGTACAAAATCTAAAACTATGAAGTGGTCAAAACCTAAAATAGTAAAGTGGTCAAAAGACAGGAAGGAGGAAAGATAAAAACTTGGATTATCTTGTAGGGTGTTCCTCCTACATGATGCCTGAACGGTGTCTGCTGCTCTTAGCGAGACCCTCGGGTGCTTGTCTCCTGACGTGTCTGAGTTAGACCAGGGCTCTATTGGTCTGAGGGGCTGGGGAGACTGGTAGGAATCAACAACTCCCTATGAAAGAGGGGCTCAGGAAGGCTGGTTTTGTCCCATTACTCTCCTATCAGCTGTCAGAGGGATTCTAACGGCAGCAGAGTCTCTGTTGTTCCTTTAGTTTCTTATCTGGGGCCCAGGAAGGAGGGTTGTGAATAAAAACTGAGATTTATATTCACTAGATACTGTCATAAGTTAAGGAACAAGTTGCATAATTTGGATGTCTGTCTTTCTTATTAAAGAAAAAAAGGAAGAAAAAAGAAGGAAGGAAGGGAGAGAGGGAAGAGAGAGAAAAGAAGGAAAAAAGGAAGGAAGGAGGGAGGGAGGAAGGAAAAAAGGATTCTTTTCTTTTTTTGTCACAGAACCCACCTCTAAACACTCCTGTGTCTGAGCAGCCCCAGCAGTGGTGCCAGAGGATGAGGCAGAAAGGCCTGCATAGGCAGCCCTGCGGTACAGGCTTGGGCCATAGAGGGTGGGACGCTCTTCCTGCAAGCGGGACTCGGGGAACGGCGCAGTGTCTGCCGGAAGCCGCACTGCGCTTGATGGGTCTTATTTCTAAGCATAGGTGAGGAACCCTCAGGGAGTTCCAGGAATTCTTAAATATTGGGGAAAATGTTTATGATGCTTGAGGACTCTCTAATAGCAGGGGGAACTGGGTCA
>JAQQAC010026012.1:10448640-10605362 GCA_029783875.1 Phataginus tricuspis | reverse complement strand
TAGAAGCTTATAAAATATCAAGGCCTTTAGCACTGAAAATTTGCACTGGATACCCCATATTTATTAACATAAAGAAGGAGTCAGATCTGGAGAACTAAAAACAATATTAGGCAATTGCTCCTAGAGTAAGTAAAAAATTAATTAAACCCCTCTGGAAACAAGTATCTAGATAAGATTTCTATAACAGCTATCGCCAAAGAGACACATGGCTTAACAGAAGTCAAAGATAAACCTAAACCCAAGGCATTGTCATTGACCAGAAACTTTGTAAATAAGAAAATTACAATTTCCTTGGGAAAAAAGATCCAGAAATTCAAGTTATTTATGTAGCACTGGATAATATTATATCGTTGTACGTTATTTCTTTAAGATTCTGTCACAATTCTATTATTACCTTTCTTCTCTTTCTACTTTTCTTTCCTCATCATTTCCTCTTTTTCTGTCCCTCTCCTTCGCCCTTTCTCTTGTCCCTCCTTCCTACCTCCCTTCCCCCACAACCCCCTACTCTGAGAAATGCCTAATCAAAGGCCTGCATTATCTCCCTCAGGAATCCACAGTTTACCCAAGGACCCTTCAGGTGATAGGTTCACTCTAAGAGCCAGATGCTTCTAAACACCTAGTAAGTATGCAGTATCAGTCATTCACAGGATAGGTTCAGAGTTTAAAGGGAAAGAAGCAATCCCTGGATGGACGTGGTGGAAAAATTGTTCATGCAAAACTAACATATTTGGCTATATTTAATTCCAATGGTGTTGTAATACAGATCCTCTACTACTGGATTCAAATATCTATTCCCACAATGTTGTATGTTGTCCTATCAAAAAGAAACGTAATCAAAAGTAATTATCTGGCTTTTACTTCACTGACTCCAGTAAGCTACATGAATTACCCCTTTACAAATATGTGATGTGTTCCTTGTTCTATCTCCAAGCTCTTCAGTGGTTCTTGGCCATATGGCAGCATTAAAATTCTGTGCTTTCAGTTCGCTTTAGGGTCCATCAGGCCTTGTCAAACAATGTAGCAAATGTAGAGATTCTGGAGTGACATAAGAAATAGGAAACAAAGTAGATAAAGAATTGTAAATGAGACATACAATAAAGTCTAAGTCATTTGGATGCCCTTTGTCACCAAATTCTGATATTCTTTCATTATTTTACTTTTCTTCATAGTACTTACCACTATTTAACATATTAAATATTTTTCTCATTTTCCTTATTGTCTGACCCTCCCTACTAGTAGGCAAGCTCTATGAAGGTGGGGATGTGTGTGTGTATATGTGTATGTGTCTTTTAATGTTATTAACACTTAGACTTGTACATATATCAGGTGATCAGTAATAAATGAGTCAATCTCACTTTATTGGAATTTATGATTTTTCTAATGTGTGGAAACCATTTGCTTAGTAAATCATTAATATAAATAAGATTACAAGAAGAAAAAATACCAAAAAAGAAAAAAAATGCTTTCAAACACTTTAGAGATAATGATCTTTATGGGGATAAAAAGTTACAAGGCATTCAATTCATCATTACGCATTATTTGAAAGAAAAGTATGTTTTGTGTGTGTGTGTGCTGGAATACAGACTCTAAAATAATATGATACTGGGGTATTTTATAGGTATTTTCTCTAAAAGTGTTCTACAATTCAGATATCTCTCACTATTCCACGCTAACATTTTCATATCTCAGATCATTAAGCCCAAAAGTATTTGTAGGGTTAGATTACAAGGCAATATTAGTTCACCAAATGTTTTCTGAGCATCTTCTGAGTAATGTCATTTAGTTACACGTTGAGGGAATAAAGAATGAAAATGACATTCCTCAGGGAAAGCAAAAGAGGAAGCGATGAATCCACCCTGACACAAAGCAATATAAAAAAAGGAGGAAGCAATAATAGAATAACAGGACTGTTCCTTAAGGAATTAGGACGGTTGGACTTTTACAGAAGAATGTAAAGAGCAAGAATTACC
This sequence comes from Phataginus tricuspis, assembly GCA_029783875.1. Taxonomy (NCBI): domain Eukaryota; kingdom Metazoa; phylum Chordata; class Mammalia; order Pholidota; family Manidae; genus Phataginus; species Phataginus tricuspis. The sequence continues at coordinate 10,603,392 of JAQQAC010026012.1, read as the reverse complement.
AGACTTAGGAACCAGCACAAACAAAGGCATGGGTTGGTGAAAATTCGTGGAACTGTTTGGAAGCCAGAATAGTTTGATGTGAGTCAAATATATCATGTGTGTAGGCATGTAGCTTATTAAAAATGGAATCACTTTTCTTGTATGTGCAGAATATTTGAACAGAGTTTGTTTAATAACATGCCTCAGAGACGCTATACAGGAAGAATTGCCTTCTATGTTGCTTTCTTCGAGATTTTACAAAAATCTTTGGCAAATGCTTATAGAGAGCAAATGCATTTGGAATCACAAGAAATGGAGGCTGTGATTTGGAATTCCCATAAGCAGAAGCAACAGACACATATTTACCAAGCACTTTACAGTTGAACCACATGTTAGAACATAGAGTATAAAGGAGAGATGGACTTTCATTCTCAATGGAATTGAAAAGCTTGAAAATAACTGAGCTCTGTTATTCTCCAGGTCTCCACTTTCAAGCTTAAAGTAATTAATACATAATGAAGATGAGTCATTATGTGTCTAGTCATCAGTCTAGAATCAACAATATTATCTTCTTTAAATTAAGTTGCTCTCTTTATAAAGGTCCATAATATGGAAATGGAGTCTCTAAAGTCTCATCTTAGAGCTATCATTCTTGTAAAATTTACTAAGAAAAATGTATGCGCTTCTCTGGCATCTTCTAAAAATATCTTTTATTGTTTTTTTTAAATACAATAATCACAGTAATACATAATGATTATATAAATGTTTTAAAAAATACAAATAAGTACAGTAAGTTAGAAAAAAATACCTGAAATACTATCACTGCTATTATTTTTGGCATATTTTCTTCCCAGTCTTCTTTTCATGCTCTTTGAAAAGTCACCTTGAGGGAATAACTAGTGTGAGCGAACACACAGACACATGCACATACACACAGGCATCCAAAACTAAACAGCAATATAAATTATTTTTACTTAAAGTATATTATATATATATTATACAAGTAGTATATATTATATATACTTTCATATTATGCTTCCTTCAGAACAAAATTTTTAATTGCTGCATATAACGTTAATATATTTGAATACCATAATTTATTTAACCAACCTCAAATCTTTGGCTGTATATACTTTTCCTAATTTTTTATATTAAAAATGTCGTGAGCCATTGTACATAAACATTTAGCATATCGTCTATTATTTCCTTACAATAAAATTGCAGGGTGAGGGGTTTGCAAGATTTTTAATTTTTGGATACACGTTGCCAAATCATACTTCAGCTGAGCGGGAGGCACCACTTCCCTGCAGACTTTGCAACATGGGATATTGTAACTAAAAGAAAAAGAAAAAGAAATTGAAAATGTGGTGTATCATCTTAATGCTATATTGACTCCCTTCTCTATTTCTATTGAGATTGAACATTTTAAATATATTAGCCATTTATATTTCTTCACTTGTAAAGCAGGTGTTTATTTGGGAACTTCTGTTTTATTGATTTCTAAGAGCTTTTCAATGTTAGAGATAGCAAGCCTTTACTTATTATATATGAATTCCCACTTAGAATCACAAAAAGATGCAGTTCTTCCCATTAGGGATGTAGTATAATGTGAATGCATATTGACATTTACATGAAGTAAATTATTTTAAAAAGTAATTTATAGAAATAGGAACACTTTAACTTGGAAATAAGATACATTCACAATTCTCCTGAAATAAAAAAGGTCTTAATCATTCTGCTAGAGATTTTAATACTAGTCTTTTAAGTTATAAATAGCAATAAAAAGGATAATTAACTCCATAAACCTGTTAGCAATCAGCAAACAGATGAAATATTACTTAATCAGGAAAGTAATGGCGAGGATTTTTGTTGCTGAACCAAATTTCGTACAAAACTATAAGGAAATATGACTGACAGCACATGGCAAATATGCATAGCAGGTTAAACCAGGGTTTTGGGTAGATGTAATTAATTTTATTTTTTTTTCCATACTTTTTAACAAGATTATATTGTTCTAGAAAGAATCTCATAGATTAAAAATAAGTTATTTGATGCTTTATTATAATATATTCATTTAGTGATGAACTATCAAGATTTTTAAACTAGATTTGGCTTTAGTTCCTTGTGTTGGTTCTTGCTTTGCCTTCCTGCTTGACTGATTTAATTAAGTGGTTCTTTGGACACTGCTACTTGCGTAAAATTTGACTTCCATGAACAAGATATTCAAACAGAAAATTAGGGCCTCAGCCATCTTCCAGAAACCTCTACCCTATAGCATTTTAAAATTCAGTCTGAACACTGCATTAGCTTTTACTTCTCCCTCTTTAATTATTTCCTTCCTAAGGAATCCTCTCGAGTAACAAAAGACTGCCCTACGGGTAGATAAAATTCTTCCTATGTGTTCATTTCTGAGTCCAGTTCAGATACTTATTAAAAACATCCACCCAGAACAGTTCAATAAACTATGGTACCTTAAAACCATGAATACTACTCAAATGATAAAAATGATACACAATGTGAAGGTCATTGTGCTGACTGAGAAAAAGTCAATGTAAGAAGACACAAACTGTATGATTCCATTATTAATATAACATTCTTGGAATGAAAAAAATATTATAACAGAGAAGGAGAGCAATTTAGCCAGACATTATAGATGGTAGGGGGAGGTGAGTGGATATGTCTATAGGGCTAGGGATGAGATAGTTCTGGATCTTGACTGAAGTTATGGCTACATGAATCTACATATATGATAAAATGGCATAATATTATATATACCCAATACTAATGTCATTTTCTAGGTTTTGATATGATACCATAGTCATGTGAGAGGCAATTATTGGGGACACTAGGTGTACATGATCTCTGTACTATTTTTTCAACTTTTTGTTAATATATAAATATTTCAAAATAAAAAGTTTTAAAAATCCACCCAAATAGGGGAGGGAGAAGGAGAGAGCCTTTCTGAAGTTGCAAGGTTAAAGGAACAAGTTGTACCAGTCTACAAGCCAAATCAGTTATAAAATAAAAACAAAACAGAAAGTTTTATGTAGAAAGTGTCTATGTACATGTTCATAATTTTCATTTTTGAGGGTTAGAAAAAAGTGTGTATGTGTACAATTCTGCACAGAAATGTTATAGTGTACAATTTTTAATATATTTAATATATTTTTAATTTATTTTGGATATCAAACACATTATTAATGAATATATATTATATATGTTTCAATATACATAATATATACTTTCCCATAGCGCTTTATCTTTCTAAACTTAAGAAAGATTAGCGTGGTATCCATGGAAGTCCTTCAATATTCTAAAAGGTGCTATCTGCACATCTCTGAGTGGAATCATCAATTCTGAAACATAACTAAAATTGTATAAATCTAAAATTTTGATTTGAAGATGTAATTCAGCATGTTAGTTAGGTTTCAATTAAACTAAATTTAAATAAATTTGAAATCCTAATTTAAAGATATGGATTAGGATGTTGGCTTTTGTGCAAATGGAACTTATATAAACATGAAATCTTGATTTAGAAATGCAGTTAAGGATGTCGGTTGGCTTTTGTCTGTGTGTATTTGTGTTTAATTTGCATGATGTGGCCAATTATCTAATTTGCATATTCCATTATTTAGTAGTTGGGTGACATGGGGCAAGTAACTGTAAGCTCTCTACATTTCTGGAATATGTAGATAATAATACCTGTTTTAACTTCTTCAGAAGGTATATCACTGAAGAGAGGTTACTACTGTTACTAATAAAAATAATTTCAAGAGGGCTAGTCTATCAACCTATGGCATGTGACCTGTTGATAAAGCATATCTTTCCCACCTCTAAAGGAGAATTTGAACGAGGCACAAACCAAAGATATCCTGATTAGACCCACATAAATAGCATGAAATGAAACCTTTAAACAAGCAGGTAGACAGGTAGAAAAACAAAATCATGCTCTAAAATGGCACAGGACATTTATGTTCCTTCTATTATGGTAGCTGTGACTTCCTGCTCCCATTTGTGAAATTATTTCTTCCTTCTAGAATCCAAACTTTCAAGCTATGCTGACTCATTTGAAAATTGCCTATTGATTCTAATCTAAGAAAACAATGGTAGCACTGTTTATAACAGCAAAAATAAAAATGTAAATAGACTAAATATTCCACAAGTAGAGGATGGATAAACAATACTCTATTTGTTGTAATAATGTGTATGGCATTTTCAGAAACATAATTGAAAACAATGAAGATATACATTCTATCACCTCAACCATATAAACATATGGTTTAAAAATTAGAGTGTCAACATTCATTCATGATAAAACTCTTAACAACATGGATATAGAGAAAACAAACCTCAACATAATAAAGGGTATGTATGACAAGCTAACATCATATTCAATGGGTAAAAGCTGAAAGCTTTCCATCCAAGACCAGGATGAAGACAAGGACGCCCACTCTCACCACTTTTATTCAACATGGTATTGGAAGTCCTAGCCAGAGGAATTAGTCAAGAAAGAGAAATAAAACATATCCAAATCAGAAAGGAAGAGGTAAAAGTGTCTTTATTTGAAGATGACATAATATTATAAATAGAAAACACTAAAGACTCACCAAAATTGGTACACAAAATCAGTTGCATTTCTGTATACTAATAATGAACTATCAGAAAAAGTTAAGATAACAGCCCCATTTACAACTGCATCAAAAAAATAAAATACCAAGGAATAAATTCAACCAAGGAGGTGAGAGATGTGCACTGAAAACTGTATGATAACAATTAAAAGAAATTGAAGATATAAAAAATTGAAAGCTATTCTGTGCTCATGGATTAGAAGAATTAATATTGTTAAAATGTCTGTACCACCCAAAGCAATCTACTAATTCAATGAAATTCCTTTAAAAATTCCAATGGCATTTTTTACAGAAATAGATTAAATAATCCTAAAGTATGTGTGGAACCCCAAAAGCCAAGCAATCTTGAAAAAAGAAGAACAAAGCTGGAGGCATCACACTTCTTGATTTCAAACTAGTTACAAAGCCATAATAATCAAAACAATATGACACTGGCATAAAAACAGACACATAGGTCAATAGAACAGAATAGAGAGCTCAGAAATAAACCTATGGGCATATGGTCAGTTAATTTACAACAAAGAAGCCAAGAATATACACTTGGGAAAAGGATACTCTCTTCAATAAATAGTACTGAGAAAACTGAAGAGCCACTTTCAAAAATAGTGAAACTGGATCATCTTATACCATACACAAAAAATCAACTCAAAATAGATTAAAGACTAGAAGTCATAAAATCCCTAGAAGAAAACATAGGTGGTGAGTTCCTTGACAATGGTCGTGGCAATGACTTTGTTTTTGGATTTGACACCAAAAGCAAAGGTAACAAAAGCAAAAATACACAAGTGGAACTGTGCCAAACTAAAGAGCTTCTGCACAGCAAAGGAAACCATAAAAAATATGAAAAGAAAACCTATGGAATGAGAGAAAATATTTGCAAGCCTCATATTTGATAAGGTGTTAACATCCTAAATTTACAAGGAATTTCTATGACTCAATAGGACAGAAACAACCCAATGGAAAAGTGGGCCAAGGACCCAAACAGAAATTTTCCCAATGAAGACATATATATGGCCAGTAGGTACATGAAAAGGTACTCAACATCACTAATCATCAGGGAAACGCAAATGAAAACCATAATAAGATATAACCTCACCTGTTAGGGTGGCTATTACCAAAAAGACAAGAAATAACATGCTGGCAAGGATGTGGAGAAACAGGAAGCTGGTGTACTGTTGGTGAGAATGTAAACAAGTACAACCACTATGGAACACATTATGGAAGTTTCTCAAGAAATTAAAAATATAACTACCATATGATCCAAAAATCCCACATCTGGGTATATATTCAAAGGAAAAAAATCATTATCTCAAAGATTTATCTGTACCACCACCCCCTGCCATGTTCATTGCAGCATTATTCACAATAGCCAAGGTATGGAAACCTGTGTCCATCAAAGATGAATGGATATATCTTATATGTACATATGAGATACATAGATAGGAATATTATGCAGCCACAATAAAGAAGAAAATCTTGTCATTTGCAACAACTTGGATGAAAGTGGAGGGCATTTTGCTCAATGAAGTAAGCCAGATAGAGAAGGAAAATGTTGCAATGGTTTCACTTATATGTTTCACAACAACAAAACCTCAACCTTAGATAAAGAGTAGAAAAGTAGTTAACAGGATCTGGGGTATAGGGGAAATAAGGAGTGGTTGGTAAAAGGGTACAAACTTTCTGTTATAAGATGAATAAGATAGAAATCTAATGTATAGCAGGATGACTATAGTTGATAACTGTATTGTATAATTGAAATTTGCTAAGAGAATAGAATTAAAATGATCTCATATGCACAAAAATGTAAATATAATAGGCAAAGGATGTGTTAAGTCAATGGGGGAAATCTTTTCACAATGCATACTAAATCATCACATTGTATACTTTAAATATTTTAAAATTTTATATGTCAATTATACCTCAATAAAGCTAGAAAAAAATGTAAGCATAGGCATACACTTAAGTAATATGGAAGTTAAGACTATTAGAAACTAAAAGTTAAAAGGAGTTGCTTCTGGATAATGAAGATGTGAAGATCTGGGACATAGGATAATAGTTTCTCAAAATTATCTCTTTGCCCTTAAATTTTCTAATAACGTTTATGTACTAAGTTGATAAGAAATTAAACATTTAAAAAATTAAATACATTTAAGAAAATAAGGCAATTTTAATGATTCACTGAGGCCTAAGTCAGTCTTCAAAAGGAGTATTTTGGTAAAAAGTATCCTAAATACTTATCCTGATCGGTACAGCTCTTGCACTCTGCTTAAATAATTATTCAAAATTATTACTTCCTGTGATTTCTTTCTCTTGCTTGCCTAGATTTCAATGACTCTGCTTTCAGTTTAGTATATGAACCCAAGCCCTTAACTTTCATGTTCTATAGACTCAGCTTTGCTTTTCCTTTGATGCGCCAATCTTCATACTGTGGCCACTCTAGTGGCCTAAGTGGACAAACCTGAGAGTCTTCATCACTTGTGTTACAGGCGTGTTCTGGCTCATCCCTCTCAGTCTGCACCATTCTTAGCATTTGAGATTTGTGTTTAGTTACACACATAGTAGGCCATACGTTTCATAAAAAATATGGCATCATGAAGGAATCATGGTTTTGAATTTACTATGTCTAACTTCTCATGGTGAAATTATTTCTGACCTCGTCAATAAAGAAGGGAGTCAAGTGGGAAGCATTACCTCAAGATCATCTCATCGTTCAAACAGAAGAACAATCACCAGTTGTGATGTCTACAGCTTGTCTTTCACCTCCCATTCCCAGAGAACATCTGTTAAGCCAATAATGTTGTTTTACTTATGATGGAAAGGGTCAGTAATACAATCTCCTTAAATTCTACTCTCAGCCAGGCCAAAGGCACAGGCTGCTGATTGATGCCATTTTGATTACACAAATCTGAACGTTCCCACTTTTAATAATTAGCGAGGTAAATTGTTCATGTCCATTAAGATGGCAGGTGATGCTGCAAAGTCATATTGAAGCATATGACACACAGCACAAATATTTACAGCAGGCTAAACTATTTGTTACAATACTCATTTCTAAATGACTTATCTTGTGGGTAATAGTAAAGCTGAAAAATAAGAAATAAGGGTCAAATTCCTCCTGTGAGATCTCCCTTGTAAAATTATCCCAAATGTAATAATACCACATTATTGACTTAAGCACACTTCCCAGTGACATGCCATAGCTGACCTGTAATTTTTATCCTACATGATGCCAGCCCTAATAAAATGACACTTGTGAATGTAAATTAAGCTCACAAAGGGGACAGATTGCATGATTCTGGTTTCTCTCAGATGCCTGTAGGCTATCACAGGTTCCATATGTGAAGTAATTATGTTCACTGAAGGAAAGAATAAATGCTGTCAAATTGTGTACTGAGAGAGAAAGCAGCTATTATATTTCAGTAGTCACTAGAGCATTGCCCCCAGACAGTAGCAAGATGTATAAGAAAATAAAAACTGTGCCAGCCATATATTACACAGCTGCCTTTACATTTGTAGCTCCCTTTAAATGTATATTATACAAAGCCAATAACTTACCAATGAATATTTCAGCTGTCTTCTTTGGCATACTTTCTATGGAGCCATTTTGGAATATATGGCATGATGGTTATAGAAGGGATAATGAATACAGAGGCTTCCTAGTTCAGTTTTCCCTTGTACTGCAGAGCAACAGTACTGTTGCATCTCTGACACTTGGACTTTGCTTTTCTTCTTAAACAATATCTCAGTTTCAACCAGAGGACTGCCCACAGATGTTCTCTTTATAGCTGATGGGAATGGGTGGGAGACGTTCTCCATTCTAAAACTTTCTTAACTATGGCGCACAACAAAAATTAGTTTAAGATGGGGTAATAAAGATGTTCTTTATAAAGTATATGGTTTTGGCCTAGGATTCAAGATGGTGGTGTGAGAGGTAACACGGAGAACTCCTCCCAAAACCACAAATAGCACAAAAATGTAGTTAATTGATACAACTAACCCTTAAACAGCAAGAAGAAAGAAGGCTGAACCAGACTGCACACAGACCTCAAGAACAGAGCAGATCTCATGAAACAGGGTAACATAGGAAAGCCTTAATCCGGCGGGACCCAAGCCCTTCCCCCACCCCAGCTCACAGGCGGAAGAGATACAGAGCGGGGGAGGGGGTGGAATACTGGGACTGCTGGACACCTAGTCCTGGAGATCTGCTTTGTGAGCGGAAGCCTATATTGTGTGATGCTCTGGATGCCGGGGAGCTCGGAAGGGCCGAGTGCTTGGGAGACTGACATTCCGGCCATTTCTGGAGGGGGGATCCGCATCTGCTGCTCTGTGTCAGAGGAGGGGTGGGCGGTCTGAGAGGCTTCCTAGCAGTGAGAGGGCTGGTGATGGGGTGGGGTTTGCACGGAGCTTGCTGTGCCGGAGAAGGGAGACCCGGACAAGGTTGTCTGGGTGCCCTGTTGCAAGCTGCTTGGGAACTTTGAGGAGCTTCAGGTGCTCCATCACCCTGACTGACTATTCAGCTCCGAGGCCCCCCACTGTGACACGCAGCCTGCAGCACCTTCCTCCTAGCCTGCAGGCACCGGTTCGCAAACTGGCAGTCACTGTGCTTGCGTCAGGCCAGCCAGAGGAAGGCCCCACCTACAACAGCTAGAGACGCAAAGCACAGAGGCTTACACGTGTGTGCTTGGCCCACTGGCTCTGACACTGGACACAGGCACCGTGGAGAGGAAGCAGGAAACAGATCTTTCGTCTCTTCAGGCACCAGCTCCACTGCCCTATGACCCCCAACCTCACTCTAGGGGCTGAGAAGCTCCAGAGACAAGAGTTTATGCACACTAGTGGGCACCACACAGAAATATGAAACGTCAAAAGAACATGGTTCAGACCAAAATCTCACAAACCCCAGAAAAAGAATCAAATGAAACTGAACTCACCAATCTTCTTGAAAGAGAGTTCAAAATAAAAATTATAAACATGCTTATGGAGGTACAGAAAAATATTCAAGAACTCAGGATCAAATTAAGTCAGAGATTCAATCATTAAGAAATTCCATATCTGAAATGAAACATACAATAGAGGGATTTAAAAGCAGATTAGATGTAGTAGAAGAGAGAGTAAATGGAATAGAAATTAGAGAAGAGGAATACAAAGAAGCTGAGGCACAGAGAGAAAAAAGAATCTCTAAGAATGAAAGAATATTGAGAGATCTGTGTGACCAATCCAAACGGAAAATATTCACATAATAGGGGTACCAGAAGAAGAAGAGAGAGAAAAAGAGATAGAAAGTGTCATTGAGGAGGTAATTGCTGAAAACTTCCCCAATCTGGGGAAGGAGGTAGTCTCTCAAGTCATGGAGGTGAACAGATCTCCCAACACAAGGGACCCAAGGAAGACAACATTGAGACATATAATAATTAAAATGGCAAAGATCAAGGAAAAAGACAGACTTTTAAAAGCAGCTAGAGAGAGAAAAAGATCACATACAAAATAAAACCCATCAGACTATCATCAAACTTCTCAACAGAAATCTTACAGGCCAGAAGGGAGTGGCATGATATATTTAATGCAATGAAGCCGAAGGGCCTTGAACCAAGAACACTCTATCCAGCAAGGTTATCATTTAAATTTGAAGGAGGGATTAAACAATTTTCAGATAAGCAAAATCTGAGAGAATTTACCTCCCACAAACCACCTCTACAGTGCATTTTGGAGGGACTGCTATAGATGGAAGTATTCCTAAGGTTAAATGGATGTCACCCAAGGGATAGACAAAGAGTACAGAATATGATTCATAACATACAAAGAATGGAGGAGGAGGAAAAAGAAGGAACAAAAACAGAACCTTTAGGTTGTGTTTGTAATAGCATATGAAGTGAATTAAATTAGACTGTTAGATAGTAAGGGAATTACCCTTGAACCTTTGGTAACCACGAATCTAAAGCCTGCAGTGGCAATAGCACATAACTATCAATAATCACCCTAAATATAAATGGTCTGAATACACCAGTCAAAAGACATAGAGTCACTGAATGGATAAAGAAACAATATGCTCCCTACAAAAGACTCACTTCAAACTCAAAGACAGAAACAGACTGAAAGTTAAGGGATGGAAAAGATATTTTAAGCAACTAATATGGAGAAAAATGCAGGAGTTGCAGTACTTGTATCAGACAAATTAGACTACAAAACAATGAAAGTAACAAAAGACAGAGAAGGACATTACATAATGATAACAGGGTCAGTCCAACAAGAGGATATAATTATTATAAATATCTATACACCCAAAACAAGATCATCTACATATGTGAAACAAATACTAACAGAACTAAACTGGGAAATAGAATGCAATGCATTAATTTTAGGAGACTTCAACACACCACTCACTCCAAAGGACAGATCAACGATACAAAAAATAAATAAAGAGACAGAGGCACTGAACAACATATTAGAACAGATGGACATAACGGACATCTACAGAACTCTACACCCAAAAGCAACAGGATACACATTCTTCTCAAGGGCACATGGAACATTTTCAAGAACAGATCATATACTAGGCCACAAAGAGAACCTCAGTAAATTTAAAAATATTGAAATTGTACCAACCAGTTTCTCAGATCACAAAGGTATGAAATAGAATTAAATTACACAAAGAAAACGAAAAAGGCCCCAAACACATGGAGGCTTAATAACATGCTCCTAAATACTCAATGGATCAATGACCAAATAAAAACAGAGATCAAGCAATATATGGAGACAAATTACAACAATAATTCAACACCACAAAATCTGTAGGATGCAGCAAAGGCCATGCTAAAAGGGAAATACATTGCAATACAGGCCTACCTCAGGAAAGAACAATCCCAAATGAACAGTGTAAACTCACAGTTAATGAAACTAGAAAAGGAAGAATGAATGAGGCCCAAAGTCAGTTGAAGGAGGGATATAATAAAGATTAAAGCATAAATAAATAAAATTGAAAAGAATAAAACAATAGAAAGGATCAATGAAAGCAGGAGCTGGTTCTTCAAGAAAATAAACAAAATAGAAAAACCTCTTGCCAGACTTATCAAGAAACAAACAGAGTCTACACACATAAACAGAATCAGAAATGAGAAAGGAAAAATCACTATGGACACCACAGAAATACAAAGAATTATGATAGAATACTATGAAAAATTATATGGTAACAAACTGGATAGCCTAGGAGAAATGGACAACTTTCTAGAAAAATACAACCTTCCAAGGCTGACCCAGGAAGAAACAGAAAATCTGAATAAACCAATTACCAGCAAAGAAATTGAATTGGTAATCAAAAAACTACCTAAGAACAAAACCCAATGGTTTCACTGCTAAATTTTATCAAACATTTAGTGAAGACCTAATACCCATTCTCCTTAAAGTTTTCCAAAAAGTAGAAGAGGAGGGAATGCTCCTAACGTCATTCTACGAGACCAACATCACTATAATACCAAAACCAGGCAAAGACACCACAAAGAAAGAAAATTACAGACCATAGGTGCAAAAATACTCAACAAAAGATTAGCAAACTGAATTCAAAAATACATTAAAAATATCCATCATGATCAAGTAGGATTCATCCCAGGGATGCAAGAATGGTATAACATTCGAAAATCCATCAACATCATCCACTACATCAACAAAGAGAAGGACAAAAACTACATGATCATCTTCATAGATGCTGAAAAAGCATTTGACAAAATTCAACATCCATTCATCATAAAAACTCTCAACCACATGGGTATAGAAGGCATGTATCTCAAAATAATAAAGGCCATATATGACAAACCCACAGTCAACATTATACTTAACAGCGAGAAGCTGTAAGCTTTTACTTTAAGATCGGGAACAAGAAAAGGATGCCCATTCTCCCCTCTTTTATTCAACATAATTCTTGAGGTCCTAGCCACAGCAATCAGACAACACAAGGAAATAAAAGGCATCCAGATTGGCAAGGAAGAACTCAAACTGTCCCTGTTTGCAGATGACATGATATTGCACATAAAACCCTAAAGAATCCACTCCAAACCTATTATATCTAATATCTGAAATTAGCAAACTTGCGAGATACAATATTAATACACAGAAATCTGTTGCATTCCTGTACACTAACAGTGAACTAGCAGAAAGAGAAATCAGGAAAACAATTCCATTCACAATCACATCAAAAAGAATAAAATACCTAGTAATAAACCTAACCAAAGAAGTGAAAGACCTATACCCTGAAAACTACAAGACACTCTTAAGAGAAATTAGAGAGGACACTAATAAATTGAAATTCATCCCATGCTCTTGGCTAGGAAGAATTAATATTGTCAAAATGGCCATCCTGCCTAACGCAATCTACAGATTCAATGCAATCCCTATCAAAATACCTACAGCATTCTTCTAGAATTTGCATTTAGAGCAAATAGTTCTAAAATTCATATGGAACCACAAAAGACCCTGAATAGCCAAAGCTATCCTGGGAAGGAAGAGTAAAGCAGGGAGAATTATACTCCCTGACTTCAAGCTTTACTACAAAGCCACAGTAATCAAGACAATTTGGTACTGGCACAAGAATAGACCTATAGACCAGTGGAACAGAATAGAGAGCCCAGATATAAACCCAAGCATATATGGTCAATTAATATACAATAAAGGAGCCATGGATATACAGTGGAGAAATGACAGCCTCTTCAACAGCTGGTGTTGGCAACACTGGACAGCTACATGTAAGAGAATGAAATTGGATTACTGTCTAACCCCATACACAAAAGTAAACTCAAAATGGATCGAAGACCTGAAATGTAAGTCATGAAACCACAAAACTCTTAGAAAAAAACATAGGCAAAAATCTCTTGGACATAAACATGAGCAACTTCTTCATGAACATATCTCCCCGGGCAAGGGAAACAAAAGCAAAAATGAACAAGTGGGACTATATCAAGCTGAGAAGCTTCTGTGCAGCAAAGGACACCATCAGTAGAACAAAAAGACATCCTACAGTATGGGAGAATATATTCATAAATGACGTATACGATAAGGGGTTGACATCCAAAATATATAAAGAACTCACGCACCTCAACAAACAAAAAGCAAATAAGCCAATTAAAAAAAGGGCAGAGGATCTGAACAGATACTTCTCCAAAGAAGAAATTCAGATGGCCAACAGGCACATGAAAAGATGCTCCACATCGCTAATCATCAGAGAAATGCAAAGTGAAAACCACAATGAGATATCACCTCACATCAGTAAGGATGGCCACCATCCAAAACACAAACAACAACCAATGTTGGCGAGGATGTGGAGAAAGGGTAACCCTCCTACACTGCTGGTGGGAATGTAAATTAGTTCAACCATTGTGGAAAGCAGTATGGAGGTTCCTCAAAAACTCAAAATAGAAATACAGTTGACCCAGGAATTCCACTCCTAGGAATTTACCCTAAGAATGCAGCAGCCCAGTTTGAAAAAGACATATGCACCCCTATGTTTATCCCAGCACTATTTACAATAGCCGAGAAATGGAAGCAACCTAAGCGTCCATCAGTAGATGAATGGATAAAGAAGATGTGGTACATATACACAATGGAATATTTATTATTCAGCCATAAGACGAAAACAAATCCTACCATTTGCAACAACATGGATGGAGCTAGAGGGTATTATGCTCAGTGATATAAGCTAGGCGTAGAAAGACAAGTATCAAATATTTTCACTCATCTGTGGAGTATAAGAACAAAGAAAAAGCCTAAAGGAACAAAATAGCAGGAGACTCACAGAACCCAAGAATGGACTAACAGTTACCAAAGGGAAAGGGACTGGAGAGGATGGGTGGGAAAGGAGGAATAAGGGGGAAAAGGGGCATTACGATTAGCACACATAATGTAGCTGGGGGGGGACACGGGAAAGGCAGTATTTACAGAGAAGACAAGTAATGATTCTATAGCATCTTACTACGCTGATGGACAGTGACTGTAATGGGGTATGTGGTGGGGACTTGATATAGGGGGTCTAGTAACCATAATGTTGTTCAGGTGATTGCACATTAACGATATCAAAATTAAAATTAAAAGAAAAAAAAAGTATATGGTTTCCAGCACAGAACTAATTGGACCTCTCTGACATCCTTTCTTGCCTATGGGAAATTGCAATGGAACCTGAGTTATATAGACCATGAGCATTAAGGCTGGACAGTCTCTGGAAGAAGAAGTTCTATCCATTTTGTTTGTTTTGGGTCTTGTTCCTATCCTCTGAGAAAGACAGGTAACTTTTGTGAATGGAGCCCCCCCTCCCCTCAAGGAGTATGTTGCCCTTATTCTAGTTTCTGATTGTCCAAAAAGGACCTCAGTCAGGTTTTTAACCTTACTCTAAACTACCTCTTTCTCCAATCTTCTATTCATCTTCTGAAAACACAAACAAAATCTAACATTACTTTTCAGGACAGTTTATTTTTTGTTAGGTATTAAAATACGAATAACAATTAACACAAAAACCCTAATGCATTCTATGGTATTAATGAGTGGGGAGTGGTTATAATTATTGGCACTTTAAGAGGAATATTCATTAAACTAAATGAGTGATTCCAGACTGGGTGATAAAATGAATTATGGAATTTCAGGTGGAATAGTCTGTAGTATCTTTCTCTATCATTTAAGAAACAGAGTTTATCAGTTTCAGTGTGAACAGTGCCTGGAGATGTGAGAGGTTCTATTCCACCCCCTGACTGCTAAAAGAGCTCTTCTTCATAACAAGGTAAAATAAATTGGCATCAATAATATTGACCCTGATACCAGTTTTCCCTTTTAGAGCTGCAGTGAAAACTCAGCTTTATCTCCAGCACCCTTCAAAGTTTGAAGACAGAGACCGCAGTCCTCACTCCCCATAACTCTTCTTTGAGAGGTTTTCCTTATTCCTTCAGTGCTTCACCTGAATAATAATATCAGTTAGAAGCCTTTCCATGCCTTGAATACATTCAGGAAATAAAAAGGAGAAAATGTTCGGAGAACTTGGTATCTTCAAAATCATACTCCATTAGTGCCCCCACCACCAGGGCCCAAGAGAGTAATACTAGAATTTTGTGCTTTTATCTGCCTTGGACTGTTTCCAATAAATGATGGAATTCTGCGAGATTGATATGAAGAAATCTAAGCTATTTAAACTTCTAACCAATTTCCTCCGGTTTTAGTATCTGGAAATGGACTAGATGATCATTCTAGAATGTACAGAGGAACAGTAAGGCGTGATGATCATGAAAATGTCTGGTCTCCTGAAGTTATAAGAGGTCTGTTCTGCTCTGTGAACAAGGCAGAGGCTAGAATCTCTCTTGTTAAAGCAAAATATTTTTCTTAATGAATCCAACATCACACTTCACTTTCCTGAAACCAAAAAATGAATAGAATGGTTTGAAGCATGTGGCCAGGAAGGTCTTATTGTGTCTATGAACCTCCAGCCTTTGTTCCATTTGAGTTTCTAAATGTGAGTTATTTCAAATCACTCAGCACATCAGATGAAGCCTAAGGGGAGCGAAGAGTCCTACTGAAAAATAAGTAGAATTTTGCCTTGTAGTGGCTTCCCATGTACTCTTTAAGAGCAAAATTCAACTTTGCAGTAACAGAAGAATCATTGACCAAGGCTTTGCTGGGGAAGATAATTTTTTGTAAAAGCTTTTACTAGGAATTCAATCAAAGAAAAGGAAATGGAGGCTGGGAATGGATGTTCCTTTATCATTGATATGGACTTTATTAAACAGCTTTGTTGAGATATAATTCATATACCATCCAATTCGCTCATTCATAGTATATAATTGATGCTTAATATATTCACAGAGTTACAAAACTATTAGCAAAAACCAATTTTAGAACACCTTCATAACCCTCAAAAGAAGCCCTGAATCCATTAACCATTTTGGTACTTTATCATGACTTTTTGCATTAGATTTTGAAAAATATCACATTGAAATACATTTATTTTGATTAGTGGCACCCTCTATCCTTATATTTTGCACTGAGGCAAATGTCTCATTCATCTGACTCACCTGGCTCTGGGCCCAGCCCTGCTGACAATGACAAATAATGGCTTCACACCCCAAACTTCCTATACGACGTTTTTGCAAACTTGACTAGCTAGCCACAAACCAACGCCTTTTCCTCTAGCTAACTAGGCTAGTTACCCTTTCCCTACTTAATCAGAGAAAATTATTTATGTTGCACAACACTTGTACTTATTGGTTAAACTAATATTTGATACTATGATACATGATGTAGCGTGTCTGCCTGAATAAAAGTGTATATTATGCAGATCAAAAGCAGAGAGCCTAATTTCAGGTTCCATCCCTTGATTAACTGTCCTCTGTAGGACTTGAGTAGTTCCATCTTTTCATCACTATTTATCAGTATTGGCTAGTCATCTGTTCTACTGACAAGGCCACAGCAAAAACATAAATGCATGTGACAAGAATATGATATTCCTAGGCAATGTAATACTTGTC
This sequence comes from Phataginus tricuspis, assembly GCA_029783875.1. Classification (NCBI taxonomy): domain Eukaryota; kingdom Metazoa; phylum Chordata; class Mammalia; order Pholidota; family Manidae; genus Phataginus; species Phataginus tricuspis. The sequence continues at coordinate 10,586,297 of JAQQAC010026012.1, read as the reverse complement.
CCAGAACACTACAGGATTAGTAAGTATAGAAGGACTCTGGTGTTAAATATATGTAATGGGATGTGGCTGGTATAATGGTTATGGTGGAGGGAAAGAAAGGCCTCTGAGTATCAAAAAAGGATAGATTAAACAGGAATAAAAAGAAATTTTTGGCCTAAGAGGGTCAGTTCTCCCTCCAGTTTCATAGTGACATTTAAGTTTTTCTATTAGAGGTATTTTGGTTTTATACTGGAGCCTAATCTATAATTCTGCTCACAATTGCCTTGGGCAGCCATGACTACAGCCAACAAAGCCAATAGTACTTTTAAATAGCTATTAACAGGTATATATGATTACTTGTCAGTCAAAAATAATGACTGGCTTAATGACCTAGTAAGTTAGTTCAGACAGGGAGAGGTTGAGGAGAGAACTCTGAAGGAAAAGACCTACCAGGGAAAAAATGTCTCTGAGACTAGGAGTAGGGTAGGAGAATGTGGCGTCTAAGGATAGGATAACAGCACAGGTTGTCTGTGATGGGGCCACAGTGGAGAAACATAGAGGTCTGAGGCCACTGAAGGTAAAAAATCTCACTGTTCTACTCAGGAATGGGTTTGCTTATCCGGTCAAAATAAGACAATATTGAAACAAGATCCAATCCCACCATCCACACTAACCTGGTTTCTTTTTTGTTATCAACTCACATTTAGCAAATCATCAAGTCTCACTCTGGGGTGAAAAAAAAGAACAAAATAAAGAAATAGTTACATGTAAATACCCCCTTATAAACGAGCTATGAATGGCAATGCCCTGGAAGCCTCTGTGGCCTGGAACACCTGCTATTTCTCACCACCAGCTTCTCTTCATGTATCTCCACCTGAGACACCCACTTTCCAGAAAAACTCACCTGTGTCAAGGTTAATTGAGATCCTCACCCATATCAATGCACTTCCCAGGTAGCAATGTCTCTGCCCGCTGGAACCCCCCTGTCACAGTGCTTTCTAAAGTGTGTTCGATGGAACTCCGTTACACAGTTTGGTAGGCAAATAATTTTTGGAAAAGATAGCAGACATTTTTTTCATTATTACAGGCTGTCTTGACAATGGGTCTCAGCCCCAGACAAGTTCACTATAGATTCAATGTGGCCAGAGTAATGACAGTAGAACATTCTGGAGTGAAAGGGTTTATACCCAACTTTATTTCCACAGTGGCAGGTCAATCACTAGAATCCCGTTCACCGTTCACTCGGAGCAAGTCTGCATGCAGCAAGCTGGTCTCTGCCTCTGGGTCTCTCTGCCCCTGCAGCCGTCTCAGTCTCTGTTCTCGGTGCCACCACCACTCCAGCCCCTGCTCTCCTGCAGCCGTGCAGCCCTGCAGCTGTGCCACCATGTCACCCAGAGCACTGCAAGGAGCTCTTTATATAGAGTCAATAACGACATATTGCCCACACATGTGTAGTGAGCCAACCAGCAAGGGCCATCTGAGAATCCTGGCCATAGGAACCTTCACTTTATCCACACAGGTATGTGAGAAACATTGGCTTTGTACACTTTCAAGGGCAGGGTGCTAGTGGAGAAAGTGATGGCAGTAAGTGGGGTGAATGCAATGTCAAACATATCTGATCGTGCATCTTTCTTCATCATTATTTTGATGAGTAAGGGTAAGGTAGGTGAGGTTATAAGATATCACAGTGTTGTTTAAGCACCAGTTTGGGAAAATACGTTCTATTTGTCTCCTACATCCTTAATTTTAAGAGGCATTTAAGGTTCAGAAGTTTGAGGAAGAACTACTCAAAATTACCAAATCCATTTTCATTCTCACCCTTATTTATAATACAAATTGCCCTCCCACATTTGGTTGATATGAAAATATTCTGTTGCTCAGCTGTTACAATTTCCTCTTGCTGAGTAACAAATTACCACAAAGCCGGTGACTCAAAACAACCACACATGTATTATCTCAGTCTCTGTAGGTCACATATCCAAGTATGATTTAGTTGTGTTCTTTGCTTCAGGGGCCTACCAGTCTGCAATCCAGATGTCACCTGTGGCTGTTGTCTTGCCAATGGGTTTCAGCCCTGGGCAAGTTCACTATGGATTCAGTGTGACCAAAGAAACTGACAGCAAACGTTCTTTGGGATGAAAGGGTTTATTACCCGGCTTGTTCTCCCGGTGTTAGGTCGAGCACTAGCATCTCTGCCTCCACCCAGAGCACTGGGCCGAGCTCTCTATATAGTGCAATAATAGTTTATTGCCGCAGTAGCCTAACAACAGGCCAGTTGCAGCATCAGGTGGTTTAAGTTCAGTGAGGATCCTGCCCATAGGAACCCCAACTTCCCCACAGCTGTGTTCTCACCTGAGGCCTGGGTTCTGCTTCTTCCAAGTTCACTTAGTTGCTGACAGGATTTACTTCCTTGCAACTGGACAACTAACTCATGGAGGCTTGCTTCTTCAAAGCAGGGAAGAGTTTCTGAAGTCAGGGAGACTCAGTCCTTTAACAGTTGTTACCTGGTTAAGGCAGGATAATCTCACAGGATAATCTCCCTTTTGATTAAAGGACAATCAAATCATTTGAGACCTTGACGACATCTGAAAAATCCCTTCATTTTGGCATATGCTATTGTCTAGACATAGTCCTAGGCTCTGCCTGCATGTATGGGAAGGAAATTATACAAAGATGTGTCTCCCTAGGGTCACCTCAGGGTGTGTCTACCTCATCAGCCCAAAGCCAACTTTTCTTTTTAGTGCAATTTGTATTTGCTCCTTGAAAAGATTGTTTCTACTCTTCAGTTAACATATGAATAAACTATCAATTAAGATAACTTTTTAAAGCCATACCCACTGATGAAACACAGTCTTTTATCTATTCTAATTACTACTTACATAGTAATTAGAAACTATACTACAACTTGAATTAAGAGTATTCAAAAGCTGAAAACTTAAAGCATATTTCTGTACTTGAGTGTCTGTAGAGAAAATGGAAGTTCCTATGGCCCAGATCCTCACCTGACCCTGGTCTGCTTGTCCACTGTACGCGTGCAGTGCTCTCAGGTACAGGCATGCACACGTGTTGGCAGTGAGCTATTATTGACTCTACATCAAGAGCTTTGCCCAGTGCTCTGGGTCTGTAAGGCGATGGAGAGGCCCCAAGGCAGAGACCAGCGTGCTGCATGCAGGCTGCCCCACAGGCAGATGGGATTCTAGTGCTTGACTTGCTTCCACGAGAATACAATTGTATAAAACCTTGTGGGGAAAGTTGGAGTTCCTATGGCCAGGATCCTCCCTGAACCTAAAAATCTGATGGTGTAACTGGCCTTTTGCTAGGCTACTGCTTCCACACCCATAGGCGATAAGCTATTATTGACTGAGTCACTGTATAAAGAGCTCAGCTAAGTGCTCTGCATGGGGGCAGAGATGACATATGATTACAGACCTGCAGACTGTTGGATGCAAATGCAACTCTACTGCTTGACCTACCACTGGCTAATAAACCCTTTCACCCAAGAACGTTCTACTGTCATTTCTTTGGTCACATTAAATTCATAGTGAACTTGCCTAGGCTGAAACCCATTGGCAAGACAAACCTTGTGGGGAAAATGGAACTCTCTGACCAGGATTCCCACCTGGCCTTAAAAGGTATCCTGTTTGCACATCTATGGGATGCTATACCAGGGGCAGAGAGGTTGGTCATTCACAAGATTGCCAGTCCAGGGTAGGGGTGGAGAGGAAACACCCATTCTCTCCTCCCCTCCATTGCTAGTATTTAGTGATTCGTCAGGCACCCATCATTCACCAGGGACCCGCCCACAGAGTTTCTTCTGGTGCGGGAGTAGGGTGGAGAGAGAGGCAGCTGGGAGTCATTGGATAGGAGGTCCCAGCTGGTGTGAGCGAGGAGAGACTGAGCTATGAGCATAAATCCTTTAATTCCTGACTTCTTACCCCTGCCTTAATTTGGTATCACCAAATTCATAGGGAACTTGCTCAAAGTGGGGAACATCTCCTCCCTGGAGCTATACCTTTTTACCCCTAGAAGGTTCCATTGTTATTTTTCATTCTCACTGAATCCATGATAAACTTGCCAGGAGGCAATCCCTCTCAGGAGAGACAGTGTCAATTCGGAAATAATAGCCATGGAGGAAAGTGTCAGAATAAAATATAGAATTATGATGAATTTTTGTTGTTTTTAAATGTTTCTGTTGACTTTTGATGAAAATTAAAAACACATTTGACTTGTGCTAGATTATTTTGGTTATTGTTAGTGTCTGTGAATTGGGAAAGTCGAGATGACACACCATTCACGCAAATATTTAAACACTGAGAAATAGGGCTAAAAAATTTCTTGAGCAAATGACCACTGTACTCAAATTTTTCACTTTATTAATAATGTATTTGTCGTGGTGGTTAATTTCATGGGGAGGTTTACCTCAAGAGAGAGGGCTTAAATAAATACTTGGGAACTATATCTTCATTGTTGTGAGTAGTTAAAAATAACTATTTTTTTATTTCCAGTTCAAAAACTAGAATTATTGAATTATCTTTCCCAAAAGAGACTAATTCTATATCTCTATAAAATTGTTTTGTAATCAGTTTAGAGTACCAACCAGTCAGTTATTTGTGCATGTCTGTGTAGTGTGTACATTTAGATTAAGGATAGAGTGGAGGGAAAAGACAAATTGCTTGTTGCTACAATAGTTACAAAAACCTTTGTAAGCAAGGTTTGTTCAATTTCAGTGGTGTTATGGTGCCTCCACACAGACAGCATCTGGAGATACATGGTCCTAGGAGTGGAGGCATATGTCTGAATTGCCAGGTTTTCTTTTTTTTTTAAGAAGGCTTAGTTTCCTGGTTCTAAGAGAATTCTTATCTTTCTGGAAAGAGAAAAGAATTCAGTTCTATTGAATTACAAAAAAGGCTGCTGTTGAAATATATGTGGCATTTGGCCTTACCGTACAAAAAATAGAGACAATTAGATTATTGTCACCAGACTGTGAGACACACTAGACAAAATGGTTTGGGCTAAAAAAAAGAAATCCTAGGAGATCAACATGGTAGGAAAAAGGGAAACAAAGGGGCTAAGCTGCAAAGCTGTTGGGCATAGATTTCGTCAAAATAGTGTGCACTTCTGTGTATAGATAATATGCTGAGATCTGAACACTAGTAACTACATTTACCTCACAATATTAACTGACCTTTAAATATGATTGTCCCTTTCATTTGACCAAAGGACATTTACCTCATAAAAGAAGCTATTCATTCACTCTAGAAAACTAATATGGGGAAATATGCTAAATTGACATTTAGATTATCTGAACATACCTTTATGAAAACTGATGTTATTATTTCCATATGATTTGAATTTGAGATTTTAAAATGTGTTTTAAATCTACTTAAAATAATAGTCAGATATCAGGTACCTATTAGTGTTATCTGATAATGATATTAGGATTTTTCTAAACAGCTAAGTAATTGCTTCTTTTCCACTCTGAAGGCAAGTTGAACTCTATGCTCTCTTCAAGATTTACACCCGTATTGCATGAGCTAATGGGGCAGCCAACTGATATTTTATGTATCAAAAATTGTTTTATAGTAAGGAGAAATACTTTTCTACATTGTCTCGATAATTTGGCAAATAGTAGGAGCAAAGCAGCAGAGAGTTATCGAGGTTGCAGACACTGGCTGAGCCATGATCTAGAGCTGCAGGTCTGCTAACTGAATTGTTTTCGTTAGGACATCTTTTCATTGCACTGAACACATCCTGCCTCCCCAGTTGCCCCACTATTTCCCAGAATCTTACAAGTCATATGGAGCACATTAAACAAAACCATTTCAGAGAGTTTCAGTGCCTTGGATATCTGCCTTAATGTGACATAAATAAAAAGACTTTGGACACCTTATGGCTGTAATTACATAGAAGAGAGGACAGGCAATTTCACTTTGTAGTTTCATGGAAGTTAAGAAGTATAGGCCTGTTTTATAAGGGAGATTTCAATTGGAGGTGTATTGCTGAATCCTTAATCCTCGGAGGAATATTTTTCTACATGATTTTAACATACCTGACACTAGTAACTGAGTGTTTATCCCCCCAAACACTTTCAGAAATAGTAGGCAAACAGATGGATACATTTAGGATTAAAAGAATATTAAAAAAAGATCAGATATCCAGTCCCTAGACTCTAAATGGATTTGGGTGTACCAGTCACTGTGCTATTTTAGTACTGAGTATGAAATCTGGGCTAACAGTACAGTCAAGGAGGCCTACTGAGCGCTTTCAATGTACTTTGTTAACCTAACAAAGCCTGGGGGGCCATTATATATATACCTGTGCTACAGGAAGAACTCCTGTTGTTCCTCAGGAAAAGAATGCCTAATTTTAAATACCTAATGAGCTTGGTGGGTTGAGCCAAGCTTCTAAAGATTTCCGCAGACTTAGAACTAATGAGGGCCAAGTTGTGGGCTGATTTGTGTCAGTGGGAGGCCCTGCTTTTTGCTTGTCTAAAGGATGGAAAGGAAGTGTATAATGGCTTTTGCCTAGAGGCAATTCTCTGGCTAGCTTTTCACTTAAGTAAAGGTCTTCTTTTTACCCCCAGGGCTTTCTACAGAACAACTATATATGGAGGCCTTCTTAAAAGTAAGATTATTTTTAGATACACAGCTACTTGAAAAGAGATCCTCGCAGTCAAATCTATTTATTTGGAGACAAGACACCTAGAAACTTGCTCAGTTTTAATCACATCTCCTCATCTCCACCTCTGTTCTTTTCTTTTTTGAAACTGAATTTTGTCAAACTAGTTGGATTCAAGGACACAGTTTTCTCTCATAAGCATTAAACATATTCAATTGCTTTTTAGTTTTCATCATAACACGCTATTTAATTTATGATACATAAATTACTTCTTCTTGCCCTCTGTTATGAGTTATTTTTGTGAGTTATTTAATATCCAATTGGTACAAATTGGAACCATGGAGTTTCCATGAAAAATAACCATTGCCTCTCTGTGGGTATTGATATTAAATTTAGTAATATTAACAGCATAATAACAACAGGCACAATCAGAATTACTTTGAGCAGAGCATTACCCAACAAGACACTGTGGGATTAAGCCATTTTAGTGGCATTAAATACCTGTCATTTTATTTCCATCACTTTGCAGTGGGTGGTTGATTGGGTTTAGTGGGTAGATTAGTCTTTTTATGGAAATGTTTATAGGCATTCAAGAAGCACACCCTAAATGACTGGCTGAGTCCCATACTCATTTGTCTTTAATAGTTATGTAGCCACGGTGCCTATTTAAAGAAGAACATTCTGTGGGGAGACACCTACGATTTGGATGTACTTCAGAAAGCTTCAGATTTCAAAAATGTGGATTGGTCACTTGCACTTTTCTCTCTAGCCTGTCTCTCTCTCCTTAAACCCCAAATGAGAAGGGGATTCTCAGGAGAGAAATGGCAAAAACAGATTTTTCTGGGAGAAGAAAAGAAGCAGTTGAAGGAATGGTACTGAAGAAAGAATTGGACCAGTGAAGAGCCTACTTGCCTTGTAACCCAAAGAACTCAAGACTCAGAAATACCAGGTGTGCAGGGAAGTCAACCAGGAAACAGAGGTGTAATTAAAATCTGTCTATGGAGCATTTAGACCCATCCCCAGCACCAGGTCCATGCATTGCATGAAATACCTGGTAGTTAGATGTTTTTCCCAGGCTGAAGATTGGAGGTTTCTTCTCATAAGAGATGAAATGCGCCGTTTGAGGAGAATTAGCATCTAAGGTGGACATTAGAACACCAGAAAAAGCCATGGCATTAGGGGTCCCTAATATAACAGTGGGCCCATTCAGTCATCAAATCCTTCCCACATACACTTGACCCTTGAATAACATGGGTTTGAACTGCATGGATTTCTTTTCAGTAAAGGTATTGGAAAATGTTTTGGACATTTGCAACAATTTGGAAAAACATTTTTTTCTCTAGCTCACTTTATCGTAAGAATACAGTGTAAAATATATATAACATATGTAATATTTATTAATTGATTGTTTATATTATTAGTAAACTTTCTAGTCAACAGTAGGCTATTAGCAGTTAAGTTTTGGGGAATTCAAAAGTTCTATGCAGATTTTTGACTGCATGGGGGCCAGTACCCCTAATCCCTGCACTGTTTGGGGTCAACTGTACATTGTTCATAAGCAGTGTTTTTAAACATCATTGATCAAAATGAAGTCAAAGATCATCATTTTCGGAAAGCTAATCACATGAAAGTGAAAGACCAAAATAAACACCTAGAAAAAAAAAATGCCTCTTAGTAAAAGTTAATAAAACCTCCACAAAATAATTCTTCTTATTAGAACTCAAAGAAATCTGGAAAGAAATTGCAAACAAAACAAAATAAATAAACAAAAAAACAGGTATAAGATGTTAAGCAAAGGAACAGTGAAAATTAGTGATCTCTTGGAAAAGAAAAATATGACACTGAGATACAAAATCCAACAGAAGTGTTAGGATTTAAACACGTTTCTGCCCTAGAACATCAGAAAAAGAAGCATAATGAGAAAAGGTAAGAGACATAGGAAATCAATCTAATATGTTTAATGATCTTATTAGTAAAAGTTACAGAAAGAGAATAAATGGTACCGAGAAAATGATTCAAGGAATAATTTAAGAGAATGTTATTGAGAGGAAGCATCCATGTCTTCAGAGTAAAAGGATACACTGAAAAGCCTATAACCAAGTGCATCATTTTGAAATTTTATAACAATGAAGGAAAGAATAAGATTCTAAAAGATTCCAGAGAGCCCCATTAGATCACCTGCAAAAGAGCATCATCAAATTGGTCACAGACATCAGCAAAACGGATGACAATGAAGCGAAGCAAGTCCCCTTCCTTTACTTCTCCCGAACCAAGAATTACACATAATTACAAATAAAATTATCTAATAAATATGAGAGGAAAAGGTACTTTCACATATGCAAGGATACAGAAAATTGATGCCTCACAGTCCTAGGAAATTGCCAAGGGTGTAAATTTCCTTACATCTTCAGTAAGGATATAGCAAAACCTGTAGAAAGAGGTGGATGGTAAAAAAATAACTTACGGAAAGTAAGAAACAATGAATTCTACCAGTAGAACAAGGGTCTACTTGGAGGGAAGGAAATGACCCTTCATAAAATAAGGTAATGAAGGAAGCTTCCAAGCCTAGAAGTCAACTAGCTCAGTTCTCTGCAGATCTCTCCAGAAACCTCAAAACAAAATGAAGCAAAACAAGCCCTGCTTCTTCAATTGTCACTTTATCACACAAGTCTTTTTGTTACTCTTCTATCTCCAGTGATTTTATTTTTCTTGACCATACTTACCGCCTCTTAACATGTTGATATACTTATTGTGTAGTCGTTTGTTTTCTTCTTCAACCGTGGCCTCTCACTGCAGTATAAGCTCCATGAAAACAAGGACTTTGTTTTATTTACTGTTGAGCCTCCAGCACCTACAGCAGATGCTTGTTAAATATTTATTGAACATGTAAGTGAAAGAGTAAGTAAAGGCATCTGGGAAATGTATGAAAAGGGGAATCCATTCAAATTTGTCTCTAGGAAAATTCACCTGGAGAGCTATGGGATTCATGTCATTCAATTTTTGGAGAAGGAAATATAATTGCTGCGAATTCCTTGACTATGAAATGAACACTATTTACACAGTCATAATGTTATAAGTGATGATGAATGATTTTCATTAGGATCTATCCAGAGACAAGTGACAAAAGGCTTTTGAGTAGAAGTACAATGTAAATAAAATCCACCTAGACAATGTAAAAGTAAAGATAGATTGGAAGAGATGTTCAGAAGAGAGTTGAGCAGGAGAAGCGGAGGAAAGGGTGGGAAGGTTAATGTCATTGTTTGAAAAGTTTATATTGAAAAGCCACTGCTGTGGAATAAGAAAAGGAGGTTAAACATATTATTTGAAATTACAAGGATGACCAGTAGAGAAATGGAGAATAATATTTTAAATATATTGCATGATTGAGGAACAAGTGGGAAGCAGTGTAAAATGCATTAAATTCTATTCATCACAGCCTAAGGTAAGAGATGATGTTTAAAATAGGTAAGTAAGAAATGTCAGAGTGGTATTTAGAGGGGTGGGAGAAAGGTGTACCACCAGGAAAACAAAACCAGAAATGGTTATAGATGGAACATCTGGAGAGCAGAACTGGATGTGGGCAGATTTCCATTTTATCTGACCCTGCATCCATAAGCTAATTACAGAACAAATATCCAGTCAATTTAAAAAAATACTTGTTGTTAAAGCTATCATCTGAATGGCTTAAATGGACTCTATAATCCTGAGACCATGAACCACTTCCAGAGACATATCACAAGTAAAAATACTTTAGAGGCATGAGTTTTGGTAATTACTTTTGAGAGCTAAATATTAATCATTTGGAACCTCTCTAAGGAAAAGTAGGTGAATCAGTCCTATAGGTTTCCAGAAATACTAGTGTCTTCATTATCTCTTTTCTAGGCAATGATCATATTTGAGACATTTAATTAGCAAATGTGCCATTTTGAATTTAGAGGGATATTTCAGAGCTTTGCACATTCCAAATGGCTGTGAGATATTTAATATAGGGCTGCTGGCTTAATATCACTTAATAAGTAGTATATCATATGAGTAGAAGTACTCTGAATATTTAAGTGCTTTGTAAATGAAAAAAACACGACTATTATATTATTACTGTATTAAGAATTGTGTTCACATGTACAAATAAAATATTCATAAATATGATGCAGTGATGGGTATCATTTAAAAAGGTAATGGTAAACCTGGGGGCAAATTTTTCATTCCCCAAATTAAAACCAGAATTGGTTATTTAAGAATGCATTAAGTACTTAGGTACTGAGTTACTGATTAAAAAGGCAACATGGGTTTTTCATATACAGACATGCTGTTTGGAAGGTAGGCCTTGTAAGATGGCAAGCTGATTTTTTCTGAGGCAAAACATAAGTCAAAGCAACTGTTTTCTTATTACTATTGGCATGAAATTCATTGCAAGCTTGGTTATTGTTTATAAGAAGCTTTCACATATATTTTTCTATTTAATCCTTTAAGGAGATATAATTTTGGAATATAAGCGCCATGGGCATGGGGGTGGAGGGTGGGATTGGAACTTGGCGGGTTTTGTTTTCATTGCTGTGTCCTGGTACCTAAAATAGTTCCCGGCACAAGTAGTTGTTCAGTAACAATTTGCTGAATGAATAACTTAGTTTCACCCTAATTGTACAAAGGAGTGTTTGCTCAAGGACATATAAATTAGTGGTAGAGCCTGGACTCAGTCCAGGGCTCCTGATTCCAAATCCATTTCACTTTGTAAATCAGGACAGTTAGATTTGCAAAATTTGAAGAGGTGTTGTAAAACAAAAGCAGGTGTGGGAAACTACCAGAAGTATTGGAGAGAAGAACTAAGAACACATTGCACTGAGGTCATAATTTTGTAGCGAGGGGCCAGTGAACAAAGCTGATTGTGAGAGAAACAGGGATATTGACTGTGGGTTGGAAATGTGGGCCATGAAGAACTCAGCATAGGGGGAGTCAGGATTGAGCTTGGAGGATTGTTACTGAGGTGAACTCGTAGAGGAAATGGTTCTGATTCATCTCTTCTCTTTACTTTTCCCTGTTTGATTCCTCTGCAGAAAGAGTGAAGACTCCCAGGCTTAATTTTAGCCATAAATGAAGCCTAAACAAACAAATAAAACAAGGAACAAACAAAAACCCCTATATGGCTACAAAATATTTATTTATGAGGCTGCTACATCAATAACACTAATTATACTGTAATTGCCAAGAACTGAAATTAATGTGATTTTGTGGAAATCTACAATCAATCTCAGACCTAATTTCTGTGAATGAATGTACTCTGAACAAAATTTCAGTTTAGAGAGCATATTTCATTCTTAGAGTACTTGGCAAATTGACATTGGGGAGGAGAATTGTAAGATGTAATATTATAATTCCATCCTAAACTATAAAAGCAGTGAAGTCATCCCATTCAATACTGCCTGATTATAAAACAGCTCTTTCATGGTTGCACTGTGAAACTGGCTCTGAATTATCAGGGCCTTACCTCTAGCCATGAGAAAGTTCTTAAGATAGCAGACTGAAAAGTTCAGTGACCTCAGCCTCATAACAGTATTTCACCAGCCATACATAGAGATACAGTAAAATTGCATGATTTTCTGCTTAGATAGCAAGCATCAATGAGAGATACAAAAGACTTTCTCCTGATCTGCTTCAGCATATGGAAATGAAAATGTATTTTGCATGGTGCCTAATATGAACGTTATGTTCTCCAATTCGTGGTTCATTTTGAGCAACACAGTGGTCTTGCTTAAGGTTTCAAAAAGCCATCTCACTTTCGTTTTGTGAATGCTTCTTATCTGGAGGGTTGTTCTGATATTATAGAACTGGGATGGAGCTAGACCTCTTGTTTGCATTTCAGAGACTAAACAAGAGCTGCTCAAAATAAGGGACCATATTCTAAACATTCAATTTTAGCATGGAAAACACTGTTTACACAGTCCACAGTAATGGCAGCTGTTTCAGCTATTTAAATAGTATAATTACACATTTCATTCCAGAGTGTAACAGTAACAGTTAGTTTACTAGTAAATCTCAAATTGAATGTACCGGTTCCTATATAAACATGTACAGGTAACCTATCAATAGTTACTGCCAATTATATCTGAACTATAATTTGGTCTTTATTGGAGCTGCAGTGCTTGAAAAGAACACTTTCCTTGGGAATGTTGAACCTTCCTCCATCCCCCCAAATGATGAAAAAAAAATACAGTTGTCAGCATATCTTGACATTCATGATGCCAGCCTGTCTTTACTGGTGTCAGATGTGAAAATAAATAGATATTAAACTGTCAGTCAATGAAATTGCAAAGTCAAGAACAGCTCTAGCTGTGATCCTGTGTGTTCTATTTGACGGACACAGGTGTTTAAGTGTTATGAATTCAACAGGGCCGGGGAACAAGAGAAACATTTTCCAGCAGTTTTCTATTTGTTAAAACATTTGAGATGAACTTTTGTACATCTCTGGACTTCAGTAGGATCTCAGAGTCTTGATTAAGTGCCGAGAATTCTCCCACTGTTTTCAGTGCTAAAATGTGTAAAGTCGGCCCCAACTCCTGGAGGTACATTCTGCTAATGTGTGTGCACGCGAGCTCTCCAAAGTCAAATAAAGGGCAGCTCCATTGGCCTTGAATACACTTTTGTGACAGACACTAGACACCCACCTGGTTTATTTATTATTCATAAGATCCTTAAAGCCAATCATCTGCCACTAATAAACATTAGCACTATTAAAATTTGATGATCATCTTATAGCATGCTGAGACTAAGCCTTCTGCTGGAACAGTGTTGGTGCAAAGCACATCATATTAATTTATAACATGTACAATTGTTTGTCATTTGTTATTATTATTATTATTAGCAATATCATGGTGTTGGCCTATGTGAGAAATCTCGATACAGAGTTTTCATTTTTCAGTAAGTATCATTAAATTTGTATCTCAACAAGTGTCATTAAATTCTCCCACCAGAAGATGTTGTTTTATAATGACATCATAAAACCCTATACTTGAATACTAATGTAAAGCACGTGAAGGTTCCTATGGCCAGGATTCTCACCTGGCCCTGGGCAGCTGGCTCACTGCACGCGTGTAGGCAATATCTTGTTACTGACTGTATATAAATTCTTGGTCTAACACCTGGGTGGAGTTATCCTGTTGCTCCCTTAAATTTTCCTTTTGACAACCAAACTTCCATCCTTTCTTTGCTTCCGACCACAGAATATCAGCTCAGACTGTTGCAAAAGCCCAACAGCCTGTTATCAACCTTTCCCCATTGCTATCAGTTATATTCCCAGAGAGAAATACTTCCATGCCATTCCCCTCCTTGCACCCTCTGCTACAGGTAAAGTCTAAACACTTCAATATGTCTTTTCGAATCAGAAAGACCTAGTTGAAAGTCTTAGACTTCCAATTTAATAGGTTTCCGACCTTAGGAAACTTTGTAGCTTCTCTGAGCTTCACTTTCTCTATGCATATAATGTTCTTTCAAGTCATTGTGACCATTGAAAGACATTTTATGGAAAGCTTTTATCAGAAGGAATGATACATAGTGAATATTTAATGTTTCACCTAAACTTCACAGTCTACCTCTAGGTTTCTTCCCCAACATCATTTCTTTCTACCCCTCCCATCTCTATTTTTCCCTTTACTCTTGGCCTTTAAATAGCTAATGTATTGGCCACGTTTAGTTTAGTGCCAGTACCTAAATAGTCTGCCATATTTTACTGATTCTAAGATACTTTTAATATCTCTAATAACAAAATTTGCCTTATTAGGAATGACATATCATAGTTTCAATGCTAGCTTTATTTATTTTGTTTGGCAGCATTTATAAGGTGTATTGGATTAAATGAAATGGATTATTTGCTTCCTGATTCCTTGTCTTGTTTATTTTTCTTAGAATAACGTTGTTTCCGTAACTTCTAGATAAACTTGCAGGCTTTTCTGACTTGCCCTGACAGTCCTTCCTTCTCAGTTTTCCATCATTCTACCACCCTTTTTGTAGTTCTCTATGGGCCTGGAGTGGAATGACCACATGGTTAGAGGGAACACAGTCCACACAAGAACACATGCACTTCTGACACCAGCTTCATGTTCTGGGGGTTCCCAAAACTATCCTCGGTTTCAGTAATTCTCCAGTGTTTCTCACTGAACCCAGGGAAAGATTTTATATTTGTGGCTATGGTTTAGCACAGAGAAAGGATACAGATTAGAATCAGCCAAAGCAAGAAGCATGTAGGGTGGAGTCCAGGAACACATGAAAGGTGGAGCTTCCTTGTACTCTCTCCACGGAGTCGGGACACATCACGTCCCTGACATCAGTGTATGACAATATGTGTGGAGTATTGTTAATCCAGGAAACTCCCCTGAGCTCCAGGGTCCAGAACCGTTCCTGGGGCTCTATCATGTAGACAGCGTTGATTGACTGATTGCCAACATGGTGGATCTCTGCCCAGATGACTGATATTCTATGACTCAAAGCCTCCACCCTAAATCTCACTGCTAGGCCTTCTGGCATGACCAGCCCCTACCCTAAATCATATTTCTGGATTAGACAGCATGACCTTAGGCAAAGACATCCTATCAGGCATGACATCCCAAAGTCTTAGTGATTACATTAGAGATTACCAGAAGCCAAGAAAAAGGCAGACCTCTATTTAGACAAGGTTAAATTCTTTACTACACACTACTATATACTTACTGGAAATTGTCATTATTTGTTTTATCATTATATGTCTTTTCTCTGTAGGCTAGTTGCTCACAGAGGATTAAAGCACATGCTTTGATGTCAGATAGACCTGTATTCAAATTCTGGATCCATTACTTCCCTGTAGTGTGTAACCTTGGGTAGGTTACACAGCTTTAGTTTTCTTATCTAAAAAGTAGATGATACTGTAATAATATTATAGGATTATTTTAAGATTGAATTAGATAATATATATGAAATATTTATCACAATATCTGGACATGGTAATCATTTAATAGACAGTTGTAAATTATATGATTATTATCATCCTTCCTTTAATAACCATGGGGATTATAATCAATACCCTAATCCTTTTATTAGGAAAAGGAAGCAAAAGATAACAGAGAAAAAAGAAAGATTATGTAGCTTAGTGAATGAATCAAATTTCATTAAATATCATATTTCAATTATATGTAATGTATATTTAATCCATGAGCTACTAATGTTATGTTTTAGATTATTATTTCTGAAATAGGAGAGCTATGGTTATTAGGATATTGAGACCACTGTAAGAGGAGAACTATAATTAATAGTCATCTTCATTAAAGAAAATTAGTCTTTAAATTAAATCAAGAACATTTATGAAAACAAAATGAAGCTTCAAGATTAGTGATCAAGTATGAAAAACTAAATCTTAGCTTTAGGAAGATCTTCCAAGTGATCTCCAAAGGAGAAATTTTTGAGCATCTGCGTCAAGGTCACATCCAAATCTAATTGAATGCTTCCAATTCAAGCAAGAAAGAAAAAAGAAGCTTTATCTCATTGTGAATTTGATGTATTAATATTCATTAATAATATGAAAAGTACCTTAAAAATAGCTGCTGGACTTTCAATTCCAGCAAAATTGTAAATAAGACATAATGAAATTCTTTCTACCAAATGCATGGTAGAATACAACCACCATCCTCATAAAAGCTAAATTCTTGAAAAAGCTGGGAAAATCTCTAGCAACAGAAATGAAGAATAAAAAGGAGCTGAAAGTAAATGGACTGGTGCTGTAACTTTGCTAAGACTTAGAACTTTTCTACTGGGTGATCTACAAATTCTTGGGCTGACACCTGGTTGGAAATAGACCCGATTATGGAACTGATTATTCAAGGTGGAGAGTGGAAACTGAGACCCACCAAAAAAATCAGGGTCTTGGAAGTGTTCTTAAAGAAAAAATGAAATGAAGAAAGTTGGAGGAGGAGAGGGAAATTTTCTAACAGCACAGGGCATGTATAAGGAGACTTGAAACTTGCCCATTTTGACCTGGCATCTGGGTAGAAAGTTAAGTCTCGTCTGAGATTTTTACCTATGGACCTACCTTCCTTAAGGCTTGGAATTTAAGTTTAGTCTATGCTTGGGAGTTTAAGAATCCCCAAACTTAAAAAAGAAAAAGTAATCCAAAATTGTTTTCAGACTGAGGACACCTCTGTGGTATCTGTAATATATGCATTCAAATTCACTGGGGAGACATGCATTCTAGCCAGGCAACACAAGACTCTGTAGCTCCAGGCAGAAGGAGGTTCACAGCTCTGGGCAAGTCCACTCTGGATTTGCTGAGACTGAAAAATGATGGAACGTTAAAGGTGAAAGGGTTTATACCAAGCTTTATTCTCAAGGTGGCAGGTTGAGTGCTAGAATCATGTCTGCCTCTGGCAAGTTGGCATGCAGCAAGTCTGTCTCCACGTCTGCCTCTGCTCAAGGCTCTGCCTCTGCCTTTGCTTCCAGCCTCTGCTCTGCCTTCAGTATGGGACAGATCTCTGTATATAGCAACACAGGCAATGATGGCTTATTGCCAATGGGTGTGTAAGCATTAGCCTATGCAGTAGACAGATTACATCATCGAGTAGATTAGGGCTAGGTGAGGATCCTGGCCATAGGAACTTTCATTTTCCATACAGACTCCCATAGATAAAGTCCACATGACTATAAGCTCACAATTCAACATTACAACAAACGAGGAAACAATTCACAATATGGAAGAATCAGCAGGCATATCAAACATTAGTATTAAACTCTTACCCAGCTCAGATACAGAACTAAGCAATTATGTTTAAAATTTATTAAAATGTAGGAGAATTTATAAACAAAGATACAATAAAATGCTATCAAAAAGGAATGGAAAGGGGATATGAAAAAAGATTCAAATAGGATATCTATAAAAGAAAAATATAGTCTATAAATTAACATTCAATGGGAGAGTTAAGAGCATTTTACACACTGTTAAAGAGACAGAAAGAGAGAAAGAGCAAACAGAGAAATAGAAAAAATTTCTGCTGAAACTCCCTTTTGTCATAAAAGTAACATTCACTGATTCTGGGGATTAGGTTGTGGGTCCCCTTAGGGACCATTATTCAACCTACACAAGAGGTAGTAGCTAAGAACTTTCCAGATTGAATAAAAATATAATGATGAATATCATACTATGATTTTTTTTTACATGGAAACAACTTTATTTTTGTTTCTAATGCAATATAATGATTATAATATAATAAGAACCTTACTATCTGAGTACAATTAAATAAATGAATAAACTAATGAGCAAATAAATTCACATGCAGAAATAAACCCATTAGAGTAAAACTGTAGTACACCACATAGAAAGCAACAACAATAATCAAAAGATGTTAGAATAACAACTTCAAAGTTCCTAGAGAAAAGTAACTACAAATATAAACTTTGCATGGCTAAGTTCTCATTTAAAAGTCAGTGGAACTTAAAACACTCTTGACAAAGATTGTCAGGTACAATCTTACCCATAGCTCTTCACAGAAAAAGCTTCTATGAGAAGTACTTCAGGAAGAAGAAATTGAAAAGGAAGGTGTGAGATGCAAGAAACAGTAGTAAGAAAAGAGGTAAAACACAGGCAGATCTAAATAATTATGGATGGCCTAAAATTAGTGATTATAATGACTGTTCCTTGTGGAAATGAAATAGCAAGCGACAAGTAACTATGTAAAACTAGAGTAGATAAGGATAATGATTAAATTTAGAAAGTTTGTTCATTAAGGTATATTAAAATTTGAAGGTTAACTACTAAAAGACTACAAATAAAATGTAATTTCTAAATCAGTAGAGGAGGGGGATAAAGATAAATCTACAGAAGCTAGAATCTAGAAAAGAAGAAAAGAACTCCTGTCCTTTCCAAAAGACAGGGTAAATAGGAAGCAAAATATAAGATGATAGAAACATGTATAAATATGTCAGTAAGCAGATCATATAAGTAAACTAAATTTGACTTAGAAAAATGAGAGATTTTTCAGGTCAGCTCTAAAAAATATCTTCTTGTATTTGCATAATGCATACTTGAAATATACAGGCATAAACAGTTAAAAGCAAAAGGAATGGAAAAATGCAATAAGCAAATTTCATTGAAAATAAAGGCTGTGGCAGCTCTATTAATATCAGAGTTGAAAATATTACTAGGGACCAAAAGGGTCAAAACATAATGAAAAAGGAACGATTCACCAAGGAAATGCAGAAATTTTGAAATTTTCAGTAGCTAATAAGATAGCCTTGGAATATATTAGAAAATAAACTGATAGAATTACAAAGAGTAATGGATTAATCTGCAGTTATACTGGCTGAGTTGAACACTC
Source organism: Phataginus tricuspis (assembly GCA_029783875.1). Lineage (NCBI taxonomy): Eukaryota > Metazoa > Chordata > Mammalia > Pholidota > Manidae > Phataginus > Phataginus tricuspis. The sequence goes on along the minus strand of JAQQAC010026012.1, from coordinate 10,567,374 downwards.
AATAATTGGCAGATTACACAGAAAATATATTAGTAAGTGTATTGAATTTCTGAACAGCCTAGTAATCAAGCTTATTCTAGTAGATTTATATATAACCCTCAGCTTTATTCTCAAGTGCAAAGAGAACATTTATGAAAATTGACATCATAAGGTCAAAACATATCTTGCTGATAGCAAAAAAAATCAATAAAATATAGAACATGTTATTCAAAATGCAATTGAATCATTGTATCATCATTTAAATCAATTACATTAATACAAAAAATCCCATGAAAATTCAAACACAAACATTTAAGTAATCCAAGGGTCAAAAAAATTACAGAAAATTTTTATCCATTTTAAAATTGATTGAAAATGAAAAGATTACATATCAAATTTGTGGCATAACACTAAAGTGATTTAGAGGGAGATTATTTTATCTTTAACATTCTTTAGAAAATGAAAAAAAATCGGTGAGGCAAGCCACCAATTTAAAACATTGAAAAAATAGATTTAACTAAGGATATGTAATAAAGGAAATAATAAATGTAAGTACAAAGACTGAAGAAAACAAAAATAAATTTGGTTCTATGAAAAAAAGTGTTAAGCTAAATTCTTATGGTTCTAAGAAAAGACTAACATAATTGACTAAACTAAAGCTAAAGAAAAAGAAAGATAAAATAAAAGGCATGACAAAGAAAACATAAAAATTTTTTAAAAATTACAGAGTAATGCAATCATACCTTTAAATGCTTATAAATTTGCTCATAAATAACTTTATACATTTGAAAGTTTACACAAACGATTCCCCAAAACAATATAACTTACCAAAACTGACTTGCAAATAAGTGAAAGATATGAATAGACCTGTAACTGTTCAGTAAACCTATTCACTATTTTAAAATGTATCGTGTTTATATGTAATCTACAAATTATAGACTTCGGTAGTTTAAATAATTGTGCCAATGCTTTAAATATAGATAATCCTAATTTTACATAAAGTGCTCCAAAAATGGAAAAGAGGAAAAGTTTCTCAACTATTTTAAAAAAGCTATTAGGGGGAAGAAAATTATGGATTGCCATCAAGTTGGTGTACCAAAGTTTTAATACTAGACAGTATACATTAATGTAATTTCTCATGAGAAATTAAGTATGGAAGAAACACAACCTTATCAATACAGAAAAATCCAACATACATTAGGGATAAAATGAAACTGTAGTCAATATAGGACTAGGAAGAAAATTCCTTAACTTAACAAAGTGTTACATGTAATTATAAAACATTAGAAACTTTTAATTTTCAGTCAGGATCAAGACAAGGGTGCTTACTGTCATTGCTTCTAATTCATAGCGGCTTGGAGGGTCTAGCTAACACAAAGAAATAAGAAAAAGAGACACAATAGATATGGATAGAAAAAGACATCAATATCTCATTTTTTAGGGACAATATGATTGTCTGCATAGGAAACCCAAGGTAATTTATGAACTATTAAAATCAATAAGAACATTAAGTAGGTATTCTAGACACAAATTCAATATACAAAGGTGGAAGAAAATGAATGCCATAATCATCATTTTAAAGAGGCACAAAAATTGGAATGAACATAGTTAACCCAAAATTTTACAAAAACTGTTCACTTTAGGTGGAAAATAATAAAACTACATTAGAAGACATGGTGAAGACCAACAAATGAAGGAGTTTAATGTGCTCATTGGATGGAAAGTCTCAATAAAGTACTGAAACATTAGGTTCCCTTAATTAATATACTAATTAAATACAAGTCTAATTTTAAAAAGCAGGCTTTTTCATGGAATTTGACAAGCGTATCCCAAAATTCATATGTAAATAAAAGGCCGATATTAACCAAAACAACTTTGTAAGTACAAGGTTGGAAGATTTGCCATATCAAGCTTCCAGAATTATTACCATAAGCTATAATTATACAATACTGTGGTACTGGCATAGGAAAATATTTTGGGGATAGAATAGACTGCCTAAAAAGAGGCCCCTAAAACTTACTATAATAATACAGTAATGGCAAATTATTATCTTTCAGAAGTGGTATTGCAAAATAGAAGAGAATTACGAAAACAATAGATAGGGCTATTGACCATGCATTAATTATATCCTTATTTCACATAAATTATAAAAATTAATCCCAAGTGTATTTAAGATCTAAATGTGAATAATTTTAAAAAGAAGAAGATAATACTAGAAAAGATCTTAATGAACTTCAGTTTCGGCATAAAAGTATAAGCCAGTAAGGAAGAAAAATGGCACATTTGATTATGCCTGAATTAAAAATATCTATATGTTAAACAATACAGAAAAAATAGTGAAAAAATGTGGTATTTAGCATCCATTAGTTATCTCAGAACTTCCGTATCTTAATTTCTTGCATTGTTTTCTTTTACTATCAAGTCATCAACATAAGTCATCTAACACATGACATAACTTCATTTAATATTCTGTTCAAAAGTATTCATTGAACATATTCTATGTGAACGACTTTGTGGCGCACAGGCACATATGCATGTTATTTCTGAAACCTTAAATTCTAATTGTAAAGACATCAGCAAGGGAGTTTTGATTTCAGATCCCTACATTTTGGAGCTCTGGTTATGTCCGGAGGATGTGATGAGGTGGTGCCTAACTTTTACCGGATGGATGTGTTATTTTATGTAGAATGCCCAGTAAAGCCACATGTTCACCAAACCAGAACAGCTCCATCAAGAGATTCAAAGCGCCTCCACTGTAATGTGCTGTTAAGTCTATCCTTTCCTTGTTTAGCTCATCTTCTTCCTTGGTAATATTCTTAATTGAACCTTTACTTCATTGGACAAATCCCCAGCTTCAGTCATATTAGTTATTCTGAAAGAAACTGTTTATTTCTATCCACGTTTATATTTGTATGGTTAGCTTAAAAAGTCAAGGTAGCATGCATGTGGACAAATGTAAACATATTTGTGTATATGTTTGTTTGGTTCTCCTCACTTACCATACATACACATGAACATTCTTGAAGAAAACCAATAGATTCTGTTCCTGCTCTCTTCACACCATAAACTTTCCAATATAATCTTGTTTCCCCCTATAGACCTGGTCCTAATTTGTCTTTTCTTTATCTCAAAATTCCTGGGCTGTCAAGCCAAGTTACTCTTAAAAGGACTCTGGGAATTGCAGTCAAGAGAAAAATATATTAAAGTACCATTATTCAAACCTAAAAATTTAATAAAAATGTTAACAAGGTTTCCCCAAGGTGGGGGTGTTTATTGCTTACTTTTTTTTTAACAGCTAGAGGTCAGGTATAACTTATAGCATCTGCTATTTAAGAAAAATGTGAAAGAGATCCTTATCCCATCATATACACAACTTTCTTACCTATGTTATTTTAAATTCTTTTAATTTTTTCCCCAGTTTCAAAGGGAAGCTAAATCATGAATGATGGCAGTGGCTTTTCTTTAATCTGTGACATCTAATCTTTACTTTAGACTCCGCCAAGTCACATCTCACTGTGTCTCGCTGTGTACCCTGACTCAATATATCATGGCCAAGGTGATCCAATATCGTGTGACATTCTTTTAAAAAAAGGATATTAAATGGTGGCAGAAGATATGCTTGAAACACGTCCATGTGGGCCCGAGGGGCATTGTTCTTCACTAACAGTTCGCTTTCTGAGCCTGGCTAGAAGAATTAGTATTGGCCTTTATATATAAACATTCTTATCCAAATAGTCTCCCCTTAACGGCTAATGTATGCATTCCTGTCATATGAAAGCCACTTGCTTAAGCCGCTTTTCTGTCTATTTGTAGTCTGTTCAGGCACACAGGCCTCAGCAGGAGTCCGGCTCCATGATTCATTGTCTCAGATTTCCTACGGAGCTTACATGATGCTCGCTCAGCCCCATACGGTTTTGTATCCATTATAACCAGGGACGAGTAAGCAGGGCTCAGGTCTGAGCATCTATCTAAGAATAGCTCCCTGACGTCTTGCTTTACTCACAATAAATGAACAATGAATTCTTTCCATGCTAACCCCGTATGGTGAAGAGAAATTATAGGAGCTTACTTCAGTTAAATAAAAGAAGACACATTAAGAGTGAAGCTCCTTAAATGATCAGGTCAATAACTAGTTTACAGAGACCAGGGCACCTGGCTAATGGGAGAATAAAGAATTATGCTTGTCACAGAAAAAGAAAGATGCTGTCGTGGTCTAGTGCTAAATAATTACATTCATTATTATACTGAGAAGAGCTCTGCAAGTGGTCGGTTGCACTAGTTAATTCATTAGCAAAACTAATCGGCAGACCACAAACAACGATTGGGGGTAAATTTAACCAGTTTCAAAAGAAGGTTTGGCAAAACAGGATTTTCTTTATACTAGAAAAGGAAAATTACCCTGGAAAACTGCACACGTGATTGTATCTGTCTTCTTACTTTGCCCTGAGTTTCAATATGAAAGAAGGAAATTATAGCTAAGACAGAGACAGGGCATATGTACAAATGTTGATCCTACTGAAATATTTCACGTGATCCAACATATCCCAGAGTTTCAACATTAATCCTGACAATGGGTAGAAAACAGACTCTAACAATTTAAAGTGGTTTTCCACTATCTTTGCTTTATGAGATTTGTGATTATATAAATATAATAATGTATGTTGTATGTAATATTTAACGACTACAGTATGATTCTCGAGTGTTAATGTATAACTTAGACCCGTATAACCAAGAGAACCTTGGAGTAGTTTTACATATTGACCAAGTTCCTTGAGGATTATGTGGTTCAATTGTAGTTAAAAAAAAAAAAAAACCTCCAATATAAGTAGAATGGTTTTCATTCTTACTGTAATTTATTTGCTCATTTTTGTATTCAACATGCAGTGTAACTTTAGACCAAAATCATACAAGGGAAACAGTAGTTTGCTTTGGTGTCAGGGTGAGGAGAAGTTAGATATTTGGGGGCAATAAAGACTCTCCTTAAAATGGATATTTTTTTGTTTTTATTTCTGGAAAGGAGGCTCTGCTTCTTTCTTTCTTACAGAGAGGAAGAAAGAATTCAAACATAGAAAGCTAGGAAAGAAGGTAGGCCTGAGGGATAAAATCTAAAGGTTCTCCTAAGCCTGGCAGCTGTGTTCTGTGTCACCAAAGCACTATTCGTTTGGAATTCCAAAACTACAGTTCAACTCACCTGCTGAATTCAGGACAAAATCACCGATTTGATCCATTACAGATATTATATTCATCATGGATTCTTACTCAAAGAAGTAACAAGTCTATGTCAGGGTCTTCCAGAGTCCAAAGATCTCTCAGTAGCCCCAGAATCAGTCTAAGGAGGTGACTGCTCTCACCCCTGACTTACCTCGTCAAGCAATGGCATCTCTGTCAACCAAATGATAAAAGGAACATAGAAACTTTTCTTTTTGAGGCTCCCTATGCAAAAAAATTTAGGAGCAGTACGTAAGAGGATCATGGCTTGGACTATTCTCTAGCCCAGGATTTCTCAACATTGGCACTACTGACATTGTGGCCCAAATAATCTGTTGTTAGAGGGGCTTTCGGCACCCTGTACGATGTTTAGCACCCACTACCCACGAGATGCCAGGAGCAGCCCCCTCAAGTTGTGGACCACATATAACGCCACACATTGCAGAATGTTTCTTGAGTGGCCAAATTCCTCCCCTCGTCCTTTTCTCCCAACTCTGCCTAAGAACCATCACTCCAGTCCCACCTCCACCTTGTCTCTTGGGCACATCCCATACTCCAGGCCCCCTGAGCAGGGCAGTCCCAGATCTCTAACTTTGCACACCCTGTTCCATCTAACTGCTACATCCTCTTCCTCCCTAGTCCACCTCTTCATCCTTCCATTTGACTTCCCATCATCTCCATACTAAGTTCAAGTCCCTCTACTGTACTCCCTCACTGATACTTTTATAAAAACACTTTGTCTCTTTCTAATTGTCAATTTACTTACCTGTTTGTGCTACCAGACTGTAGATTCCTGATAGGCAGGGAACATATCTTATACTTCCTTAGCTCCTAGCAGACTGCCTGGTGTAGACAAAGTTAAAGGAAAAAGGAAAAGGAAAAATAATAAGGAAGGAGGCAGAAAGAATGAAAAGTGGCTTAACAAATAATAATGTTAGTGAATAAGTTTTTGGAAGGACATCTGTAGCTACGATATATCTGAAGCATTCAGGCCAAATTAATAATAAATGCATGCTTGGTAGTCCCATATAACCTCAAAATCAATTTTGTATGACTAAACTGTCCAATTGGGTTTGATATGTGTGCTTTGGGTTGGACACATGGGTTTGTCCTTCCCCTCAATACCTCAGCTAATCCCGGACGCCCCAAAGGAATCTCTTCTGTTGTTGGTTAGAAATTTGAAAAACATACTCTATTGATATTCACCGTTACTTTGATTTTGAATAATGATCCTGAAATTTCATGGGAGTTGATAGTTTTTACCTGTGTCACTGCAGAAAGTTTTTTTTTTTTTTCAATTAAGTTTGCAGTATGTTTGGTTTGTTGTTTCAGAAGCCTCAGAGGACGGTTACATGTACAACCAGTTCTCATTTTGAATATTGCATTGAGAATTCTGCTTAGTATCTAAAGCAGGAGGTATTATAGTTATTCCATCTTCAAAAAGTTACTACTTTTGAATGGAATATAACAAGACAGAAAGGGAGAGAGGGCACATGGGAATGTATAGTTAGAAATCAATTTACTTCTAATTTGATCTCTTTTAGAGCAGTTATTCCCACCTAGTTACCCCAAAACTACAGATTAGGTCCCATTGTCACTTCTTTTGCATGTTGTCCTTCAAAAGAATATAAATACACCATGAATATTTTTCTGTTTTTCAGGGGACTTTTATATACATGTGGTAGGGAAGGAAAATGAGAATGTTAAAGTGGTAGATGGTCATATTAATTGTCTCAAATATCACTGCCCATCCCTGTGAGAAGATCCCCACACTACTGATACACTGTCTGGCCACGTTCATTGCCTTGGCCAAGGGAATGCTAGTGCAAGTGACCTGTGTTTCCTGCTGAAGCTGTAAGCGCTGTCCTGAGCTCCAGAATCAGTTTTTCTCTCTACCATGAGGCCAGTTTCCCAGATGATGGCTATTTTGCCAGTTGGGTCTCAGAATGAGAAGGTCATGGAACAGAGATGCCTCCAGTTCTTGAAAGATATGTTAAAGAAATGGGGAATATTTGTGTTGTAGTAAGCCACTGAAAATCCTTTCCCACTCATTTGACAATTATTTTTTGAGTACCTACTATGTGACAGGCACTGTTCTCTATACTGAGGTTGCATGAGTGAACAATGTAGACAAAATCTTGCCCTCATGGAACTTCTTTTCTACCGGAGAGAGATAGACAAAGAAAGTAGATAATCTAGTATATCTGAAAGAAATAATATGGTGAAAAAAAACTAATCAGAAAACAGCAGTGGGTAAAGGGTGGTAATTATTTCATTTTAAAATAGGATGGTCAGATAGGTCTTCTTGAAAGGTGACTTTATTCTCAAATTATTATTATTATTTTTTTTTTGTAGAACCTTCAGGATTCTTTTTTTTTTTTTTACAATTTATTTTATTTTAGTATCATTAACCTACAATTACATGAGCAATATTGTGATGATTAAACTACCCCTTTCATCAGGTCCCCCCCACCAACCCTATTCAACCATTGTGGAAAGCAGTATGGAGGTTCCTCAAAAAACTCAAAATAGAAATACCATTTGACCCAGGAATCCCACTCCTAGGAATTTACCCCAAGAATGCAGCAGCCCAGTTTGAGAAAGACAGATGCGCCCCTATGTTTATTGCAGCACTATTTACAATAGTCAAATTATCTTTAGTTTACTTTTTTCTATTTTTTATTTTACTTTTTGTTTCCGATAATTTGAAAAAACTGATTGAGGGTTGTTTGTTATCACAATATAAGTTAGCAAAAGTTGACTGATACTTTTAGACACATACAATGTTCTTATAAAAATACAAGTATATAGTTTGAGAAATAGTATATTCATTTCAATGTATTTTCATACTTTAAATATTGATTATGAACTTAAGAAAATATGTTAATTCCTTAGGAATGCATCATGCAGTGATAGGACGGGTTAAATAAAGTTGTGTGAGAATGCCAACGTCTGGGACGTGACAGTGAGAATGAGGGAGGCCGCTAAACATGCCCAGGAAGGAAAGCGACTGGAGGAGATCTCACACTACCTCGCACCTTCCTTTTTCAAATTTTTCTCCGAAGACAAAGTGAATAAGGAGGAGCCGACATTTCCCAGGAGCACATGCTTGAGGTTATGTTCTGATCGCCCCACTTCCCCAAATCATGACTCAGTCTTACCACAGCAGCCGAGGAGGGATGGTATGCAGTTATTCAGGCTGGTGTGGAGTTGCGTCTGAAAGCCCTGAGTGCATCAGTACACGAGGTGACGGCTAAGTGCCACCGGCCTGAGAACCCGAACATTGTAATGAGGGCTATCACCGGAGCATAACTGTGTACTCTCCTACACCGGATGCTAATATCTTCTAATAACTGTATTTAGAAGTATTGCAGATCCCACAAAGTTTTGGGGAAAACAAATAACCCTGGGGAGCTGCCTCTGCCCCAGGTTTTTTAAGGTGGCAGCTTGTCTGAAGGTGAGCGAGGGAAGCCACCCTGGCTTTGCAGCCCCGGGTCACTTGCTGAGCAGGAGGCCGGCGCGCAGCCCGCGGGGCACGCGGCGAATGGTCAGCGAGACGCGGGTGCCGCGGACCAGGAGGGACAGGCGGCGCCGTTGGGCGCGTCTACTCGGGCGGCTGAGAAGCAGCGGAGGAGGCGCGTGTAGGCGGTGCCCCGGAGCACCAGCAAGCTGCTCTGTAGTCATCATCCTTAGGTGGCTGCTGCTACCAGGAAAACACTGGTAACAAATATGGCAAAAGACTAATCCTTAACGGATAAAACCTTAATTCATTTCAATACTAATACTGCAAGAGGTACATGAAAGAAATACAATTAACTAAAATATTTGGGAAACAAAAGCAGTCTTCAATAGCAATCAAAGAAATGCACAGTGAAACAGTGAGATAGTGTTTTCTCCCTTGTATTAACAAGAAATAACAAGGTTCATACTCATTTCCAGGAAGAATATGAAAGAAGGTCTATGGGAAAAGAAACATGTCTGTAATGCTTTTGGAAAATGATTTGCAGTGAATGATTTTCAAATATTATCAGTAATTATATTTCTAGGAATATATCTTGAGACATAATCTAAAAAATAAATCCATGAACTATTCATTGTTCTTTTGTCTAAAACAGTAAAAAATCAGAAACACATCAGGTGCTCCTAGAGAGTGGTTAGTCAAGGCTTGTGGAGGAAACTTTCAGGACAATTTACTGTATGTATTTTCTATATTAAGCTAAACAAAGGTACAGAATAATGCAGACCACTAGATAGCCATCAAATTCCTCTGTCCTCTCCGTTCAGAGCTGTGGAATGGAGGCTGACCCTATGATGGAGCAGCTGCATGCTTCTCTGCCTCCCACAGTTTCCAGGGTCCCTCGAAGAGACTGTGCAGGCAAGTGGCTGGTGGCTGCAGACTTTCTTGCCAGCTGATCCCTGGCTCCCGTGGTGACCCATCCTGACCAGCCCACAGCAGTGCTATAGGAGATGGTGCAGCAGAGAGCTGGAAGGAGTCCTGCTCATTCATTGTGCACAGGACTGAAGCGCTCACCAATCAGGCATACTGGGCGATTTTAAGAAAAAGACATGATTTAAGTTACTTGCTGCAGAAGAAAAGAGGTTATTGTGGTGTCTTGCTTACAGATGTGCTAACATTCTTATTACTCATTTGTTTGGTTATTTGTTATCCGTGTCCTCACTAGAACCGGAGCTTAATGAGAGCAGGGGCTTGATTCTGCTCACCGTTGCATCCCATGGCCCAGACTAGTGCCTAGAACACAGTGGGTATTCACTCAGGGCATGAAGGGAGATCTCTGTCTTTATAGTATGGCAGATAGATGTTTCAAAGAACGTCTTGAAAGGAATATAAACAATGATTATCTAGAGGATTATTGTTAATAAAGCAGGTTTTAAAACTTAAAAAGGAATCATGCTTGCTCTCAAGCATCTGCTTAAAATTCACCTTGAGTTCATGATATTTTGTATCTTTCATATATGTTAGTTTTATCATTTTTTAATACAAAAATAGTTTTATTTCCCTAAGTAGAGTCAACTATGGCTTTTCTAGCTGTCTGCTACATACTTGTGGAGAAGCAATCTGACTACTTGATTTTTAACTTAAAATATCATGTAGTTAAAATACAAGAAGAAAAAAACCTCCCAAGAGAAGATGATGCAATCCCTTCTGAAGACAGAATGATTCTAATAAGTATTCTCTCTTATTATTATATATAAGCAAGATATAAATTCCATTATATTGCATGAGAGTAAGAACAAAATAAACAAATTATCAAATGCTTCAAGTACCACAGTACCACATTAATCCTTTATGCATCACCCCATTAAAATGCACACTCTGAATTACGCTCGTCATCAGTCATCACCTTGCAGCCCTAACCTGATGTTTTCCCTTCATTTGCTGTCTCTGGACTCCTAGTCTGAGCCCCGGGTGCTACTCGGCTTGTGGGGCGGTGAGCTGCAGAGACACAACACGGTCTAGAATCAGGGAAAACCGCATGCCTTATTTTTCTAGTCATTTCTCTGAATCTCAGTTTACTTATGCAGTTGGAACATGAAAATGATACAGTAAATACAGGGAATCCATAGATTTGGTATCCGGGGTTTCTACTATGAGGGACAAATCTCTGTAAGGCTTTGAGCTTGTATGAACTTGTAAGGACCTTAACTGGTGAGTGAGTCTAGCTAACCCATGGTTAAAAACATACCTCCAACATACTCAAACTCAGGGATCTTCCCATCCTGATTTTCCCTCCTTACGAAATTGCACATTTTGGGACGGAAACCTCACAAATCAATACTTCAAGACAGAAACCTGGGACTCATTCTCCCACAGCAAATCAACTAAATGACTTATATTTTACCTCCCATGTCTTACTTCTCTTCACTCTTTCTGCCTTCAATGACAGCTAACATATTTATAGAACGTACTATGTGCCAACCACTGTTACATGTTAATTCATTTCATATTAATAACCATAGGAGGCAGGAATTATTATTATTATTAACTTAAGTTTAAAGTGAGAGAACTGAGACATAAAGAGGTTAGGAGACTTACCCAAGGCCACATAGAGAATGGCAAGGCTGGGAACCAGCTACCTGGGCAGTCTGGCTCCAGAGCGTGTTTTCTTAATCATTACCATCTACTGGACGGCCCTTGTGCAAGCTAACGCCATTGCCTCATCTGCATTACTGCAGTAGCCATTGAATTGGTCTCTGTGCCGACACTTGCTTCTCTACAGTTCATCGTCCATGCTGTACCCAAAATTCATCTTCAATCTCTTTACTGTCTTATTAATATCCTTACATGGTGTCTGAATTGTTGTCCCTCTTCAAGAAGTGTTCATGAAGGCATAGACACACAAGCTCTGGGAGAGTGGGTCTGATAAGATAGTTTGGCAGAGAGTAGCTGGTAATACAGTGTGTAGAAAACAAGTAAGTGGCGAGTATACAGGGAAATCTACAGGGCCACCGAATTGAGGGTCTAAGAGCAGGTAGTCAAAGCAGAATGATCATGAAATGGCAGCTCAGAGCATGTGGGAAGCATGTCTGACTCATCCTGGGACATCTCTTACCCCCGGCTGGCATTTCTCATAGCTAAGAGAGTGAGCAAACAGTCACAAGAGCTACATGGGGCTGGGTTTGAATTCTGGCTCCAACACGTAGAAAGACATAGCCCAGATTGACGTTTCTAAGGTTCAGCTTTGGCTTTAATAAATTCACTGGGTAGTTGTCAGGAATAAATCTGAAATGTACTTTGCCTAGATGAGATTGATTCAAATTGTAGCTATTAATGACTGTTGGACAGCTTGGGAGGGACGACTCTGGATAAAGAACATGAATGATGTGGTCAAAAGACATTCATATATTTCAAGGTAAATTTCCAACTCTTCAACACAGAGCCTTTGCAGTCGGATTCGTAATGGGTGGCAGATTTATAAATGGTCTCTAGATTCCACAGTCAAGCAGTGAGCATATAAGTGTCTCTTGTTTCATTCTCCTTTCAAGAGTTAAGGATTTGCAGTTGCTTGGAAGCCAGATCTAAGCTTTTATGTGGAGACATACCGCTGGCCATTTAGATTTGGCTGTTTCAACTCTTAATTTATAGCTACAAATTGGGCTATTTCCAGGGCTTTTTGAGCAGAAATTCAAAGTTCTGACTTCCCCTGGTCCCTAGACTATGCCAGTTGAGGACTAACTCCATGATTTCCATAATTGAAATGCAGAGGGTAGTGGCCAGCCTGCGTCCTGAGAAGCCCAAGGAAGTAGCACACGTTTTATTATGAACCTCATGAGTCCTTGGAGATGTTGGTGTGCCAGAAAGCATATCTGAGCTTTGCTGTCAGCTGCCTTGTGTCCTAATCTTGTATGCATCCCTTCTGAGCTGTATGGCTTTGAGCAGGTAAATTACCTCCCCTGAGCTTCTATTTTGTTTTTCATCCATTAAATGGGGACAATGACAACTGCCTCAAAAGTTGCTGGGAAGGTTAAGTGAGATTTCACATAGGGCTATGTTTAAGTCACCTTACTGAGCATGGATTCAGGATACTCCAGAGCACTAGCACGTGAGGGATAAGCATAAGGACCGTGCTTATGCTTGCATCAACTCTGGCCCTTACTCCCTCTGAGCCTGCACTGCACTGTAGTGTGGTCTCCATGCGCCTTTCTGCCTAATCTAAACCACACCAGCTGCATGCCTTTGCAGAAACACCTCATCATATTATTCTTTATTAGTCCTACTGCTTAAAAAAGTATGGGGAACATAGAAAGGATTTTAAATATTTTTCTAGTTAATAAATCAACTCAGTGCCAAATTCCACACCTTACTATCCTTCAAAGCCATGTATTTTTCCTGGTGTAATTCCTTCAATGTCTCATTCTTGCTTTCTGATCAAAGCTAAACCTCTTAGGATGACTTATACATAGAAAGGCTTCCATTAAGACTGAACACAGCCGGGACAGAGGCTGTGGCTGTGTCCTTTGTTGTTTCCCCCAGAGTTATTGCGGTGTAATTGGCAAATGAAATTGTAAGATATTTAAAGTGTCCCTGTGATGATTTGATATACTCATACATTGTAAAAGGATTCTAGGATCTGTTTCTCGTCAGGTGACTGACCACTAGTAAAAGTCTGTATGTTTTGTATAAAACTCCGGGGAATCACCAGATGAGGCAATGAGCCCGTGAGAATACTTGATCAGAGAGCCAAGTTCACGTGGCTGTGGACTTGGGCTTGACCTCCGTGAAGACTCTTCAGCTGGTCGTATTTATAACCAGAAATGGCACTCCAGCCCCTCAGTCATTATCTTAAAAGCAAGAAGCTAAGGAAATGCATACATGGGGATTAAAGCAAGAATCATCTTTGTGGATGGAGATGACATTCTACAGTGAAATACTTCAACATCCACTAGAACTCAACAACAAAAAAATGATATCTAAAAACCTGTCAGAGCGGTAGACCCAGACACTGAGAAGAGACTGCTGGTTACCATGGGGGAGGGGTTGGGGATGGGGAGATGGGAGGAGAATAAAGGGGCACAAAATTTTCAATCATTATGTAGATTGGTCACAGGGATAGTGGTACAGCACGGAGAATACAGCCAATGATTCTGTAACATCTTATGTTGACAGGTAGTAACCGCACTAGAAGGGGTGAGGATTTGATAATATGGGTAACTGTTGATCTACTGTGCTGTACACATGAAACCAATATAAAGCTGTATATCAATAAAAAAATATCAGCCTAATAAATGCTTGACATTAGCGCAAGAAAAATTAAAAAAAAAAAGCGCCTGTCAGAGAATGAAATTCCAGGTCGAGAAGAAAAACAAACAAACAAACAAACAAACAAAACTTGACATGACCAAATGTATTTTTGTCTCCAAGCATCTATGTCCTAAGCATCAAACAAATGTCCTGGACAGGTCTGGACCAAAAGACAGATGGGCGTAAGCAGAAACTACATGAAAGACCAGCTCGTGCCTACATATCATTTTGGCTTCCAAATGCTTACCTCCCTCATGTCATAGTGATTTACTTAAATAAAATTGTCTTTGGTTGAAGGCATGTTGGGTCTTAGAGTCGCTGGCTCAGACCAGAGTTCCCATGAAGCAGGGGCCCCTGGGGAAACTTTTTCACCCAGCACTCAGGACGGCTCACATTTAATGCAGAGCACCTTTTTATAACAATGGTGGTGTCCTCCCAGAAAACTCGGTGATTGTCTATAGATGGACCAAGATTTTCATTTTGCTTTATATTTAAGAGCTCCTGCCCCTTTGCAGAAAACTATACAGAAGGAGAAAACATTATGGTCAAAGGATAATTGTCAGAATAGATAATAAGGAAGACATATTGGATTCATGTACTTAAGCTTCTTCCCACCACTAAGCATGTAAATGGATTACAGCTCCAAATAGATCTTCTCTTGTACAAAAGTGTAACAAAGTTGTTTAGTTTGTGCATGTGTGTGTGTGTGTTTCTTCCCATTTAATGTGTGTGTCTATCTCTCTACGTCTTTTATTGAGTTTTGAACCAGGGATCTGCACTGAGACCCTGTTTATCTGGCTCTTGTTCTCAGCTAACCGCCACTTAATTAAAACTAAATAAGTGAATACATGTTTTAAATTTTACTGACAAAATTCTGTAGCAGAGATAGATAGATAGATAGATAGATAGATAGATAGATAGATAGATAGACACATAGAGACATACACACACATATACATAAATATATTTACATATGCATGGGCTGGACCAGAAAGACGGCCATATAATCTTTTTTCTCTCCTATGGCTTCACTCCCACATCTAAACCTATAGATGAATTTCTAAGAATATGAAACCTAGTATAGCTGTTCAGAAAGGAATCAACGGCCTGTTTACCGCACTTATCGACAATTTGTGAAAGAAGAGACCAGAAATCAGTCTAATTATGGGAGTGCCAGTTGTGCATGTTAACACCAGCTTTGTGACCAAATGTTATTCCACAGTTGTCACATCACATGGGGGTTTCATTACTAACATCATAGTGAACAAGATCACATGAAAAGCTATTGATTGATCTGCCACACAAAGAAAAGACACACTTGTCTCTATTATAACATGTTACATCTTCGACTATAAGCGGCAGATGTAACTCCACCATTCCTCTTGCTGGAGAAGGTGTAATTTCAATGCTGTCCTGCTTCTTTGCCAATTAGGGTCCCCTGCTATTTGCATATGTCATGGATGGGCTGGAAAGACAAGAAATTATCCTGCTTCAGCCCTTCCTGATCTTTAAGCCAGTCTCAATCGATTCTCCTGAATTGAATCCAGGAAATGCTTGGGGTGTGCATAATGTTTATACTTTATCAACTGTCATTTCTGGCAATAAAAACAATACTACTTTGTGTTAGACTGTTTCCATTCATTTTGCAGGAGATTTTGTCTGTAATCAGGCAATCCAGAAAGGATAACGGAGAGGAAGCCAACCCCTCCTGCAGCATCTCTTCTCTGAAGCATAGGAATGAGATGGCAGAAAGGTGTCTGTGATCCTTAATGAACTGATGCCACGACTACCAGAGTTCCCCACGTCTCACATTTTGGTTGTCTGTCTCACAGAAGCTCAACAAACCCTTTTAATCAGTCCATGTTTTTCGAAAGAAAATCACCTTTACTTTTAAGTGAACTCAATGAATATTATAACGTAAAAGTGGATCTGCTCACCAGGGGAGCAGTGCCCAAGCAGGTGCACCACACTATCTTATCTGATGGCGAGTGATTTATCAGCCAGAACGTGAGTCTGTTCCTCACACATTTCATTTTCCTGTTTATGCTTGTTGAACAGATACAATTTAATGAAGAATATAAAGTACTTAAAATTCATCTACCATTAATAGTTTAATTAAACTGACACATACTTCAAAAACAGAGTGACAGAAAACATTAATTTTGGTTATAAAGGGCATGGCATTATTAAAGTGCAATTAAAAACAACATTTACTTACAGTTAACAGCTAAAACAATTTAATTATTTAAACTGGATTGTCACTTGTGACTAACTTCACCTCTTTGATGTGGGGTTGTTCTGTGTCCCTGTCGATAGTTATGGTTCATTCCCTCGAATTTCAAATGGGGTGGCATTCTCATAGCACTGGCATCTTCTCGTGGTCCCTGCTGGCTAGTATGCATTGTCAGTATAAAAACTTAACCAACTCTTTTGTAATGGTAACAGATACCCTATAAATGTATGTGATCGTTCAACATATGTGAGAAGTTTCACCTACTCAGGAAACATTAGCCAAGGTTAGCTTTCTCTTCAGGCACTTTGAATGATGAGAGACAATGTAGTACAGCCACTGAGCATGGAATCTGGACCTACACTGCCTGTCTTTCAGCCGAAGATCCCCAATCTAAGCAATGAGAGTCTCTCTCTAGGTAATCTCAGACCATGTTGTTAAGCTCTGCGGACCTCTGCATCCTGGTCTGGGGATGGAGATAATAATAGCATTTACGTTTTCAAGATTAAATGAATAAATAGACTTAAGGCACTTACAATGCCACCTGACACATAATAAACCCAAAAATGTTAACTTAGATCAATATTATTATCATTAAGCTATGAGAATAAAACTTAAGACATATTAAGCATAACCTCAAATGGTACAGTATTAAATAGGCAAAAGCAAATGCTTCATGGCAAGGAGTAATCCAGCCATCAGGAAAGTAGTAAACTATGAAAAATGTCCTATTCAGCATCAAAACTGCCGGAAAATTACATACCAAGTACCTTCATCTATATTCCATTTGCATTTTAATTTGTCCTCATGAATCTGTGTATTCATATAAAATTTACAGCACTTAAAACTTCAGATTCTCCCCAGAAAAGGAAATGTAAAATCCAACGTATGAAACCTTAGTCAATGCAGACTGACTTCCTTCTGTTACAGATGGAAGAACGGAGGCCCAGAGAGGTTACAGAGGAGGAAACACGTTCAAGAACAAAGGGAAAGCAGGCAACAGAGGCAGAATTAGAACTTAGTTCTGTTCACAACCAAGCTAATGTGCTTTCCACTACTTACATTTATTATTCTTGTAGGTGAGAAATGGAGGTAAAAATGAGTACAGCACTTTAGTATACAATATCTGAAAACTTGGTAAGTAGGAATAAACTTTAAGTCGGTCGACTTCAGGAAATCTAAAAGCGCACTTCTAGTCATTACCCACTTTGATCCCTGCCCATCACCAAGGTGGCCTGTTTCGATGCCCACTTCCTTCATGCTGCACATTCAGGCCGGGTCCCGACCCCTGTGCTTTGTCCTCCTGGAACCCATGCCTCTTCGGGACCCAGTCCTCTCTGACTCGCTGTCTTCTTCAGCCCGAGATCGCAGGCCCGCCTCACTCTCCCACACCTGTGCGGTACGATCTATTCCTACATACACAAAGTAGGGGGAAGGTGACACAAAAGATATAAAAAACAAAGCCTACCGACTTGGAGCTGTTACCAGTCTAATGCATATACAACAGACATATACGAAACAATTAGGTGATGAGACAGGCTTCGTAAGGCACGCTTGCAAATTGCAGGACATGACATGTGAGCCACAGGAGTTCCAGAAGTGGTGGTGAGACAGGGACCATGGGCTTAGACAGAGTAGGGGGAGGGCCTCTGTAAAAAACAAAACAAGATAACCATGGTGAGATGTGCTTTGGCCTGCTGGGGAGCCCAGCTTATTTTTCTAACTTTACCCAAGGGCTGCCTTCCTTCCTCCAGCCCTAAACAAATGATTTGTGGCAACTTGGGCAATGTAGCAAATAAGCCCAAAACTACTGCAAGCCCGAAACAACATAGTAAAAAAACCAGGAAGGATTCCATCTTGAAACCAATTAGTTAAAAAAAATGACTCAGCTCACCTTTGGAACAAAGCAGGCAGCCTTGAGTGATATGCTCCCAGGCCAGGAAGCTGCTCTCCTGGGAGGAAATCAGATCAGTAAAGTTCTTGTAAATAACCAGGAAGACTAAGAAGAAATTTAGTATTTCTTCAAAAGTATTTGGGACCACTTAACAGGTGTACATCCCTAGCCCTTTGTCTCTCAACTGCCTATACATACCACCCGGACTCTCTT
The DNA here is from genome assembly GCA_029783875.1 of Phataginus tricuspis. NCBI lineage: Eukaryota > Metazoa > Chordata > Mammalia > Pholidota > Manidae > Phataginus > Phataginus tricuspis. The sequence continues at coordinate 10,549,089 of JAQQAC010026012.1, read as the reverse complement.
GTCCCCTCCTGGCATGAGCCGGGAGCTCAGTCCTTTCACTCTCTCTCTGAGTAAAAGCCTGTACCTGGCTCTCCTACCTTGACTGTTCGTGAAGTTCATTCTTCGGCTCCGGAAACGAGAACCCCAGTCAGTGGTGATACAAGGTAGCCGGTGAGGATGGGTTTCCCAGAAGCCGGTGGACTTGCGCTAATACTCAAAAGTGCTCCTGGCCTTAGGCAGTCATAAAACAAAGGTGAGTGTTTCTGGATTAGTTGAAAGGAACACAGGTGAGAGAAACACTAGGAATTAAGACAGAAAGACAACAGTGAGTGTAGGGGTGGGATGAAAGAAAGAGAGGGGCTGAAAGGAGAGAGCTGAGAATAAACCAAAAATTGATATTGAAAAGCATAGGTTAAAGTTGGACAGGGGATGTGGAACTGACTGATGTTCCTATTTAGTGATTTCCATATCATAACCCAAGAATAAAATAAAAGAAATAAAAGCCCATGATATTTGAGCCACAATTGGACTTCGGGAATAGCCCAAAGCTATTCCCATCCAGGTTTCTCCAGCAAAGTCCTCTGCCTAATGGGTCCAGTAATGGCATGGGAATGAATTAAAATAGGAGGCATGTTAGGAGCTTCCTGTCTGAGCTGTCCTTTCTCTCCACCTTATTGAGGGCATGGAGCTATTACAAAGGCGTGACACAATTTCCAGCAGAAGAAGCCAGGTCAACGGATTTAATTTCACCCAGACGATCTTGCCAGTTCACTCAGTGATTCAAACACTAATCCTTTAGTTAGTGGATCAATAAGAAATTAAAGAACAATTAAAGAGGAATGAAAAAAATTTAAAAATTTACATTGATCTGATAGTAAGGTTTCTTTCCTTTTAGAAAATCATGACTTAAAAACAATTAAACTCATCACACTCTCTGCATTCTTCCTGTTGGCCTGAAAATTTCTAAACTAAAAAGATGGTGAAAAAAACAGTAAAAATATAAAGATTTTAAAACTCACACAACAGATATCACAACTGCATTTATCTTGGAATAGAAAATGTCCCATCCTCCTACTGATTAAGCAAATAGCTAAGTGGGCACAAATATGGTTTATGAAAATAGCTTTTATAGAATAAGAATCTCTTTTCCAGATAATCATTTCATTTGCAGCACAGAAGCAACGTTTCAAAATTAAAACTTCACTTTTATCTAAGATCATTTCAGTTCCAACCTTTCACCAAATGACCGAAGTTCAGAAGTATTATTTACTTCATCCACAAAAACAAAACAAAAGGTAGTTTTTTTGTTTGTTTCTGTTTTTGTTTTTTTGTTTAACATGAGCCTTTCATATGGTGGTGTTTTTATCTTTCTCAGGTCTAGTAATTACAGTTGCAAGCTGGGAAATAGTAATACATGCTTTGGCATATCTCTCCAACCGAAATGTGGGCTAACCTCTGCTAAAGTGTTTAACCCCACGGTGCCTTTGGATCTAACTCTGTTTAAAAGGTGAAGAAAAGTCTCTGCTGACTATGGAAAGTGTCTGGTGCAGAGAAGTGAGCACAAGTCTATTAAGTGCTCAGAGAACAGACACGAGGTGATGATGAAGTAGTGTGATTTTTAAAGCAAATCTTTAATTCAAGGATCAAACCTACCATCATGATCTTCTGGGAAGTTTTGTGTCAGTGAAAGAAAATGTGCCTTTCCTTAAATGGCTCACACATAATGACGATGAGACACACAAAAGGAAAAGGAAGGTGGCGGGGAAGTGAAATGAAGAAAACAAAACACACCTGTAAGGCAAGCATCCTCTAAAGGAAGGCCTAGAATGAAGGTAGCCAGTCTTGAGATTTGTTCTCAAGCAGGCACACCCATTGTGCACTGTTGCTCTAATTTCCCTGCTGTGGAGTAAAACAGGAGACAGTTACCAACCCTTAGTTATCTTCTAGGCGGTAACAGCTTTGGGGCACAGACTGCAGGCTCGCAGAAGGCTCTGAGCTGGACGAAGTGTTGTACACCGTAAAGGACTGCAATTCATCTTCCGATTTAAAGGTGTTTTATTAGACAGTATATGCCATCTTTCTTTACGTTTCACACTTAATCCTTCAAATAAAGAGGTATTATGTGAAAAGCTGTGTGGGGTGCTTAAAGACCTGCAAACCATCAGTAATGCAATTAAAATTGGCATTTACAAAAGTATATTTTGATTCCTAATCCTGTTTTTACAAGTGCAAAATCACATTAGAAAACAATGTGATGCTAATTAAAGCTTTGTCACCCATAAGACCTTAGTGAATTGCATTTGTAATAAGCTCTGATGCAGAAGCAATTTCTGCTGGGGAAACTTAAGCAAAATATGTAACTACATTTCTTGTTACTCTATTAGAATCAGAGCTACAGTTGTGTACATTACTGCCGTATTTTTATCTATAAACTGAGCTTGAAATGTCATGTCATCTTAAAATGAGAAGCTAGGAAAAGTATTGTCTTATATGTGCGTATTTAAAAAGCAGTCAAAAGGCCATGGATACTATTGATTTTCCTGATATATATTAAAAGAACTGATTGAAATTTCCACATTTACTTCACATATCTAGATCACATATGAATCCCACCTTGCAAAAAGAAAAGCAGTTGTTGGGTGAAAAGCCCAAAAATATGAATTGGTCCTTGTTCTTATGTTTTTGCAAAAGTTACCCATAATGTTGATAAAGTCAGAATGAAATAACTTCTCTATTAATACATGGTTTAAGAGTATGAATTTTTATTAGATCCTCTAACACATTCACACCATGGTAATTAGTAAAATCCTGGGTATGATGGGATAATGGGTACTCAAACATCGATACAAGCTCAGTTCCTCTTAATTCTTTGGATCCATCATCAGAGCTCTGATTTTAATGGAGAAAGAAACTGCATACACAGGGACCTGAAAACGGTCTACAGCTTGCCTTGACCTTTGCATATGGACACTAACATTACTTAACAGCTACATTTTATAGATGTCTGTTCGTGTGTTTGTAATTTAAATAGTCATTGGACTATGCAATTTTTATATGGGAAGTCCCACTACAGTAACAGTAGCAAGTGTTTTTAATGACCTTCCAAAATCATAGTTTCAACCATCAACAGGAGAAATCATGTAGCCTGAAGAAAGCAAAATAGATGTGGATAACTAATAGCTATGAGAGTAATCACAGGGGAGTTTTAAGCTCTTAAAGTTTCTAGGAATGTGATAGTGCATTAAAATTATTTAAACATATTTGGATATAAATCCTTGAGGTTTTATTTCAACATGAGGCAATAGATAGATATCGAAGCAACGAGAGTCTCCAGTTCATCATGCCTTCCATCCCTGCCCTCTCCAATCTGTTTGAATCTCTCTGTCACCTATCTATCTGTATCTGTATATATCTTGATCTACACTAGTTGGAGAAATGGGTAAAAGGAGATACAAAATTTGAATGAGATGAAATGATGTAATTTTGACAAAGAAATGCACACAGCAGATAAGACAGTAAACAAGTAACCCCCAAAGTGACGAAAATAAGGAAGACACAGTGACTGTGCACAACGCTGCGTTAGGGACTATGAATCAGGAAGTTGTGCACAAGGCAAATAAAAGTAGCCAGAGATGTAACAGCAGTGAATGAACCATAGGTGAAAAGAAAGAAAACATCAAATGAAACCCTCATATTAGGTAGAAAGAAATGCTCCATGATAAGATGAAGGGCAATGCGGGGGGAAACTAGGCATGGGGCCAAAGGAAAAAAAGGGCGTATTTCATCTTGTGAGGGAGTAGTGGCCGCTGCAAACAGAACCCATAATTACAGAAAACCCAATAAACAAAGTAAGCAGAAAGAGAAGGAGAATTGCAAATAGGAAAAGGAAATTATGTGGTTATTTTCTTCCCTTTAAAGCTACATTGCTTTTCCTTTTGTATTCTGCTCTTCTCATCCTTTTATTTCTCTTCAAGAGAAAGAAACAAGAGAAAATAATTTACAATCATAGATTATCAGTACCCACAGTCCATCTGTTTAGTTTAACCACAACAGAATGTGTGAGAGTGTTTGTATTTGGGGAGCGACCGATGGGCACTATTATGTACCAATGAAACAATCTCATGTATAAAACCCAGATTCTATTCAGTAATAAATTCCACTATCTATGTTATAATCCTGCCTGAAAATGCTCAGAGGAATTCAGCTTAAAGAATTCCCCTTCTTTTTTTTTTAAGAAGTCAATTGTTTCCACAATGAATATTCACAATACATGTCCCCACAAAGGATGGCTAATACATCCAAAAGTGAAACCGGTAAACAGCCACTGGCAATAGAAATTTATGGAATTAGAAAAACCGGACTGGTTAAAATACATGACTGCATTCATTGTTGCAAAATGATTGGATTCATGTCTCATCAAATTTACATTGTGAAGCCTGAATATAGTATGATTAGGCATTATTTTAACAACTACATTAAAATACAATTTAAAATAAAATGGCCCTTCATATCATACTAATACCAGTGTTTTAAATAACAAAAGGGATTTTTTTTTTAAAGAAAGGGATTAGCATTTTGTTTCAATCAGTACAAGAGATGAGACTCCAGTTGGGGTCTCAAAGATTCAGGATTTTATTAATATTCCAGAGATGCATTTGTGTTGCCTCTGGGTACACTGAAAAGCCACTTAAACCGCACTTAAAACAGCACTACAGGATCAAATTGATGTGCATCAACCATTTACAATAAAACTTGATTATTATAAAGGCATACATATTTGCATAATTACATGTTTGATTTTTTGATAATGCAGCATACAGGACAAAATGTTGCTCCATGTAGAAATACATCATCAAAAAGCACCATCTGCTGTAGTATTTAATGCACTGCACACTGATCAAAAATGTCGAAGATGGATTTCTTAGTCTCCAAAAGAAAAAAGCCTGAGTTGTGTAGACACTCAGGCAGGGTGGCTGGCTGGATCATGTAGAAAGGAGAAATAAAATTCAGGCAAAACATGGCATAAAAAGATAAGAGCCACACATCTTCAAGCACAGAGACGAGCTCTTTCATGAATATCACATAAGAGGTTTGGATATCTGTTTGTATGATGTTGATGTCATCCTTGCATTTGGTAAATTCTCATATTCTAGATTCTATATTTAGAAATGAAACACTTTAGAATAATTGCTCATGAATAGGATGATCCTTGGAGAGGCTTCCATTATGTGTGCAGTGGATTTGGAAAGGAGGAAAAAAAAAAGGAAAAACCTCCACTTTTCATTGTGCATTAAAATGAGGGTAGTCACAACAATTATACTGGAGAGTGGAATTACAGATGATTTTTTCTTTGCTCCTTTATTTTACTTTAGTTTTTTTTTTGCTTAAATAGTCTTCCTAATTTTTATGTAGTATAAATTTAAAAGCTGTATAAAATGAAACATAAGATAGAAAAACATAAAAATATAAAAGTTGGAGATCCATTTTCTATAGAACTGTTCTTCTGAAAATAAAGCAAAGCTAAGAGAATATACGCAAAAAAATACTAACATGTAAAACTAACTTTCAAAATGCTTTGCAAGCCATTTACCACAGTAAAAGACACACTTGGGAGATGAACAGAAGCTATCTGATCATGAGGGTGATAATGCCTTATTACTGCTGATATTAAGCTAGAGATCAAAAAGGCATAGTGTCAAAACTGGAGTAGCACTTCTCAGAAGGGAGAAATGACCTCCGTCCTGGAGGTTCATTAATCAGGGCCTCCAAGAATTATTGGAAAATACAAATATTCTCATCTAGAACTTCTGTTATGCGAGTCCCCAAAAAGACCTGATTTAAGAAGAGGAATCCTATACATGAAGAACAAGTGGCAAGTTAGGGAAAATGGGAAATACTGAACTTGAGATGAATTAAATTGGCATCCTACCACTAGTTACAGACCAAAAAAAAAAGAATTACAAGATTACTGTAATCACAGATTTAATATTATAGACAGAAGAAATCAAGTCCTGTCTGTGTTCTGTATTAGCAAATTGGGAATTAGCAAAATGAAGTTATAATATTACCAGTTTTACTCAATTAGGAATCCTAAGGGTGGAAAGGGGAAATATTCTGAGGAAAAGTTCTAAAAAGTTTCCAAAATGACACACCTGGAACCCGAAGGTAGCGAGGAACACAAAGCAAATACTGGAAAGCCTCCCACTTTGGAACTGATTCTGGGAAATTCTAGATCGAATGTCCTTTGACACTGACAGTTCCATGTTCATGCTTTCCTGGCTTAAACATAGGAGAGGACAAGGAATGGGATCACAGTTATTGATGCCGCCAGGCACATCTTATATCTTAAAGTTTATCCGAAGACCCAATGGGAAATATTTGACTGATAGTCATTTCGTAAGATCTGAAAACATGTGTATGTGTGTGTGTGTTGGGAGAAAAGCGTTTGAAAAATATGACCTAGCTCATAAAAAGATGGAAATCATTTCTATTGTTTTTGCCTGTAAATATTGGTATTAAACTCCTTTTTAGAGGTTTCACTATTTTGTTTTCAGTCTTCTTTTTCATTTTTAATAAGTTTCTTTCCTAATTATGAAAACAGTATATACTTAGAGTAGAAAACCCATAGCTTGGAGGAAAGGACACAGAAGAAAATTTAAATGATCAGTAATTCTGCTTTTCACCTGCTTGGCTTTAAAATTTTTCATTTAAAAGGCCATAAAATGTTTTTAAAATGAGACAAAGTCTTTGATTCTTTTAGACCCCCACTTTTAAAAACTCAAGTGTTTTATGATAAAAATAAATAAATATTAATGGTAGAAATTGAAACTACACTGGAAAAGTATACGGTACCCATACTTTTAGTAGCCCTCTTCTGGTCCCCTTTGGTCAATACTCCTCTCCACTGGGTAAGAATTCAAAGGGCCAGGGAACAGTACCCCCTGCCCACTTGTCAGACATGCTTTGGGGAACCAGGGTATGAGTTCTCAGGCCAGAGGTCCACCCCCCAGGCCTTGCCTGGGCTTTCCATGGGTGGGTTCCATTGTCGCTGGGTACATCTTCAGGTCTGTGGGATAGCCAAGGGGCCGCTGACGGTGGATGGTGTGCGGGGAGCTTGGACAGTCTGGCTGCGATATCCACATGAGTGTTAATGAGGCCTTTCATGGTGCGGACACGGTTTACGGCGGTAGGAGAAGTGGGGTGGGCTGCAGGATGAGGCCTGGAGTGGAACTCAGCAAAGTCTGAAAATAATATGTTTGAATCTGGCCTTCAGGTCGTCATGAAGATACATTTGTTATGAAGGAGAATAAAACACGTCTCAGGTAATAGTTTTGTTAGCTTGATTTAAAACCCTTGAAGATTTTTACACGTGGTATGTTGGCTTATGTATGTACTTTTGCTTCCGGAACTGCAAATGTTGGGGACAGGCCTCATGGTAAACAAAGAATGTATCAGGTAGGGTTTTGTGCTGGCAAGGAGCAGCTAGTGCAGTCAGGAATATCCATGTCTCCTCCAGGAAAACAGAGCAACCGGAGCATGTACGAAATAGTCACACATTCTATTTTCACTGAAACTAGGAAACAGAAAATAATTCGTAATCTTCTAGAGTGTTTGAGGTCAATGGAACTCTCATGCTGCCCTGAAGAACACTGAGACAGAATCGTGGGAAGGTGAGGGCAGCTGAGGGGATGCAGATCTCAAAAAGCCCCAGAAAACATACATTGCTAAAAGGGAAGTCCTGCACCCTGAGCAGGAGCTACTGGGATTCAGGCTGAGATTTAACAGAAACCAAATGGTGGAAGAGGCAGAGTGAGAAGCGAGGAAAGTGCCCAAGGGGCCCCAAAGGGAGGTCTTGGAACACCGTAGCAAAAATAAACAACCAATTAAGTGAATAAGTAAATCAACCAAAGTATTTTCCCGAAAGAGTGAATGATCTTGGACAGCAAGGCTGTGCCACTGGAGTGGGGAGGGGCGACGGCTGGGGAAGGAACGGGACAAACGCAGTACTGGCTGAATAACTCCTCTTTTGGTTAAATTAGGCTCTAGAAGAAAGACACCATACACTGAAGAGAATAACTATCTCTGTAGTGCCAAAAGGTGTCTTTGACCTATAAAATCTTGAAGGATACACTGTCCCTTCTCCTGTCTCTAAGAAACTCTGGCTACGACCAAATACAGAAACTCCAACTCATTCAGTGTGAGTATCAAATAAAGAATAAGTACGGAACATATGCAAAGAATTATAAAAAAAAGGCAGAAAACGTTTCTGTAAATGAAACTTGAACAGGAAAAATTAATTATCCACAAAGCAGATGAAAATTATAACCCAATACTGAAACAATATTGAAGCAATTACTCTTACAAAAAAGCCCCACAAAACAGAAAATAAGCTATCAGAGAAGTAGGGCTTAGACCAAAGTTGTCAAAAATGGGAGAAGGTAAACAGATCCTGGCAGAACTCAGGAAAGAAATGGATAAAATAAAATTGTTTCAGGAATGAAGATTAATTATCAGCGTAAGAAAGAATAGACACTGAAGAGAATAAAAGAAGACAAAGTGAAAAGCAAGCAAAGTGAAACAAATCAAGAAATTAAAAAACTAATCACAGAGAAAAAATGGTGAATATACAAGACAAAGGAGGTCCTATTTGTACATTAGCAAATTTACTCACAAAGAAAACCAAAACAATAAAATAGAAAAAAGCAAATGTCTGTAAAGAAACCTTTGAAATGAAAGAAGGCTTGAATCTGCATGAGAAGATGTCCAGAAAACTCTGAATGATCACCCATGAGACATATGCTCGGTACGGTTTGTATTCGTGCCAGACAAAGATAACTTTTGACTAATAAGCATAATGAAATAAGAAAAGAAATTCGTAATGTTAAGGGGGACCAAGAAATTATAATGATATGACACTGTATGCATCAAAAAGGGCAGAAACTGTAATAAATCAGAGTTTGTAGAAATTGATGGAGAAATAGAAAAATGCTAGTTATCAGAGTCTTCAATTTGCCACTTTTAGTACAAGACAGATCCACCGAACAAAAATTAAGTAAGGATGGTGAAAACCCAAACAACATAATTTACAAGGTAGAAGAAAGTTTGTCCACAGCACTGGAAATTTTGGGTTGATTATTATCACAGAATAATCATTCTATTTTTTCTGAAACTCACCTCTGAGATGATAATATGCCAGAATCATAGTTAATGGGGAAACTCTTGAACCTTTTCCATCAAAGTCAGAAAGTTAATATGTGTCTTACCATTTCCTCTAACACCACCAGTATTATATGAAAAGTATTCACTAATGAAATTTTAAAGTTGGAAACAAGCTGAGTGAAAATTATAAATGAAGAGGCAAATCTCTCATTGTTTACATATGATAGTTTAGCACAACTGCAAGAGAGTCAACTGAAAATAACAAAAACATGAAATAATTTATTATTTAATGTAGATTAAGTTTATCTACCTATCTATTTATCTATCCAATCTATCATTTATTTACTTCTATTTTTATGACTTTTATATACACAAACAGGAACCAGATAGAAAACACTTTTTAAAAGTCCATTAATACTAACAAAAGACATTTAGTATCTATGGAAAACAACTAGAAATGTAGCTATATGAGGAAAACTATAAAACTCACTCGACCACACAATGTAGACTTGAACAAACAGAAGAATTTGCCAAGTTCTAGGATAGCAAGACTCAGTATCATTAAGAAAAGTCTATTCTTCCTAATTTCTACATTTAATTTAATCTCAATAAAACCACCAACATATTTTTCTCCTAGAACTTTATAAGATGAAGCTGACATTTATATGGAAGAATAAACAAGCCAGAATAAACAGATAAAAAATGGGCAAGAACATAAACAATTAACTCACATAAAAATTAGAAATTCACACATACTAAATATAAATTCAAAGTAAAAATTCTATGAAAATATTATATTTTCCCTACTAAAGTAGCAAATATCCAAAAGTGTGGTGACATATTCTGCTGGAAATGCTATGGAAAAAGACAACTTTCATACCTAGTTAATATCTGAAAAATTGTTTAAATACATTACACTTCGGTCTGTTGATTTAATTTCTAGGAATATATGGCTTCCTCCTTTTTTGTACAGAGTTCTTCATTACAAAATGTTGGAACCACCCCAAATATTCGTTGTCAGTGTGTTGGTTAAATATACTTTGGTATAGTCACATGTTGGAATATAATGGAGCTGTGAAAAAGAATGAAGATAGTATCTGTAAACCAATACAGAAGGACCTCCAGAATATATTAAGTGCAAATTATATATAAGATGCAAAGCAGTGCATATGATGTATCATATTTCAGATAAGAAAGGAACAAAATAAAAATACATATTTGCATTCGCTTATATTTCCCCAAATAGTTGCCAGAAGAATATGTAAGACTTTAACGAACGTAGTTTTCCATAGGGAGTAGAAGAGACAGAGACAGAGGTAATTGTAAGATATCTAAACATATGCCTTTTACTTTTTTATAGAGCTTTGCATTTTAAACCTCATGAATCCACTGCCAATACGCTGTGTATTTGTGATGGTTAATTTAAGGTCAACTTGACTGGGACATAGTGCACAGGAATTTAGCCAAACAGTATTCTGGGTGTGTTTGTAAGGGTGTTTCTTGATGGGATTAACATCTGAATCTATAGACAGAGTAAAGCAGATCGCCCTTCTTAATGTAGGGGTGTCTCATCCAATTAGTTGACCTGAATTCAAACTGAAACTGAAACAGCAGCTCTTCTTCAGTGGCTAGCCTGCCAGATTTGGGGCTGGAACTCGCACCATGAGCAGTCTTGGTTGTCAGGCCTTCAGACTCAGATTGAAACTATGCATCTGCTCTTCTGGGTTTCCAGTTTGCTGTCTACTCATCTTGGGATTTCTTAGCCTCCATAATCATATGTGGCAATTCCTTATAATAAATCTCTTTATATATATATGCATATATAATTATATTTTATATATATATATATATAGGATATATATATATATGAAGTACATATATGTTCTGTTTCTTTGTAGAACCCTAATAGAGTATACAAAATGAAATACAATGTTAAAAAAAATAATTTAGCTACAATCAAAGATAATCAGGATATTCTTTCTTCCAAGGATGAATTTTTAAATGTCAAACTTCAGGTATTCATGGTTTCAAGCCACTTTCTATTTTATTTTTATGCAAAAAGTCAGTGAGTAGAGATGTTAGTGTGCCAAAGTTGGCTAGAGTAGATAATGGCGTAACAGTCCCAGGAATGCTGGCAAATGTTTCTTGAAGAGTTGCTGACTTTGAAGAGAAATTTTATCCCGGAGTGGTGCTATCTTCTGCTCCTCCCCCTTTGATCTTACATGTCACCTCAGGCAATCTATTTTCAGGCAATCAAAAAAAAAACACTTATATGACTGTAAAAATCATTACGTTTTCAACAAATAATTATCTAGTGCTACTGGGTGACGAGTGCTCTGGGAGGCGCTGGATATATTTGGGTCAATTATGCAGCACGGAGTCCAGTAGGAGAAATAGTAAGAAACAAATAGCACTAAGTAAATAAGTATATAATTACAAATTATGGACATAAATTGGATTAGGAGGCAGAGATCAATAATGAATGGGAGATTGATTAAAAAAAAGGTCACCAAGGAAGTTTCTCTGAAGACATTATATTAAGCCAGGACTTAAGGGACAAAAAAGTCCTTTACGAGAACATCAAGAGAGAGTAGAATCCGTAGCAGAGGGAATATCATCAGGGACTGAGATGGTAAAGAAACCAGGTTACTCGAGAAAATGTCAGGAGTCGGTGAGTCTGGAGTGTGGAGCGTGAGAGAACAGTGATGTCAAGGTCAGCTGGGGGACCTGAACAAGAGTTTGATCAGCAGGGCCTGTAGCACATCAGTGTATGTGGACTTAGGACAAAATGCAGAGAAATATTTTATGTCAGGAGTGTCACGCTAGGATCTGTGTTGTAGGAAAGACTATTTCTGTGGCTGTGTAGAGAATCAGGGATGGGAGTGGCTGTGCTCTGTGCGCGAGGAAGGCAGCTGGGAGGTAGTGCAGTAGTTAAGTTTGAAATCATGATAGCTTGGAGTAGACTGTGGTGGCAAAGATGAAGACAAGCATATCACCTTGAAATACATTAAGGAGAGATAGATGACTGGACTTAGTTATCAATTAGATTAGAGAAAAAAAGAGAGGGAGCAATTATGCCCGACTCCGAGGTTTCAGGTTTGCGCAAGCTGGTGGGTGATGGCACCTAAGAAAGGGAAGATGGAGTGGTTTTCAGAGGGGAATAAAAGCTGGGCCTTTGATATATTTATGTGAGATGATCGCGAAGCATCCAAGAGAAGATGTTACATAGGTAATTATATGCGTTGGAAGGTCAGAGTAAAGATAAGGACTAGAGGTACAAATGTAGGAGTTGTTGGGTTAAAAATGAAATTTTAAGACAGGAGGATGGATAGCTCATTCATGGAAACATCAGGCTTGGGGCTTAGAACAGAGTATTGAAGAAATCCAATATTTAGGGATATAGTAGGTTGAAGGGATGCAAAGGAGACTTAGGAGGAACAGGTCAGAAAACAAAAACACAGGGAAATGTGGCATCGTATATAAACCAAGAAGAGACAGAATTTTGAGAGAAGAAGGGTCAATTATTGAATGCTGCTGAAAGTTCTAGAAAGATGAAAATGTAGATTGTGCAATATGGAGGCCATTAGTGACCAAGTGGATTGTGAGGCTGAATGCCAGTTCTAGCTGAATTACAAAGTGAACATGAAGTGAACAAATGAAGGTAGTGTGGGCATGCACAACTCTTTTAATGGAGTTTAATTGTGAAATAGAAGAATGGGATGGTAGCTGGAGGAAGATGTGGATCGATACAGAGCTTTTTATTTTAATTTTTAGGATGGTAATAGTAGACTATGTTAGGTGCTCAAGGGAATGATTCAGTAAGGAAGATGTAACAGAAGCACTGAAGTTCCTGAGAAGGTGTGGGGAATGGGATCTCAAGCATGAACTGACGAGCAGACCTTGGATTAAAAGACGACACTGAGTTATAAAGAGGGAAAGAGACAAGAGGAATCATGGATGGAGGCTTTCAGATTTTGTAGCAGAAAGCTTCTATTCTCCTCAATGAAGTGTGAGGGGAGCAGAAAGAGAACAAGGGGTGGTACCTTCAAGGAGGAGGTGATGGCTGAGCAGAGTCTTTAAAGAAGAGTAGGTGACTGGGCAGGTGGTGGCACAGGGGAGGAGAAATGGGGCAGAGCAAAGGGCATTCCCGATGACAAGCCATCTGTTGACAAGTCACTAAAACAAATGACAAACAACCCCGTGCGTTAGGTAACATTAAATAGGGTCAATAAGCTAATACAGTTGAAGCAAAGGATGCAAGCCTAAAACGGAGGGCCTTGGATTAAATGCTTAAGAGTTTGGACAGTGTTCTATAGGCAATCTAGAGCCACTGAAGGCTGTAAGTTGTTCAAGAAAACTGTCACTCAGACAACAATGCAGCTAATGCATTTGAGGGATGTAAAACGAGCGGCGAATCTGTAAGATTACCTAGGTGGTCCAAGTGAGAGATGATGATATCCTGAAGTAAGGTAGCGGCCGCAGGAAGAGAGGGGAGAACCGTTTAGAAAGATAAGATATTTTCTTTGACGGGACCTAATTATCAAATAGTGGTAATTCTACAGGAAGACTAGGTAGTGAAAGGAGGTGCAAGTTTAGCGCATAGTCCTGGTGAGGAGCTGCATACAGTTCAAGCTCAGCAGAGAAGGAGCTGCTGGAGAGGTGGAATAGAATCAGAAAGAAATGGAGTCGTCAGAGTCAAGGTAAAAGAGAATTATAAATAAGGATGACCCAAAGGCACAAACAATCCATTAGAACTATTATGTGCAAAAAGAAAAACAATGACAAGTTTTAAAATACTGCACAGGAGAGCCTTGGGAGTTGGTGATACGGAATTCTAAAAAGAAAAGAAAATTCAGTTTTAAGGGACTCATCATTACAAATTTGTTTAGTGTAAAAGAAAGTATCAGTGGCATCTGTATTATTTTATGTTAGTAAACGTGACACATCATTTCACTATCTTAGTTCCGAAACTCTTTTTTTTTCTCTTAAGATCGGTCAGAAGCTCTTCAAACATAATTTCTCCTCACCACAGGGATTTTCAAGAACATCACCTTCAAGGCTGGGAAGGAAATCTGTATCTGGGAATAGGTCCCGCCGTCTGTTAATCACTGAGCCTCGCTGGGCTTTCGTATCCTCCTTTGTAACGGGAAGTATTTGAATTAGATGGTCTTTAGGGTCTTTCCCGTGCTGAGACATCTATGAGTCTGTGAATTGAACCGTCATCTCCAAGATGTTCCTGCGTGTCTCAGAGTGCTCTCGGCAATAAGACTAAAAGTGATGGATCTGCCAGCCACAGCCTGGCGGCCTACTGTTTACTTAAAATAAGTTTCTTCTTCTTTACTGTTTCAATTTCCATTTTTGAGAAAACAGGGACACATTTGCAAAGACAAAACCTTGAACTATAGAAACAGAACAAGCAAGGTGCCTTGCAGTAAAATACCCAGTATTGTTTGAATGGATGAATATAGAGATAAGTATGCAGAGGTCATCTGCTCCAACCCACAAGCGACTAGAATACCTTCTATAGCATCCCCAACCACCCACCTCTTCTTGAGTATCCGCCAACGGGAGAATGCTTAATCTCCCAGGGGTACCAGTAGTGCAGCTGGGAATGGCAAACAGAGCTGAGCAGCCGTTTCATCCAGCCTGGGCTGTTGCCAGATAGATGACCGGGTCAAAGGTATACTTGGCAGGAAATGCCAGTGTAGGAAGCTGAAGTTTAGTAGGGCTGAGGCAGTTCCAGGGGCACAAACTGAAGGAGTGATGCTGCCATGATGTAAAGCTTTAATCAGGCTATGTCCTGGGAATTTTGGAGGAAAAAAGAAATCCTCACTCTTGAAATAAAAGCAAAGTGAACTCTATTCTGACTGGGCTGCTCCTGAAGACTTTAGCACCATTTCACTCCTTAGCCATACAGGAGACACTGCTCACGTTTCACACAATCTTCTTAGGTTTTACCAGAGAATGGCCTAAAAATTGCCTTTGTAAGAGTCTTACTCACCAGGAGCAGGATGGTCTCCATCTTCAACATGCCAGATCTTCAAGTATCTGAAGCTTGTCAATGATATGCTATCATGTGTGGGGTTAAGTATGAAATACATCAAAATGGTTTTGCGTATACGGATACATACCTACTTGGGCATCTTCTACTAATTTACTTGTACTCTTAGTGAGGCCATCCCTTTTTCTCCCTAAAGTAATGCATCTCCTGAAATTCGTATCATTTGAATGCATATTTTATATTTATACTACACATGGATGCATCCATAAAAAGTATATTTTGCATTTTTGTTTTTAAACTTTTTGTACATGGCATGACACTGAACCTCTAATTCTGCAACTTGCCTCTTCTTCTTAAACTTTTGCCTTTGAAATGTATCCATGTGGCTACACGTAGCTCCAGTGTGTTCTTTTTTTACCTGGTGTATCCCACTGTATAAATGTACCACAATGTATTCATTATTCCCCTGGACACTTAAGAGTGATGAACTTCCTTCCTTGAAAGTGGAAATCTTCAACTGCCTGAATATTTCAGAACCTCTGTGGTGTTTTCTCACTCAGTGATTGGGAGATGTGTGATAGAAGGATCTCACCTGCAGCCTACAGGAAAATGTAAAGACCATTTAGTGAACAGTCTAGTAAGAGAAGGGGGGCAGGTTGATTTTTCTTTACTTTTCCTAGGTGGAAAAATTCAGCACACGAGATGAAATATAATTACAATTACCTTTAATCTTCTTTATGACATAAAGGGATGTTTCTTTCAAATTTATACACATAAACAAGATCAAGAAAGCAGGGTATTTCAAAAAAAGAAGGGGAGAGTTGACTAAGTGTTTTGCAGAAGCCATTTGTTCTATTTCTGGGCCACTGTGGAAAGGCCAGATATTAGGACCATTAAGAGGGATGGTGCCAGTGTTTTGTCTCGTCCTCATATGGCATTTCCTGCAGATGCCTTATAACAGCCACCTGACACCGTGCTTTATAAAACCGACTCTGTAAACACATTTTTACGCACACATACCTACACTTATTTGTGTATGCTTACACACATGGGACTGGAAAAGTGGATATCAAAAAGTAAAGGTGATTATCTACTGTACTGAAATCACGCTGGTGTCCTGGGGGGCACTCCCCACCCGCAGCACTCCACGTGCTCTGTGTTGGCGCCACACTGGACCCTGGAGATGCTGTGGGAACCACACCAACACTGCCCTAGAATTTTCTAAATATTTTATGCTATAAACATGAGCTAATTCTGAAATAAGACAGGACTGATAAAAGTTCACATTTTAAAACGCTCTCTCAGATGTGCTCTCCAAATTAAGCTATGAATGGAAAGAGGTAATTTGTTATAATTGCAGTTATTTCTCTGACAAGATAAAATTGCATCATTTAAGATGCTACTAGTACAGTTAAGTAAATTCTTTGGTTGAGGTCATGGTAGCCGTTTAGGAAGAGAGGATTGGGGATATGGAGGGCAAAAAGGATCTTTTTCCAGAGCTTCTGTTGGTCTGGGGATGCGGGTATGTTGGGGATGGAGATAAGCTGAGCAGAGCTGTGCGATTTCAGCCAGCAGGAATTTGGGTACCATAGCCCTCTCTTGCTTGTCCCCTCCATCAGTGGTCATGTGGCCAAATATACAACTTTGTCTTTTTACTATGACAGTCATTATCCTTGCCTGACTCCTCCGCCCTTCAATTCCCATCACAACCATCCTGACCATTGCAACAGAAATACGCTTAATATTATCGGTTGTCTTTACTATAGTTCATTTACATGGAAGTTTCAGTCCCTCCCCTGTAGATATGTGTTTTCAAGGCTTTTTATTTCTGTGATGGGGACTTTTTGACTCCTGAAACCATCCATGGCAACATCATAGGCATCCAACCAGCCGATTCCAGCCAGCCAGGACTGCAGCTGCCTGCAGTCATGCCCACCACCCACCCATTTCCTCAGAGGGACAGCCTCCTTCTCATTTTGGCCTCAACCCTTTCTCTTCCTTCCATCTAAACAGAAAGCTCTCTGAAGGTAGGAGCAGGTTTAATCTGCCTAGTATTTTTCTGCAGTGCTTGGCAGAGTTCTGGCACACAGTAGGCATTTAGTGTTATATATTAAATCGACAAGTGGTGATCTGCGCAAGCATTTCAGTGGAAAGTCAGGAACTGCTGCAAAGGAAATTTAAACACCAGACACTATGTCATGCTGCAGTTTTGCCCTCGGTGTATTTGATGTATTTGTCTCCACAGTAGAAAGTGCCCTTTCCTGGTAATTGAAGGAAAGCATGGGTTCAGGGCTGAAGTCCAACCTCATCACCCAAAGAGACACCAATCTAGAAAATGGCTCTTCATGGCCCGGCTCTGTGCCACAGTGAGGGACCGTCAGTTGCCAGAGGTGGCGTGCAATCCGTCAGTGGGGATTTGGTCCCTGGACAACTCATGTATACCTGCCTTTGCCATTTTAAAGCCCAGGAAGCAGGCAATTCAGAGCTGGCTTCAGTGGGGCAAATGTAGGTATCTAGAGATGTTTTATCTTTCTGTTTTTTAACCTTAAGTCTCTCCCAGGATTCTCAGAAGGAAGCTAGGGCTTTAAAGCTTTCTCTTATTTTCTCCTGCAGAAATCTCAAATTCAAAATACTCAGCATTGAATTTGTTATCTTGCCTCTCCACCTCCAATGACCATTCTTTCCATGCCCTTCATTTTTCTTCAAATCACCTAATTGAGTAACTTTGAGACCATCCTGAATTCCTTTATATTCCTTACTCCCTATATTCGCTTGCTAGGGCTACAGTAACAAAGTAACACAGACCAGGGGTCTTAAGCATTAAGTATAATATTAGACTTACTCATTACAGTATAGCCCAACTTAAAATTTGAATCTCACATTTATTTTGAAGTTGGGAATGACAGAAAGGGTCACTTGGTTCATGTAGAAGCTCAGAGATAAGTTTCAGCAAATGGATGGATCCCTGTTTTTCAGCATTCTGCTGAGAAAGAGGCGTGTTTAAGGCAGGGCATCGCTGGACTCACTCCAGGAAGAGAGAAACCCTCTGTTGCTCTCCCTTTTAATAGGACAATTGGACGAATGACTCCACATGGGTAAATGAACGTTTGGGCTCAAGCACCAAGCACTCTTAGCTTTGGTGCCAGGATATATTCAGGGGAACGCTGGGAAATTCCAGCTTCTGTGCGCCTGGAGATCTTGGGAGCCCAGGTCCCGTGAGAAATGTGTAGGAAGGCAGCTTTTCCTTGGGGGATGGAGAGAGGAAATGCCAATACCTGTTAGCTCATTACTGGGGAACCTGGAGACAGCTTTCAGGATAATTAGAATTACTGGATACTCCTGCTTATCTTCACAAGAGCTGTTCCCCTCATCAGAGCTCAGGCCTGACTCCTGGTTCAAGGATCTGGAGGGAGAGCAGGGCACAGGCTGTTCTCACAGTCCTGCTGATTCTGTCTTGAGGCTGTCAGTCCTCAGCGAGTTGAAGC
The DNA here is from genome assembly GCA_029783875.1 of Phataginus tricuspis. Lineage (NCBI taxonomy): Eukaryota > Metazoa > Chordata > Mammalia > Pholidota > Manidae > Phataginus > Phataginus tricuspis. The sequence goes on along the minus strand of JAQQAC010026012.1, from coordinate 10,530,465 downwards.
TGAGATGCGGAATGAGGAAAGGGGTAAGGTGTCTTTTTTTGTAACCGCTACAGCTCTAAGATCTCCACTGGCTGATTATGGCTGGTCCGTGGCAGGTATTTAGTGCTGGCCCGTTGGAGGTTCAGAAAGTGTGCTCCAATGTGACCTCCCCTCAGCATCCTCCTCAGTCCCTGCCCTTCGGTGTAGCTGCCTCGGCCAGTACCACTTGGGCCAGGCATTAGCCAAACAGCTCCAGCCTGACCATGGAGCCTCGGGAAATCATTCAACCAGCTTGCTGCTGTGTTCATGTCAGACAGAGAATACAGCCTTCCCCACACTGCCCCCTCTTGGTGCTGAGATTTTCTCTCCAGCTTTTCCCTCGTTCAAATAGACACAGAAGGGTTACTAGGAGATCAATTACATAAACAAGCGTTCAGCTGAGACTCGAGGCATCACTTCACCCTTAGGGCTGCCTCCTGCAGCCCAGCTGCTGGGAGTGTGTCTCCTGGAATCCATCCCCTCTAGGAGAATGGAATATGCCCCATACCTGCCTGCACAGAGAAGACAAAGAAAAGCCCCAGTCTGATTTTCTTTACCTGCCTGAGGTCGTTAGGAGCTCAAATTTCAGTTGAGGTCTTTTGCGTTTTTCTCTTGCCTGGGCTAGGTACAGTCTGCTCTGCACGCATGGGGCCAGTGCTCACTCAGGGGCGTGGGCAGGTTTTAGACACAGAATCAGGGCCCCCTGGCCCAACTCCATCTTTTTAAGGAAACACCCTCAACTGGAGTTGCCCTGGGAATCTGTCCTTTTCAAGTCAGGAAGGTGACCAGCATCTATGAAACTGCAGCACCCCCCACCCACCTACACCAGGACAACAGACCACACTCAGGTGAAAACCACAGAAGTGGGACAAATACATGGTCCCATTTTTTAGTTTTGGTTCCCTCCCTCAAATTTGCTGCTTTTGTTTGCTCGTCAGAGTGTTCACATAGTTGTTTTTGTACTTTTTGTCCAGAGTTTATAGTTGTTATCTATGAGAACACTAATCCTCCGGGAGCTTACTTTTTCTTTACGCAAACAGACCGCTCTTACCCATTTTATATCCCCCACACCTCCTGATACAGCACTTGCACACGGCAGAAGCTCAGGCGATAGGATGAATGAGGGATAAACAAAATGGTATCGCTTTCCTTCCTTCCCTTTCACACCATTCTTATTTGTTCCCAGATGTGCAATCCACCAGTGATGGCTCAGAATTTCTATTAACTGAAACTTTGCAATGCCCAGGAAACCTGACAGAAGCCAGCAGAGAGTAAGAAAGATAAAGAAGATTTTTCTGGCCTCTAAGAACTTGTGATCTAGTGCAGCAGTCCGTTCACCCAAAAGAAGGCAAGAGTGGGCTTGGCAGAATGGAGCACAGACCCAGAGCCCTGTCCTGGCCGTGCGTAAAGGGAAGGAGGGGCTTCGAGCGCAGGGAGTCAAGAATGCTGTGCTTCAGCAAAGCCTGCTGGTGCCATGATGACTCGGGAATGTAAGAAGAAAGCATGGCGTACTGAGGTGGGCGGAGTCTATCTCTGCTCATTTTCACACCTCTCCGACTTCTTTCTCCTCTGCGACTCTCCATTTCTCCTTTTAAATGGTTTCTTCCTCCTGATTCAGGTAATATCCAAAAGCTCCTTCAAACTCTCAATGGCACTTTTCCCAGTAACATTCCTTTGAAAATCCTCATCTTCTCAGAACACTTTTTTCTCCCTCGGAGCTTTCATGTTTTCTATATTTCTCTGAACTAAAACAGAAAAACATTTCGTTGTTGTTGTCATCATGCGATCATGTGTGTTTTCTGTTCCAGATAATAATAGTAATGCATATCTTTTAAAGGAAATTTTGAAATTATTGTCATGTGTAAGGAAAAGGATAAAAATGATCCGGACTTTAGAATTCAGCTGATCACCATCATTTTAATGTCTATCGTAAGTGCTTTTTCTATTAAAATGATTGTGACAATATTATAATACTATTTTACTTGATTTTTTTCATTTAATGCCACATTATGAAAAGTGTCTTAGAGCTTTAAAAAGTCTTCAAAAAAAAAAAAGGTTTTAAAGTCAGCTTAGTTTTCTGTCTTATTCTTGTATTATACCAGGAGGAGAGTAAACACATGTCAGATAGTTTCCCCAAAGTACGTCTTGATTCAATCATAGTGAAATAAAGAAAAGGCAGTGATGAGTTTGGTGAGTTTAAGTTCAACTTGTGTTAAGGAGGGTTCCTAACTTATTCCCAAACTAGTTAATTATAGCTGTTGAAAGAAACCATAGAGTAATTATTCAGGGATAATATTTACTGAACACCATCAAGACTTTAATGCCAAAGCAAACTACATTGTTTTAAACCTAGAGTAGATGGTCAGAGGCAGGGATTCCAAGTAGTTAAATTCTTTGCCAATTAGTCCTGCTAATTGACTAGAGTAGAGAATTTGACTAGGGAATACAAGATTGCAGAAGGCTCTTATTTATGCAAGTTAGTTAATTACTTTTGAAAAGAAAGAGATTTATTTACACTATTAGAGAAGAAGTATTTTGGAATTGTGTTACAATATACAATGTCCATGTCTAAGCCTCAGGTGTCTCATCTGGGATAATGATTAATAGCTAATAGGTGTAGTAATGCAATAATACATGCAGGTATTCTGTTCCAGAAGGCATAGAAGAGTAACTCCAATGTGAAAGTCATGCTTCCCAAAAATAACTTCATCACTCACATTCACACTTCAAATGTAACCTCAGATAATGACAATGATGAGGATAAGAGCTAACTTTTAATGAGCACTTATTCTATGCCAGAAAATATTCTAAGTACTTTAGATACATCAACTATTAAGTCCTCTAAACTGCCCTTTGAGACAGGCACTTTAATTAGCATCACTTTACATCTGAGAAGATTGACACCCAGAGAGGTTAAGAAAATTGTCCAATTGTCATCCTGCTGAAGTGAAGGAGTCAGGATTTGAACCCAAGGAGATCGACCCCAGAGGCGATGCTCTTAACCTAACTAATCATTATAGTATTCTTAGCATATAATCAGTATTGTGGTTAACCTAATTTTGAAGATTGCACTAATTAATTTTTTCTCAAATAAACATTCACAATACTTGTCATTTATAAGGCATTGTGTAGCATTTGGAATACTTTTGCACACATTGCTTCATTCAATCCACACAAATCTTTTCTATGTTTAACAGAAGAGGAATATAGACCTTAAATGAGTCAAATGATCATTTAATGAACTACTGAAGGGCAAGCTCAAGAAAAAAGCAAGTGACTATTGTCTTGCCAATTGGTTTCAGCCCCGGACAAGTTCACTATGGATTCATTGTGACCAAAGAAATGACAGTGGAACGCTCTTGGGGGTGAAAGGGTTACACCCAACTTTATTCCTCCAGTGGTAGGTCAATCACTAGCGTCCCGTCCAGTCTGAGCGAGCCTGCATGCGGCAAGCTGGTCTCTGCCTCTGGGCCTCTCTACCCAGGCAGCCTCTCAGTCTCTGTCCTTGGTGCTGCCACCGCTCCAGCCTCTGCTCTGCTCTCCTGTAGCCTTGCAGCCGTACCACCTTGTCGCCCAGAGCAGAGCTCTTTACATAGACGGAGTAGATATAGTCAGACAATATATAGACGGGCTCTTGGTATAGACGTATTGCTCACACGTGTGTAGTGAGCTAGCCAACCAGGGCAACCTTCACTTTATCCACACTATTGACAAGACTTCTAACTTTTACTTCCCTGACCAGGTCAATCATGGACACATCAAATGGGCATCATGCTAATAACTCAAGTAGGAGCCCAAGGCAGAGATTTTCTCAGCATACAAATATGTTCCAAGTTTATTGACAGAAGAGGATGAGGTTTGACATGGAAGGTTATCTTAGGGGGGGTTTCCTTGTATTAGTGCAACCACTAATACATTATGCCTCTTTGGCTGCCTCTGGAGATAACTCACACTCAAGGGAAATGAGCCAAATTCAAAGAACTGAAAAACCGAGAAAGAAAAACTTTTCTTGAGTCTTCCTGAGGGGCAGTTTTGCCAGTAGACTGCTGAAACTGCAACACAACAGTATTGCCAGACACAGGTTGTTGGTCCCAAGAAAGACTTTAAGGATGAACACAAAAGTTGTTGAGCTTTAGGAGGTAATGGGAAACTAAGTTTAAAGAAAAACAAAAGGACATTCTCGAGAATTGAGCACTGCCAGACTCCAGAGTGAGCAGCTCCAGGTATACAATCTGAAGCTCTTTTATGTGAAGAAAGATGAATATTTAATAAGTGGGAGGAGGTTTCACAGGGAAAAGGCAGTCTTTTCAGCGTCTGGTTTACTCCACTCACGCCTAGTTCTTGATTATATTTTGTTCTCACAGGAACTGTCATGACAGTTGTTCTCACAAGGGGATCGCGACCTCAAGTCATGATAATGAGAGTATCACGAGAGCACAGTCAGTCGGGGTCATTCCTCTCCTTCTTACCATCTCAGCTGTTTTTTGATCAGTTTAGGCCGGTTAACAAACACATCCTACTTTCCATTTCCATGTCCCTGCTCATGACGGGTATCTACCTACTGTAGCAATATTACTGCTTCCACCAACCACTGCTTTACCTCACTCTTTTTGCACGACCTGGGCAGGATTCTTTACTTCATACATCATATTACAGCTGCCTGGGAGATTCTGCAAAGACAGATGTCTTTAGAGAGTCAATGAATGAGGAATGTGCTGGTGGGCTGATGGTAGGGGAGGTGGTGGAGTTATGGAAAATTTGACTATAGTGTCTAAGGCTGGCTACTCTGAGCAGCTTTGCCCATGGTCACTGCCACGGATTTCCTTTTCATTGTACAGCACTGACAGGTTATGATAGCAAAGCTATTTATCTTAAGTTAATAAATCAGAAGGAGGTTAGAAAAAATGGCTCTCTGTGACAGTTCATGCAGCAGCTTTGGGAAGTCAAAGGACACAGGGGTTTTTGCTTGGTCCTGGTTTGAGAAAAATGATTTATCTTTAAGTTGTTAATTAAGAAAGAAAGAGCATGCCCTTTGTTTGACTATTCTACTGCATCTAGGGACATTTCACAATAACAGGCTGCCTGGGTGGCTCCAGCCGCAGCCATCCACCCTACTAGCCCCACACGGGCTAACAATTTTCACCTTTCTTGTGTTTTCCACTACAGTGATATGTCATCCGATAGAAAGTGTTTTGTGCTAATTATCTGCCCTTGAGGCTAGTCAGAAAACTGACAAACAGGCAAAGAAAGAAAGAGATTGAGCCTGGGCTTTCCTCACTTTTGTAAAAAAGAATCAGTCTTGTTCTCATGATTATTATTTTTGAAAGTAAGATTATTGCATTTTCCAGTTTACTGAACTGGTTTGAAGAGAAACACTTGCTAAAGGGAGTGCAATCTCCTTCCACAAGTTTTGATGCTTTTAAGAATTCTGTGCATGCAAATCACACCTTCTATTTTCTTCACTTGACGCTCATTCTACAATTATATTTTTAACTAAGCACAACACTGAGAATGTGCGTGCATTTCCAGGAAAAGAAGTCGGGCTGTAGAATCACTGCTATGATAAAATGAAGGTATTCCTGCAGCTGAGCCTGCTGTCTCGTGATACAAACGTCTCTTGGCATAACTGAGAGAAAGACCATCTCAGGACTGGATAGGAAGGGAGACATGAAATACAGTGCTTCAGCCATTGAGAGATATTCCTGAAACTGGCCTCCTTTAGCAATAGCAGATTACAGCTGGGCTGTCTACCACTTCTATTTCAGCAATTAACTTCCTTAGAATGGGAGTAGTACTGTATTTGAAGGGACACAGAGAATTATGTCCTGCTTTCATGTCCCAGAGAAATAAGGATGGTCCTGGTAGACAGTGTGTATCAGGGTCCCAGAAAAATAGGGTAGGGCAGCTGGACTAAATGTGCTGTGTTTCGCAGCATCTCTCAGTTTACGTTGTCTTTTTCTTTTAATGGAAATAACCTATTTGTCCAGGAGCTCTAGCTTGCTTCTGGGAGATCCTTGACATTAGAGCTTTCTGAAAGTAAGGAGGAAGTGATCAAGATGCAAAGGACCAATTTTCACTGTGGTCAAGGCAGATTTGGAAGATCCCAGAAAACGAAAAGTTATTTATGACATTATCATTACAATATGATGAAATGTCAGTTAAAGTTACAACCTAAGCAAAAGTTGAACAAGAGGTGTTGATTGAGAATAGCTCTGACTCCTCCTTCCATCCTCCTCCACTTTTCTGTTCTTTACTGTTAAAGTCTAACCTCTGATTAAAATACTACCAAAAGTTCTCTGGGAAGCATGTTTTCAGGCAGTTATTGTCAAGATGAGATAAATGATTGTACTGATAAACCATCTTCATAACTCTTTTGCTTTTCAAACAACCGTGCTTTTAGAAGCTTTCAATAGAAAATCTGGAATAAAGGCAATGGTTATGGAGCTGCTCTGCGTGCTAGGCACTTTCTTATGGGTGAGCCTATTTAATTCATGAAGTAAGTGTTACTATGTCTCATTTTGTTAAGAAAAAAGAGGTCCTGGGAGATTTGGTTACTAGCTCAAATTCATACACATGGAGTCATAATTTGAACCCAGAACTGCCTAATTCCTAAACTCTTATTATTTGTTCTAAAAAATATATTACTCCACTATTGTATATAAATACTTTACTCCCTGATTAAGAAACCCCAGGGATGTTGGTAAAGATTATGAAGTCCTGTTTATAAGTGGGAAATTACCACACAAAGATTTATACTAAAACAACTTCAGGGCAGGTCCCCTAAAGGCAGAGCAACTTGCAAAACCTCTAGCCCTTCTTTATTGCACTCAGACCCTCTATCAGTGATTTCCTTCCCTCCCTCATGCCAGGAGTACATGAGTGTGTCCTTCAAGAGTCAAGTCGCTGCTCATCTTAGAAAAAAGTTGTTGTTTTTTGTAAGATAGAACCTGGTGTCCTTCATTTGGGTTCTTTGGAGACTGCATGCAGCACTTTTATCCCATGAGTGATTGCTAGTTCTCACCTCTGAGTTACCCCCTGTTAATCTGTGAGCTTGTACTTTGGGGACAGGTGCTGTGCTGGGTCATGCTTCTCTCCCAGTTGAAGCCATAGGACACATGCTTTGGGAGTTTCTCCCAGATGTATGACAGCTAACACTTACTGGTCTCTTACTATATTCCAGACACCATTTATGTTACTTTCGATGGTCCAGCTTTTTAATCCTCCTGTTAATCATCAGGGTTTCTAATTAAACCCAGTTTCCAGGTCAGCACCCTGAAGGACAGGAAATACATTGTCAAGGTACATAGCAATAAGGGGTGAGGTGAGATCTGAATCTGTGCAAGGCACATGCTCTTAACCACGGATCTAGACTATGCTGTCTTTCAGAGAGGTTCAAAAAAGTCTGTGAAATGAGTAAAAGAAAGCAAACCTGGAGTAAACCCTTCAAACTAATTGGTCCATAACAAAGTCAAATGATGACATTGGGAATGTGATATCTAAGGACTTTCAGTTCCTGAGTCTAAGTCATATTGAGTAAAATCTCACAGCTAATGAGTGTCAGAGTACAGACTAGAGGCTTTTCCTCCTCGTGCCTTCACAGACGGAGAACATACCAAGGGGGGCTTCGGATTGCACACCCCTCTTCATTATCTTTTCCTAAAGCTTCCCAAGCTTTTAATTTCACACTTCTAGCTGGCTATGGATATTTTTGAAAGACAAGGCAGGCAGCTTTAAACAGACTTTTCACTGATCCCAAAAGAGGCTCACTTATTAGTTCACTGACTTGGACTTCATTGATTCCTTTTCATGTCAGCGGATTCTGAAGTCTCATCCCTGTCCATGTCACTCCCAGGTGTCGGAACACCAGTCCCTCGCAGTCTCAGATACCTCTGCTGCGTGATTCACTTTCCTTGCCACTGCCAAGAACAGTGGGTGAAAGGCAGAAGAGAAAGGAAGGCTTGGCATGGATCCTTGAAACGACCAACTTTAATTCTTCCATTTTTTGTATATACAGCATGACGATATACCAAACACCAAAGAATGCAAAAATAACATAGTACTTCCTTTGCTCTCAGGGAACTTTTAACTCAAGGGAGAGGAAATGGCGGGGCACCCTACTCGGCTATATTACAAGGGTATGTTTTATACTTGGAATATTAGCAAGGTTATTTTTTAAGGGGAGTGGGTTGTGTGTCACTTCCAGATAATGAAAGAGATGGTGGTTGGAATCAGAATTAGGGCAATCATATATTAAATACCATTGTTAATGCTTACATAGTCCACAGATGAATGCATGACTAGAGATGAATGCACACTACATGTGCTAATCCTTCAGTCTGTACACTTGAGGGCTCGTGTAACACATTTTACATTTTGAGGAATTGGGAGTTAATTATTACTAAGGAGCATTTCCTGAGTACTTGCCATGGACGTTGGCATTTGCTTCATACATCATGCACCTTCTAATTGAGTATATTAATGCACTCATGTATGCATTCATTCATTCAATAAATAGTGCTACTTTGAGCAAGGCACTCTTCTACATATTAGGGATAAATCATCCAACATGTCTCTGCCTTATGAGGTTGACAGTCCAGTAGAAGGGAGAAACAATTCATTAAGCAAATGAATAAATAAAATAATTTTGAACTGAAAAATGTGCTATGAAGGAAACAAACAGGGAGGCAAGATAGAGAAACAAAGAGGTCTCCATAAATGAGTGAAAAAAAAAAAAGAATAGCTTCCCTATTAGATTTTTTTAAGGGAACACTTCCACACGATAAATGAACCAAATACACCTGCTTGAGAATGGCTGCTCCTTAAAACCAATACTCACCTGAAAGTGAATGTCACTTTCATAAAGATTACTCTTGGGGGGAAAACAATACATTTAAAATTATATCAAAACTTTTCATTATACCTACAATTTTATTTACCAAAACTTTAATAGTTAAATTTTACAAGTCTGAAATTATTATGCAAGAACAGTAAGTTTTAAAAACTATCAGCTGCTCTACTATCCTCACCATTGCTACAGTTCACATTTGGGACACCAAATACACTGTTTTCAATGGGCACATTTACTAATACTAATAATATTTTGGCATCAAGCAGAAATAATCAGAAACACATTTTTCTGTAATTTCTTTTCCAGAAGAAACTGTGCCTCAGATTTATAGCTTGGAGACCTTTCAAAAGTTCTTTTTATCTACTGAAAATGGTCAGCAGTCTAGAACATTAATTCTCATGCTTTGCCACAGCACTGGATTGTTGGAGGGTCCCTAATAATACCCGCTGTGGGCCCCACACCCAGCTGACCTGCTGGTTCAGGGACCACACTTTGAGAACCACTGGACAGGAACATTCAAACTGACTAAATTCAAACATTATTTAACCTCCACACACTCAAAATTATAAGTTATTGTCTTAAAGTTGTTTCACATTGTCTGTTGCTTTGAAGTTTGATTAGTGTGAACAAAATGCGTGGACTATTTTCTTTTTCCTACATATCATTTAAAAAATTTTATTTGGATCAAATATTTATTCTGGGTACTGTTGAAATGACTTTGGAAATTTCCCTTCTTATGAAAAATTTAAGGTGGCAAAGTTGACATCCACTTCCAATTCATCCTCAAAAAGCATAAAAAATTCTAATAGGAACTTCTTAAAGACATCTTGGCATAAAAAAAATTAAATAGCTAACTATTAAAAATCAGTACATAAGTGCAATTTTATTTAATGTTATAAATACTATGTCAAATAATTTTACTAAGATTCAAATTATGATGTATTGTAATCTCGATTATTCTGCCTTTTGTTATTAAAGTTTTATAAACGTGTTGACTCAAAAAGGATATGTTTCACCTAGTTATCTATCTGAAACTTTATTGGTATTCATAAGAACTACCAATCTATTTCTCTATTTGATTCTTTGGAAATATCAAATAATTGTTTTTGCGATACCACCTTCACAGTTTCTCAATAATCATTAATTCTGCAACACATTGATTTGACAGTAAACACATATTTCTACTACATTCTTAAGAATGTCATAAATGTTATATCAGAAAACTAAAAGGCTTTATCACATAAATTCCATTGGTGTATGTCCTGGATTTTTGTATCAATATTAATATTTGGGTGAATTATTTATGCTGTGACTAGAAATCTGACTAGTTCAGAATTTGGGAGTTGCTTAATTTCAAAGTTGTTTAAGCCAACTAGGTTACTTGGACGAAACAACAGACATTAACAAACCTAGAATTATATCAATGACATCAAGAAGTCAACAACGACACCATAAAGAATACAAACCCAGAAGAAATGAAGCCACGGAGTATAAATGCCTTTTCCTGAATCTCTATGTTCCTCCCTATTTGTCTTTTCAAAAGAAGTGGAAAGGGATGAACACACTAGGTAAAATTATGTTTGTTTCTGAGGAAGGAGGCTTTCAGGCACTTAAAATTCACTTCTCATTGTGCCTTCCTGAAGATCTGTGGGCTCCCAGCATCATATATTCTGAGTTATCAGACACTAAACCAAAGACAATTTGCAGGGAAAAAATCCTCAGTTATAAAAAAATTCAGTCAGCTTGAACTGTGAATGACAATTCTTTTCCCTTCAGTGAAGATTTCCTGGCTCCTCAAGCATACAAATAGTTTTTAGTTAACCGGCAGGAGAGGGTTAACCAATAATTATACCAACCCATAGCAACCCACAATTTGGCCATCTTCTCTGCACTGATTTCCTGCCTCCTGCAATTATCCAGCATCCTGCACTACACCTGGTAGTAAAGGTCCTGTCTCCGCAGTGCAGGACGCTGGTATGACTGCCCTGAAATACACCTGTTGCAGGAAGATTCCTGCAGGTTAATTCCTACTGCCAGAGGAATTGCTCTAAATTGCATTGACTTTCAATGGCTTCCCACTGGCAAACACCTGGAGGCAATCACCTGCAGATGACTGCCCAGAGACCCAGGTGTGTTTCTGGAGTCCGCCTTGCCCCAGTTCATCCTGATGAGATGTCTTGGTGCTCAGAGAGCAAAACAACCACCCCGGGTTAATGAGTCGCAAAGACACTAACATTCAAAAAGGCTCTCAAAGAAAATAAAGCCTTAAAGGCAGCAGCCTCTGTCAGTCAGGGGAGAAAATTTGCTTAAGAGAGAAGCAATAAGCATGAGGTTTCCTTCTAACAACCATCCCTGAGCCTCTTGATGGAAGCAAAAGGTTTTCAGTAACGGCAGTCCATATGGTAACTGTCTTTTCTGGATATTACTTGCTAATGAGTCGTATGTCTGCTGTATACACTTGAACTTCTTTTCCTTTTTCATTTTTTCCTCCTGCAGTTTCTGAGTCATCTGATTTTATGAAGACAGATTCCAAAAAAACCTAGATGAAAGATAAAATCTCTAAACATATCTGGATACCACCAAGCTTTTCGAGAACATACACTTTTTTATTATTAAATGGAAATATACAGTTCTTGTATTTCCAATTACAACTCTCTCCCAAGTTAGCTGCAGAGAAATTAGGCTGTCTACTAGAAATAAGATAACAGACACACAAGAAATTTATTAGATTCAACTATTTTTAAAGGTTGTCTTGTGCACAGGCTATCAAAATATTTTGCGTTTGATGATGCTTCAAGTTGGTATTTGTATCTCAGCCCAATTGGGGGTTAAAACCTGGCTGAAATTAGTCTACTAATACTAATGATAATAACTAACAGTTACTGATGTTTTGCTGTGTGACCTGCACTATTTCAAAGCCTTTGTGGATAATCCCATTTAGGTAGGAAGAGATGTCCCTGGTGTCAGGGTTCATTTGACAGCAATATGAATTTGGCATCAGAATTTTTACTTATAAACTTGATCCATACTTTTTGAATTCCAACTAGTCTCATTTGCTTCTCCACTAGCTTTCCATCTTCATTTGGGTGTATTGCAATTGGGCTTTCTTAATTCAGAGGCCTGTGCCTTGGACATGGTGTTGTAGCAGAAAGACCCCAAATGGTGAGTGGATAAGAATCGCACAGTACAAAGACAACAATGTCTGATGGATGGCAGGCAGCAGTATGGCTGCCAGGAATGAGTGGAGAAACCAAGTCCACTAGCCCAAGCTGGCCATTGGTAGTGCAGTTTTCTCTGTCAATCACTATCTTAGCCTGGTAGTCCTGCTTTACCAGGAATCCTTTATCTCAACTATTTTTATTTTCATGGTATAGAACTTTTACTCTTCTCTCTCTCTGAGAGCCGAGGGAAATGTAGAAAGAGTGAGCAAACTGCAAAATACAGGTCATAACCAACAATACAGGTAGAAACGGTCTGAGACAGAGTCTGTTTCTATTTTCTTTGTTAAAGGAGTCAACATGAGTGGAGCTGCTAATACTCCCATACTACTTAATGGACAGTTTACTAACTGGGTTCATCACTAATCAGTTTCCCTGTGGAGCACAATGTCATGTAAAATCACCAGCCTGCATTTTGGCAGTGCTTGGAAAGGGGGAAAAAATCAATGACTTTTAAGAGACACTGATTCTGTCTGCGAACTTTCCTGGGGCATGCTAACCATCTGGGGATTGGGTTGACTGCAGCAGGCAGGTGACAGGCGCTAAGGAACAACAAGTACTATAACCGGTACCTACAAAACCCCAGGAAATGTTGGTGGGATTCTCACCTGTGATGCTCGCTGTGTCTCAGGTGGCAACCCTTAGAAGTGGTATATCTGTCATGAGCATTCATGTGAACGGTCCAAAGCACAGTCTACATGCTGGTCACATCTGTTGTCATATGCCTGTTATCTGTTGCCAGGGCAAAGAAATATAAACTGAACAAATTGTCAAGGACTGAACATTAATCAAATGGCTCCTAAGTCATGTTACTGAGAAAAAAAGTCAGCCTTTATTTATTCATTTAATAAACACTTAGTGAGTATAATGGCCAGTGTCTGTGCTAGATACTTGGGAATAAGTGGTGAACAAGACAGACCCAGTCCTTGACCTTAGATGGTTTATCATGGAAGACAAATGAATAAAGGAATGGTTTTCTATCATTATTTTTAAACTAATGCTGCTGATAAAAGTTGCAATCTTTGTTATTTCTGTAATCCAGTTCAACTACGAAAATGAAACACTTGCAAAATTGCGTTTTCAATTTTTTTTTAAGTTTTATATAAAAAAAGCAATCTATTTTTACTGTTTGTTAAGAATATAATAATAGGGGAATCGAGGAAGTTCCTTACAACAAGGTGAATAATATTTGGAGACTGCTGGGGACTGTGACTAGGGATTTCTGAGGACAACATGTAGGTTAAGTAGGAATCAAGACCACTACTGAGGAAACTATGGTTATTTATATGAATGTTCACACAGGAGACCTAAAGAGAGGGTCCACAGAACTTTTCAATCTACATTAAGCTTGGGAAAAGTTTGAATTATGATAGATGAGAAAAAGATGTATTTAGATATATTCCAATTTATTATATTTACCTATATTTTCATATGACATATAAATTTTTTATATATTGGAATATATTATAAAAAAGAGTTTTATTGTACCTTCTTTAAATGTGAGTGGACATAGCATAATTTAGAAGTTAAGCTGCTGCCACAGACCTAAAGTAAGGTGGATGAAAACGAAGTTGCATATCCCACTCCTCTAACAGGCTGAGGCGAACGCTCCATGGCGGAGGGTGGCCATCCAGTCCTTCATGAGCTCAGGCTGACAGCACCTTTGCCAACTTCAGGGCGCGGCTGCCATGTTTGCCCTAGTCATCAGTGTTCCTTCCAGCCAGCTGGAAGGGCAGAGAGTTGAAGCCTAGGGCCAGAGAGAAGTGAGGCAAAAACCTTTCCACATCAATTGTACTCACACTCCCCTGGCAGAAGTTGAGTCCTCTGGACACCCCTACAGGCAAGGGAGGGGTGGGGTGGGAAATGGAATGCCTTCTTGGGCAGCCAGGTGCCCGGCACAGCTCTACCACCACCGATGATGGAGGTATATATAAGATATGGTAGACGACTAAGAGCATCCACAGATAGAGGGAACCAGATTGCGGGGAAGCACTTGCCTTTAAGCACAACTACGCAGAAGTTTCTAGCAAAACATAGTAGTTATGAATGGAAATACAAAAATACAAACTTGGGGTCACACATTTTGGGATAATCAAGGCTTCTACTTTCTCTCTTTTCCTAGCTCTTTCAGAATTAGCTTAGAATGTGGTAGAGAAAAATGGAAATGTGTCAGAAAGACAACCGAAAGAAGCCAACCTATGTCACTGTCTGCCGCTTGACCAGAGGTTACACTGGAAGTCAAGGGAGAAAGCCTCGGTCCTTCCCTTTAAGGTCTAGAATTTGTTTTTATATTCTAAGCCCCATTTAGCAGGCATGTGGTCCCTTCTCTTTTACTCTCCTTTGATTTAAACTCTGATGCCTAGAATAAAAGTAATCTTTCATTCGCTTGTATGCAAATAATAGCAGGGTCAAAAGAGGCCTTCAGCAAAACTAACAAGTGATAAATCTGAGAATTACAATTATATTTACACTTCCATAGTGCCAATCAGTTATTTAGGTTTACACGATTTATGGAATGAGTTAACATAAGTCATGAAAATGTGTTCTAATTCTCCAAATCTTTGTGTCATGGTAGGAATCCAAGTTTATATCCTTAACTGAAACTACCTTCGTGACAACCCTTCATTTGTTTCCAGAGAAGTATTATATGACTGGACCTAGAGACAAAGTCTCTATCTTAACTGACAGCTCAGCTTTCTTCTTCACCTTCTAGTTCCTGCTGACTCTCACTCTTGCTTCACAAAGCAGTTCCTTTTAGGTTTCACACAGCTCTGGGTTATAGTGAGGGTAATAACTCCTTTTAGGAAATTAGGGCTATGCTGCATTTTTAACAACCTCTGATGGACTGGAAACACATAGGTAGTAAAACAAATGGAAGAGGTCAAAGCTGTATAAGTGTTCACCCCGAGCAAAAGCACACCCCAAGTAAGATTGTGTGGGGACTACAGCGATTCATCCCTTTCCTGTTCTCTGTGATCTCCCACTCTGCTGTTTCCTTTTTATTCTGACATTTGGCTTTTAGGATTTAATATTACTCAGTAGGAGTGACTCTGGTAATAACTTTTCTGTGTGTGCCTTGTACCCACTTTATCTTGCATTGTATGTTCTTAAAGTTTTGAAAATTTTGCAGAGATATATTCCTTAAGAAACAATACAAGTTTAAAAAGGAATTTTCAGTTCACCAAAAACAACTGGACTGTCACTAATTCTCATGAGAAGAGGGAAGATCATTTTGAGACAGCCACCAGCAGTGTAGCAGGCTGCAGCAGTGAGAAGTAGAAGGTGTGCATGTCCTAGAAGTATAATCAACCACATAGACCTAGACCAAAACAACCTTGGGACACCAGGGTTGTTCCACCTCCAGGTCGATAGTACAAGCATCTTCACTAGAAAGAGAAGGGTCCTGTTTGTCTGCCCATCTCTGGAACACTTTAGTGAGAACAGTGAGACATAGTATTGGTAGGATTTCTTGGTTTTGGGAGAGAGGGCTGGAAATATTTGAGACTGTTAGCCTGGCAAGAGTGGTGATGGGGAGAGAATGAAAAAAGAAGTGCTTCAATCTTCTTAAGAGAGGGGAAGAGATTCATGGTACTGGTCTTTACTCCAGGGTACTGGCTTAGAGTTACACTTACTTTCCAGTGATCAAGTCATAATATCAGCTTCATAAACACTTTCCTTTCCTCATATTTTCAAGCTGGAATTAATGGACTTGCTCAGTTTAGCCCAGCCACACTTAAAAATAAAAATGTTTAACATATACTGCCTTAACTATAGTTAATTTTGTAGATATTAATATCTATGCTAGGGGTCATTAAGTTTTCTGTTAAGGACCAGCTAGTAAATATTTTAGGTCTTGCAGATATGCAGTTTTTGTCATAGCTATTCAACTCTGCCTTGTAGCACAAAAGCAACTATAGACAATGCACAAACGTGAGGGTGGCTGTGTTTGAATAAACCTTATTTAGTAAATAGGGTGGCAAGTCGGATTTGGCCCCTGAGCATGGTGATCCCTGATTTATGCCAACTGTCTGTAAACTCATTCAAAGTAGAGTGATGCTTTACTATTCTTTGTTAATCGTGTCAGGTACATAACTATTAAAAAATAAGGCCTCTGGATTTCTTTGAATTAAACTACAGACTATCCCTCACTAGCTTTGGCACCCTGGACAAGTCATTTACCTGCTCTGTGCCTCAGAATTTTTCATGAGAAACTATGGTAATAATGAAACCTACTTCAGAGATTTATTGGAAGAGTCAAGTGGATTATTCCCTTTAATGCAACAGCACAAGTAAAACATTAAAAAAATGTTAGCTGTTAACATATTTTACAGTATGGGTGATCAATAGATAGTTGAATAAATACATGCTGAGATCCTAAAATAATGTTTCAAATTTATCTGTAATGGATCAACATTATGTGAAGATAATGAATTAGAAAAAAATTTATAAAATGTGTTAATAGAAGACATACTTAAAAATCTAAGTATCTGTAGAAATTTAAGTCAGCTATTATCACCTTGAACAACAAGCCTGTTGTTGAAAAGATGGAGAATACAGATATGAAAGGGGGAAAAGGAGGCATAAAAGCCAGTGTTCAATTTCATGGGAGTAAACAAAATCAATTCTGGAAATTTATCATTTTTTTAAAAATTGAAATATCAATGTTAATTTGATCAGAAGTAATAAATACAATTTTTAAAGAACAAACCAATGCCAGAAGTTTTGATGAATAAAATTAAAAGATTAATAGATGAATGGGTCTACCAAATCAATTTCCATGCTTATTTTAATGAATATTTTTATATTTTGTCATAATTATTATTTATATTCAGCATTATATCTCACTAAATTAATAAAAATTGGTATACAAAAAGCTTGCTACATACAAGGGAAAAAGATGAGAATGTTCAAATCACATTAAGTGAAGGTGGAATTTTAAAATGAGAATTGTCCCCATTATCATATATACATATATACATGCACATATATATGTATACACATATATATTTTTAAAGTTAGTAAACTTACACATATATGTATACATAAATATTTTTAAATGCATATCTGTATGTGTGTGTGTGTGTATATATATATATATATATTTTTTTTTTTTTTTTTTTTTTTAAGTAAGTTAGTGAACTGCAAGAGGCATCCAACCTTATGAACTACCCTTTGCCTCCCCAAACATTCTCCACTCTCCTCTGCCCTGTTGCAGGATGACGAGGTCGGCTTCCTGGGGCTCCCTTGCCTGCTGGCTTCCGGTGTACGGCCCGTGGGAAGCGCCACAGGAAGACAAAAGGGAGGAGTGTGATGCCAGTGTTTCTTTGTGCCTCCCACTTGTTTGGGGCTGCCTCTCTGGTAGATGCTACGCCCTCCGCAGCTGCTGGATCCTATGCCCCATCCCGCAGCCCCCCTCCTGGCTTCCCTCTCACCGGGTGTTGCTCAGGTCCTCCCCCACCCCTGCCTCCTTAAGCTTAGGGATGGTAACAGCTTCCTGTTGCTGCTAGACACCCAAGCACTCCTTATTTATTCGCTTACCCTGTCCACACCTCAGTAGGCAGTCCCTCAGCAACATCTCCTGACTCTGACTAATAAAAGAGAGACTTCCTAAGGATACCAGTATTTTAGCAAAAGTAACATTTACAGAGGGGTAGGAAGGCAGTAATCATTAATTGCATTCCAAGCTAAGAGACTACAAAATATTCATTTAGGGAGGTAATTTAATTGAGAAGCGAAACCCTAGAAAGTAATAAGAACCCTTTTTTAATTTATATCTGGTAAAATGAACTTGCAGGGCTCGGATAAGCAAGAGGAATCATTATTATGTATGAGTTAATATGCAAAGTCACACTATCCTTTGGTTCATGCATACCCTAATCAGCTCAAGGCCCTTAATAAACCTCTCTCCGTCTTTGGACAAGACCCCAGGTTCCCTCCAAAGCCTGGCCTCACCTGCTGACCAAAACTTCTCCCCTGGCCCTATCAATATGTCTAGTTTAAATCTCTGCCGCGGGATCACCCATCCTGTTAGGCTGTCCCTAGGCTTCCCCCAGACCGCGTTAGTGCAGGTCTGTGTTTTGAGTTCTACTTACCATCATGCTCTGACCCTACAGTACTGTCTGCCCACTTCCCAGGCCGAGCCCTAGTTTCCAGACCCACAGCCTCACCAGCATTCAAGATCCATCCCTACATACTGTATATTCGCTCAGAAGGGAAATTCAAATAACCCATTTTAGGACATCTATTCAGAAAGTGTGAACACAAAAATTTTTCTCATTTCTCAGAGGGAGAAGTCATAAATCAATGGGTTTCAGAGAGCAAACCTGAACTAGGACCATATCTTTTTAGTGATTTACTTCCCTTGATTCCATTTGTTAGAGCAGAAGTCCTCAAATTCTATTGCCTTTGTAGCTCCTAAAATAATTTTTGAAAAATATGTACCCTCTTGCACCTTGTAAGCTGACATCTAAAATTTTCCATCATAAGTTGTAAATAAGTTCATTTCCTGATGGTGAGATTTTGCTATAAATGGAATATTTCTTAATTTAATTTGATAAAATATATATTAACTATCTTATTAAATAAAGCTCACCAAGTCTGACAGAAATCTCATAAAACTTTATCTGTTTTATTCAATGCATTGTCAACTAGAGACAAGTCCAGGCTGACAGAAGGATAGACTATTTGCAACAATTATTGCAATAGTGAGAACCCTCAGACCACAACCTGGGCAAATGCCCCTTGGTTCATTCAGAAAAGGGCTTTTCTTTCATTGAGAGGAGTAAACAAAGCTAGAAAGAACCTAAATTGAACAACTGACTAAGGAATGTTGCTCTCTGGGTCAGTTTGGGAAGGGATCATTAAAAGAAGCTGTTCCGCATTCTGACACTGTCTCAGGCTGAGGGTGGGTCAAAGTTCAAGGTCCAATGAGGAGGAGAAAAGTTTAACTATACAAGTCTGGTCAGGTCAAGTTAAGCAGTATTTTGTTCTAATTGTTCTGAGGGACAAAAAGTTCAGCCAGGCATTATGAGGTGAAGAATGGAAATTTGGAAGCCTACATCTGGCTTGCACCGGGAAGCTAGGGGATTATACCACTTACATAAGTCATATGAGAAAGAGTGAGTGTTTCTTTCAAGTAAGCCATTTCCGGGAACACAAAGGGAGGGGATATTTCTTTAACCACAGGTGTTTTCCAAAATACAAGTCTTGATGAAGTTCAACATTTTCTGGAAATTATTCCGATTACATTAATAAGAGTAAATGTCACAAATCTAATATATGGAACAAATGGAGTCCAATATGGGACAACATATCTTGATGAAAGCACTATGTTTTTAAGTTTCCTTGACTTGTATTGAAGGGGCGTCTCCTCACCAGTATTTCCATGTATCTTATCTTTGGAGGCCCTGGGAGGTTTTACTTCCTATGGCACTACATCACAGTACCGTCTAGGATGTGTTCTCTGCATTCCTTCTGTGAAGTGGGAACACTATTTAAACTATTCATGCCTGGATTACCCTGGGGAAGTCTTTGCATAACTGCATCTTAGTGAATGAACATTATTTTAAACTACCAGTGTTTTCTTACAAAATTTACCTGATATTTTTGTTATTATCCCTTAAATTTCAAAAGCATCAGGTGATTCAATAGACAATAAAAAATAAGTTCCCTATAATCGTGTTTCCTTTTAAGGAACAACTACAGTAGTTTATAGGACATTGGAGATATATGTTATACTGCAAAAACCTCTCCTCAAGACCTTGGAGGATGGCTATCACTAAATCTTAGAAAACCTAAATTTATATATTCATTGTAATGGACAATGGAAACAAGAGAGGAAGTGTCTATGATATGTGCTTCTACCTCATTAAGTTTTCATTGGTCATTTTATTTAACACTGGAATCCTATCTTGGAAGCATAGAATATCCTGTCCTTTTTCATATGAGATAATTGAGGTTCACGAAGGTTATTCCATTTGTTCATGACAGTCAGAGTCAATGGAATAAACAAGACTTCAAACAGTTCTGCATTACAACAAACTTTTTTTAATCTTTTACGCCAGACTTCCTATTTCAAAAATTGTTAAATTTGGAGGCAACAGGTTTGGCAAGATCTGGTTCTTCAATTGTCCCCCTGTATCATTCAGAGCCAGTCCATGAAATTCTTTGAGATTTGGTTTTCTTCATAAAATGGAAATTGTATTGCATACCTTATATAGGGTTGAAAAGGCAAAATGAGATAAAGTATATAAAAATACTGTGAAAAGTCTATAAATGTTAGATATTGTAATGAGTCATAGATGTACCTCAATAATCTCGACCATATCTGGTTTCCAAAATACTTGGATAAAAAGGGTTTCCAATCCTCACCTGTCCACATACACAAAAAGCAAATTTTGTTTGGCTTTACAAAAAACAAAAACAGAAGAGTTCTGTGTAGAATAACTGCATCTAAAATACCATGTAATGTACAATCATTGCATCTGTATACAATTTACCAAGGTCTCTTCTATTTTACATAAAGTGGAAATTATATCATTTAAGGCCAAAAATAAACTATCCCTCCTTATCCAACCTAAGGCACAGTGAAACATATATGGGTACCCTATTATCAGAATGATAGAGACACACTGAAAAATATTAAAAGACATACAACAAAATAATAAAGATCTAAGGAGACTGGTTCATGAGGAGAGGTTATCAAAATTAAATACACACAGGTTGGTGGGTATTTACCAATGGACAAGATAACTAACTGCCTCTGATATCTGATGGTGTGTGAACACCAACTCAGAAGAGAGATTACTTAGAAAGCTACAAGGGTGATGTGACTGTGAGTGAAATTAAAAAGAGAAAAGAAATGAAAAGAAAATGTATGCTAAATTTCATGAAGAGAAATCCTCACAGTGAAATCTACTAGCCTGTGGAAGTGTCTCTTTTGACAAAATTTGAAGAGGTGGAATGCCTTGCGATATTTAAAACAGGGAGAAAGTAAATTTAGCAGTTTATTGTAAGAAATAATTAGTTAAAATTGAGAAGGCAGACATGAGGGCTTAAAATAAATCCTTGCTGTCCTTTTATGGTTGTATTTGGTGCTCTTCATGGTCAAATCCTAAATTTTTAAAGTTTCTATTATCTTAAGGACTGATTAATTATGTATCAGGTTCACCTTAAATGCCAGCATATAACAGGCCACTTGACCTTTCCCCTTCCCACAACATAATCACATACACACTTCAAATCTGCATTATCCAGCCATTTTTCTATTGGCCCTTGGGGCTGTCAAGGTCTCTCCATCATGAGCATAAAGATTTGTCCCCATTCTCAAGTACTTCAAATCTATATAATATTGAGTTATTTCATAGATTCCTATCATGGTTCAGAATTTTAAAAATAATTCAAAATTAGATTTTCATATTATGAATGACAGGAAAAAGAGAGTGAAAGAGGTTTAAAATCAAGTAATTGTAGAAGTAAATAAATGTATCTCTTTCTTTCCAGTTAAGGATGAAGAAATAGTGAGTCCTGGAACATACGGGTCATTGTTTGGAAGACAATATTACCAAATTTTTGGATATCTTGCAGGACACCAAGCTTAGGTTATGTGTAGGTCTATATATTTTTTAAAAAGTCCTGTTGATAAAAACAATGGTTTAAGATAGATTCAAGATGGGGCGTGAGAGGTGAGACAGAGAACTCCTCCCAAAACCACAGACAGTACAAAAATATAGTTAATATGCAAACCTAAAACAGCAACAGGAAAGAAGGCTGCACCAGAGTGCATACAGACCTCATGAAGAGAGCAGACCTCACAAAACAGGGTAACGTACCAAAGCCTTGATTCGGCAGGACCCAGGCCCTTCACCCACCTCACTGGCAGGAGGAAGAGAAATGGAGTGGGGAGGGGGTGGAAGTCTGGGACTGCTGAACACCCAGCCCTGGAGATCTGCTTTGCGAGCAGAAACCTCCGTTTTGTGGTGCTCTGGAGGATGGGGACAGGCGGAGTGCCCGAGATACAGATTCTGGTCATTTGTGGAGTATGGGATCCACACCCGGTCGCTCTGGGACAAGGGAAAGGCAGGTGGTCTGAGAGGCTTCCTAGCAGCCAGAGGGTTGCCGAAGGGGCGGGGTTTGCAAGCAGCTTGCTGCACTGGAGAAAGGAGAGCTGGACAAGGTTGTCTGGGTGCGCTTTGCCCAGAAGATTGGGAACGTTGAGGAGCTTCAAGCATTCCATCTCCCTGGCTGGCTACTCAGCTCCAACGCCCCCCACTGTGATATGCAGCCTGCCAGTCTTCCTCCTGGCCTGATGGCACCAGCTTGCAAACTGGTAGTCACTGCACTGGGGTCAGGCCAGTTGGAGGGAGGCTTTCTAGTTCACACAGTGGGGAAAGAAACCGAAGAGTATCATCTGGGAAAACGAGCATCATCTGAGAGAAAAGAATATGTACTCTATGGATACTAACGTTCACAAAGGAGATGTGGGAATATCTAAATTTTACACATAATCAAACACTAACAAAAAAGAAAAAGGGAACTGAAACAGGAACCTTTTGAATCCCAAATCACTAACTAGCCAAATAAGTAAAGTACTGTGTCAGACAGAATAGACTTCAAAACAAAGGAAGTCACAAGAGACAAAGAAGGACATTATGTAATGATAAAGGGGTCAGTCCTACAAGAGGATATAACCATTATAAATATATATGCACCTAAAAAAGAATACCCTACATATATAAAATAAATACTAACAGAATTAAATGGGAAAATAGAATGCAATGCATTCATTTTGGCAGACTTCAACACACCACTTACTCCAAAGGACAGATCAACCAGAAAGAAAATAGATAAAAAGACAGAGGTACTGAACAATGTATTAGAACAAATGGACCTAATGGACATTTACGGAACACACCATCCAACAGCAACTGTACATTCTTCTCAAGTATACATGGAACATTTCAAGAATAGATCACTTACTAGGCCACAAAAAGAACTTCAGTAAATTCAAAAAGATTGAAATTGTACCAACCAGCTTCTCAGATCACAGAGGTATGAAACTAGAAATAAATTACTCAAAGAAAAATGAAAAAGCCACAAACACATGGAGGCTTAATAACATGCTCCTAAATAATCAATGGTTCAATGACAAAATAAAAACAGAGATCAAGCAATATATGGAGACAAATGACAGCAATTCAATGCCACAAAATCTGTGGGACGCAGCGAAGGCTGAGCTAAGAGGGAAATATATTGCAATACAGGGCTAACTCAGGAAAGAAGCACAATCCCAAATGAACAGTCTAAACTCACAATTAATTAATCTAGAAAAGAAAGAACAAATGAGGCCCAAAGTCAGTAGAAGCAGGGTCATAATAAAGATTAAGGCCGAAATAATAAAATTGAGAAGAATAAAATACTAGAAAGAATCAATGAAAGCAGGATCTGGTTCTTCAAGAAAATTAACAACATAGATAAACCCCTAGACAGACTTATCAAGAAAAAAAGAGAGTCTACACACATAAACAGAATCAGAAATGAGAAAGAAAAAATCATTACTGACACCACAGAAATAAAAACAATTATGAGAGAATACTATGAAAATTATACATTAACAAACTGGATAACCTAGAAGAAATGGACAACTTTCTAGAAAAATACAACCTTCCAAGGCTGACCCAGGAAGAAACAGAAAATCTGAATAGACCAATTACCAGCAAAGAAATTGAATTGGTAATCAAAAACTACCTAAGAACAAAACACCTGAACCAGATGGTTTCACTGCTGAATTTTAGTGAACACCTAATACCCATCCTCCTTAAAGTTTCCAAAAAGTAGAAGAGAAGGGAATACTTCAAAACTCATTCTACGAGGACAAAATTACTCTAATAACTAAACAAGGCAAAGACACCACAAAAAAAGAAAATTACAGACCAATATCCCTGATGAACATAGATACAAAAATACTCAACAAAATATTAGTAAACTGAATTCAAAAATACATAAAAAATATCATCCATCAGGATCAAGTGGGATTCATCCCAGGGATGCAAGCATGGTACAAGATTTGAAAATCCATCAACATCATCCACAACATCAACAAAATAAGGACAAAAACCACATAATTATGTCCACAGATGCTGAAAAGGCATTCGACAAAATTCAACATCCATTCATGATAAAAACTCTCAACAAAATAGGTATAGAGCACAAGTATGTCAACATAATAAAGGCCATATATGACAAACCCATAGCCAGCATTATACTTAACAGAGAGAAGGTGAAAGCTTTTCCTTGAAAATCAGGAACAAGATAAGGATACCCACTCTCCCCACTTTTATTCAACATAGTTCTAGAGGCCCTAGCCATGGCAATCAGACAACACAGAGAAAGAAAAGGCATCCAGATGGGTAAGGAAAATGTCAAACTGTCCCTGTTTTCAGATGACATGATAACTGTACATAAAAAACCCTAAAGAATCCACTCCAAAACTACTAGATCTAATATCTGAATTCATCAAAGTTGTGGGATACAAATTAATACACAGAAATCTGTTGCATTCCTATATACTAATGATGAAGTAGCAGAAAGAGAAATCAGGAAAACAATTCCGTTCACAATTGCATCAAAAAGAATAAAATACATAGGAATAAACGTAACCAAGGAAGTGAAAGACTTATACTCTGAAAACTACAAGGCACTCATTAGACAAATTAAAGAAGAAACCAATAAATGGAAACACATCTGTTGCTCATGGATAGGGAGATTTAATATTGTCAAAATGGCCATCCTGCCTAAAGCAATCTACAGATTCAATGCAATACCTATCAAAATACCAACAGCATTCTTCAATTAACTAGAGCAAATAGTTCTAAAATTCATATGGAACCACAAAAGACCTCAAATAGCCAAAACAATCCTGAGAAGGAAGAATAAAGTGGGAGTATTACGCTCCCCTACTTCAAGCTCTACTGCAAAGCCACAGTAATCAAGACAATTTGGTACTGGCACAAGAACAGACCCATAGACCAATGGAACAGACTAGAGAGCCCAGAAATACACCGACGCATATATGGTCAATTAATATATGATAAAGGAGCCATGGATATACAATGGGGAAATGACAGCCTTTTCAACATGTGGTGTTGGCAAAACTGGACAGCTACATGTAAGAGAATGAAACTGGATTATTGTCTAACCCCATACACAAAAGTAAACTCAAAATGGATCAAAGACCTGAATGTAAGTCATGAAACCATAAAACTCATAAAATAACATAGGCAAAAGTCTCTTGGACATAAACATAAGTAGCTTCCTCATGAACGTATCTCCCTGGCCAAGGGAAACAAAAGCAAAAATGAACAAGTGGGACTATATCAAACTAAAAAGCTTCAGTACAGCAAAGGACACCATCAGTAGAACAAAAAGACATCCATCCTACTGTATGGGAGAATATATTCATAAATGACATATCTGATAAGTGGTTGACATCCAAATTATATAAAGAGCTCACACACCTCAACAAACAAAAAGCAAATAAGTCAATTATAAAATGGGCAGAGAAGCTGAACAGACACGTCTCCAAAGAAGAAATTCAGATGGCCAACAGGCACATGAAAAGATGCTCCACATCGCTAATCATCAGAGAAATGCAAATTAAAACAACAATGAGTCATCACCTCACACCAGTGAGGATGGCCAGCATCCAAAAGACAAATAACAACAAATGTAGACGAGGATGTGGAGAAAGGGTAACCCTCCTATACTGCTGGTGGGAATGTGAATTAGTTCAACCATTGTGGAAAGCAGTATGGAGGTTCCTCAAAAAACTCAAAATAGAAATACCATTTGACCCAGGAATTCTACTCCTAGGAATTTACCCTAAGAATGCAGCAGCCCAGTTTGAGAAAGACAGATGCACCCCTATGTTTATTGCAGCACTATTTACAAATAGCCCAGAAATGGAAGCAACCTAAGTGTCCATCAGTAGATGAATTGATAAAGAAGGGGTGGTACATATACACAATGTAATATTATTCAGCCATAAGAAGAAAACAAATCCTACCATTTGCAACAACATGGATGGAGCTAGAGGGTGTTTTGCTCAGTGAAATAAGCCAGGCCGAGAAAGACAAGTATCAAATGATTTCACTCTTCTGTGGAGTATAAGAACAAAGAAAAAACTGAAGGAACAAAACACTAGCAGACTCACAGAACCCAAGAATGGACTAACAGTTACCAAAGGGAAAGGGACTGGGGAAGATGGGTGGGAAGGGAGGGATAAGGGGAAAAAGGGGTATTACGATTAGTACACATAATGGATGGGGGGGGCGGATATGGGGAAGAAGTATAACACAAGTAGTGATTCTATAGCATCTTACTACACTGATGTGACTGTAATGGGGTATGTGGTGGGGACTTCATAATAGGGGGAGTCTAGTAACCATAATGTTGCTCGTGTAATCGTACATTAATAATACCGAAATAAAAAATAAAAATAAAAAGTAGGCCTGCTGTTCAGGCAGGGAAAAGATGGTCTAAGGAAAAAGATAGCATCATTTACAAGAGCTGGAGCTCAGATTGTCCTAAATGACTCTTGAGAGATTTCCTAAGAACTAGAAGACTCAAGAATCAATCTTAAATATGTGTGTTCCTGGAATGTAAGTCTCCTTTATCTCCCAAAGTATTCACTAAATTCTGTTCTATGCAAAAAGGTCTTAGAGTGGTTATTCGTTTATTTATTTATTGCATTTATTTGTTGGTTTTGGTTTTGGGGGAGTGATGACCTAATCACATCCCAAAGGTCCTTCCTCCCAATCACCAGGGGCATTAGTATTTTCACATATGAATTTGGGGAGGGGAGCAAGCATTCAGTCCGTAATTAGCCCTATTTGACTATTGAATCCTAGAGATCAGGGTATTCCTGTTTGACTCTGGATTGTATAAAATGGAGAAACTGAAACCCAAATTGTTCCAATGGCTTGCCTAAGATTGCTCAGCACATTTCAGGTTTTTTGGTTTTGGTGGCTTTTCCCCACTATGAGAAGCTAATTGCAAACCTCACATTGGTCAATTACAGCCTCTGAAGTACCAGCACAGGGCCCATAGGTATTTGAAATGCTACCCTTAAAATGCTACTGGGGCCCCAGAACGGAAGCAAAGCCAAAGAGCAACGCAAAGCCTTCTTCCTTCCACCCATGAACCACGACAACCACAGGTCCACCGTGTCCCGGCAGTTTAACTAACCACGGCATGAGGTGCCGGGCAGGCTGGTCCTCTTGCTCAACTCCGTGCTGTTCCCTTCGATGACAAAAGTACGGTAGAGGCTCATACCAACAGAAGCCTGACTCTCCCCTATTCTTTTGCTGCTCTGAGCCAGTCATTCCTTTCCTTCTGACCCCTTGGATATACTCCCACTGAAAATGGGGGCACTCTGGCCTTGCGCTGTGCTCCTGCTGAGTCTTAGAGTTGGTTGGTAGATGCCAAATTCATTTTATCTAGAAATATAGAGATTTTTGTTTGGTACATACTTCTCATTAAATGCACATAGCTGCTCTAAGGAAAAATTCATTGCACACAACTCAGTCGAGTTCTTGCTATGTGATATTTTTGGCCTCTCCCAGGGCTGAGGAGTCAAAAGCTGAACCCCTGAAGCTCCACGGAAGGAGAGAGTGTTGTTTCTTGGATCAAGGAGTTCCAGAGCTGAGTATGCGTTTGTTGCCCAGATCAAGAGCGAGCGCGGTGGGAGCTGAGGAGTAACTCCCACAAAGGCTGTGACTCGGAGCATTCCTGCTGCCTGCGTCTGTATATTGAGCCTTGAAGGAATACAGAGACAGACTAAACACATTTTATTGGGTAGAATTTACACCAAGCTCCTGAGAATTGAGAGTAAATAACATTTTCCTTCTTTATTATGTTAGCTGCCTCTTATGAACTACCTTGTAGAATGTGAGGCAAGCATACAATCAAGTTCCAAGTAAATAACATCATTAATTCAAATGGAATAAAGTGTGAAACATGACCCAATCCAAACTATTATATATTTTTTTAAATTAGAATGATCTCATGTGAAAGTGACAGGAATGTGCTGTAATTTAGACATCGATGAATCATCCGGTGTTCCCAGGATAACATTTTTATGGGCTAGATGAAATCTATGTAATATATCTTCTTAAAAAAAGAAAAACCCTTCTGCCTGTAAAATACAATTATTAGAGTTTACTGAGTTTAGCAGAAATGTCAGCTAATGTCTGGAGTGCCTATTAAAGTGCAGGTCATTTGTTTGATAGTACTTGTAGAGCGTATTATTAAAAGTGTGCATTCACATAATTTTAACAACTCTCGCTTTACACAGATACACACTGAAAATAAAACCTTTAAGTTGTGGAGATGATAAACCCAGTGAAATATTTATTGTTGCACAATGTATTGTTAACTGGGCTGACTACCCTTTAGTGAGGTGCTACATAACTGAAAAATTAACCACCATAGAATAAAAAATAGTTTAAAGTTCTAAAGTGAGTTTCTATGCATACAAAATAACTATGTCCCAGGCAATATAATGTGGAAATACTTCAGTGAAGAAGACACCATAGTAGAATACTCGACAGCGAAACAAAGCCAAGACCAGCACTGGAATTGTTAAATTGAGGAACTTCATGTCACCATGGGCGGATCTGAGTTAACGACGGTGAGGGGAGCATACAGAGTTTGAGGGGATGATGAAATGTCATTGATATTGTAACCGCATCTCAGCTGGTCTGCTGCTGTTGTGCTACGAAATCGAGAGCATTAATAAACCAGATTAGAATTTCTTTTCCTCTTTAGAGAATTAAAAAAAAAAATTGATTGTCTTACTTGCTCCAGGCTTTTGACACCTCTGGTGAAATCACCCTTCAGTCTAAACGGTTACTGTATAGTAGATTACATTTTTAGTGTTAATCGGAACATCGCGTTCAAACAGTAGTGTCAGAATTCTTTCTCTCATTGATTTTGTTTCTCTCTCAAAAACTCAGTGTTAGCAAACTTCCTTTTAGACTTTTGAGAAATGACAATTTCTCTTGGGTGTTCTAGGAATGACTTTTAAAAAATAGCTACCTCACTTTGCTGTCTGCCTAAAACACTTAAATAGGAGCCCAAAGTACCACATTTTCACCCTTCTGCTACTGAAGTAGCCTAAGACATCGATGTGAGTTTAGAACTCAACAGGGAAGGAAATCTCGCCATCCAGAAATTGCCTGGTTTGGATGTGCTCTCCTGTGAGGGCTTAATTAAGTTGCTGGAATGGTTTTCTGAGTTTCTGCTAGAGTACAGTACCTGACAGTACTGACCAATGTAATCTTTTTCTGGCCTTAAAAACAAGTTTGGAAGTGAGGATTTGCATAGGATCTTTTATGGTGAAACTCATTCTCACTAATGCTTCCCAGTATGGAAGCCCTGTTCACATGTGAGTCAGTGAGACGCTACTGGCTGAACTGACTTCTGTATACACTGATTCTTCCTTCAGAACATCACAATACTATAAACTGTCCAGTATCTTGAAAGGATGACCATCTACCCATATCCTCTTCTTAGTATAAAAGGCGACACTGTTTTGGGCCTTTACACTGTAAAGATCACATCGAGTCATGATATAGAGTACTTTTAAAAAGTATTCTATTGGTGTCTATTTCTTGGAGTTAATTACATGTATTATGCTGAGATTAGACTATGAGTTCTTGAATGCAGGGAACATTTTAATTCATTTTCATTGAGTGTGCCTGGTGAATAGCAGTCATTCAACAAATAGTTGTTGAAAGACAAAGAATGAGTGGATGAATATATATTGCTACCATTGTACACATATTCTCCAAGTTAATACTGTAAGTTGAGAATATTATCCTGGGAGTGTAACATGGAAAGATAGAGGAAGAAGCTTAGAACAAACATAGCTCATATATCCTTTTGAAGAAAAGCTTGGAAGAATTTGCACTGTTCTAGAAGTGAGGTCAAGAGACTTTACGGACAATAACATGAATAAAATAATTTATCAGTGAAACACGTGGAAGAGCTTGTTAAATCTAGCGTTTTGCTAAAAGCTTATCATCTTTACCATCACTTTCTTAGCTTGCCAAATGGGGATTCTCTTCTTAGTCCTTACAAAGCTTGCAGTTCAAATAAGACTGGTCTACTTATTCTTATCTGTCAGCAGGCAAACTTCATGTAGAAGCAATACGTACATATTTCCCAACGGGCAGAGCCAGGACCCTTTATTTCAGTCAAACTACAATGAACAGAACTTTGGTCCTGGAGGAAACCACCACATTTTAGTCCTTTCAGAATCCTAGAAAAAACCATCTATCTTTCTCTTTTAAACAAAAACAAACATAAGACAACTGAGCAGTGGGAAATCGTTTCCTTGAGTCATTACTGGAACAGACATTCCTAAGAAAATCCCAATAAATGTAGAAACCAGTCTCAAATCTGGCCTTTTAAGGAACCTGTAAAAGTTAATAACAAGCTTTCTGATATAATACATTACACAGAATCAGTGGTTGCAATGATCAGCCTGTCCTGCAGGAAACAACACTGGGATTACTTGCTAAAATGCCAGTTGTATGAAGCTTCTGATAAATGTTATAAGCTACAGATGTAGAAACTTAAGTGTAAAATAAAAAGTAAGTTGGGATAAGGAGGTAGGTTACTCTCCTGTTGCAGGCCCAATTAATCTCTGTTTTCCACTTACTGAAGAAAGGACTCAATAAGTCATTGCTTTTGGTCTATGTTAAAAACTTGCATTAGGCTTTCAGTGGTTGGAGAAAAACATTTGCATTTTGTAAAATAAGGGGATTATACTAAATTCATCTTTCATGTCTAAATATTTTCTGTGATTTTATGAATTCACTTAAAGATCAACTACATTCTTCTTCCAAACAAATGAGCTCCGAGGTGACAGTTATCTGTGGTCCTGGTTTCCAGTCTAGCTCTTAGAAGAGAGTAACTGCAATATATTTTTGTTGTTGCACTGAACCTATAACAAATCTTTCAAAAACAAAAAGCTGACAATGTTCCCTGCATCTTCCAATGCAATACTGCTTTAAGAAGGGAAGTTAGGGACCAATACACATCTTACACCTTCAGATGGCTTTTTCAAATAAAATATATCATAGCCTAACAACAAGGCTGCAGAAGAGCTTGTGGAACTGAGTTTTAAGCTTTTGCCTCTACAATAGTCTTTAATCATGTAGAAACAATATGTTAAAAATGTCCTTCTAATATTGAGTAACAGCTGTGCTACACTTCTGCTAGTATAGCTATTCATAAATTAAAATAACTGGCAATTTTGCACTAAATTCACATCAGCAAATGTCTGGTCAGCCTAGGATAGGATGTTAAATAATACACATTAATGAAGTTTTCTGAAATGTAAGACCAGCCCCATTAATTTCAATGGTTTAATAAATGGTTAAGTAAACCATCCAGTATGTTGCAAGAGACTTGTATTTTTTTTCTTAAGAAATCTGAACAGATTATCCTTAATTCACTCTTGCAATTCTTCTGATTGCTAGACGGTAGTCAGAGGGTAACTTTATATCTCAAAATTAGACAAGTTTCTGCATATCCCAGATACAGTGCTTCAGAGGCTGTACTTTTAAGAGGCTGCTATTGATGAAAGAAGCCATTGATTAATATGTTTATTTCTAAATTCGCAGTGTTCCCTGAAAATAGTGTACTATTATGTTCTATCTGCACAATTCTCTGCTGACATTTATTTCTACAGGGAAGATCAGTACCCCCATCCCCCAACACACACACACCCTTTTTGTGATTAGTACTGTAAAAGATGGTATTTCAAAAAGTTGGCACATATGAATAGTCTAGTTTTGGGGAAGGAAGAAAAAGTTAAAGGGTATGTGGAGAGTGGAAAGAAAACTCTGAAAGAAATGCAGGAGAAATGACCTGCTTTGCAAAGACAAGTCCTTGACAAAGAGCCATCCACTGAGACAGATTCTGATCATCATTGAAACCCAAAAAGAGAGCAGCCATCAGTGATTCTCATTTAAAATGGCACATTAAATACAAGCAGGAAAGAGTTCACACTGGCTTGAGACTTCCTCAAAGCCACATTCAATGGCAGAAGACAAAGGAGCCGTTTCTATAAGGTTCTGAGGGACTGTGTGACCCAAAATATTAGACCCAGATGAGATATGAGTCAAGTGAAAGTGCAACCACAAATATTCTCCAACATGTTTCTCTGCATCTTCTATAAGGAAAAACGAAATCAGAATTCCCATGTGCTCCACACAGATCTGATGAACACTTCTTATGTAAACAACTCCAAACTCAAGACTCAAAACAAAATGAACACCTTAGAATAAAGAAGCTACTGTAAAAGAACTCGAACAGGAACCATCTGAAAAAAAAAAGGTTATTTTCTGCAATAATTATGGTTAAAACATGAAGGAAAATGTAAGCTTAATAACAAAAAAAATAATACACAGTCTTAATAGATATTAAATACTGTAATATACGACTAATAAACAATTCAAGGGGCGGAGCTGGGGGCGAGTGTCACGTACTTATACTGCCACCTCGCAGAGCAGGTTAATTAATACTGCCTAAGGTTGCAAGATGTAGTTAAAAATGACAACTCAAATGCAATGTCTTTCATGATTTCTTAGCATTGGGGGTTTACAAATGGTATCTTTTGGGTCACAAAAAAGGTTTTCTGAAGTTCAGCAATCCTTTCTCTTATTTCTTATGAAAGTTTCCCTCAAATAAATAAAGCATCATTATTTTGTTTCAAATCCTAGCAATGTTGAAATGTTCTCTTTATTTGTTGACCTGACCACTCACCCACCCGACCTTATAGCTGTAGTTCATAGAGCTGTTGACAGGACAGTGCCTATAACAGAGAAAGCTGGAATTAGGAGAAATATTTTACTTTTTCTCTGTAATGTTCTATTGTTTTTTGTAATAAACATATATATCATTTTTATTAAACAATATAGTCATTCTCTAAAACAATGATAATAGTAATAAAAGGAAGAAGCAGATGAAAAAAATTTTGAAGGGCCATACAACAGGTTCTGAATATCAACGTCCCTTCCACTGAACTTCTTAAGATGACTTAATTCTCCACTGCCTACCTGACACCTCATGGTAGAGTTCATCTTAATGCACATTCTCTTCCTAGATATCATATTTTGAATATAAGAATCCTGCTTTTTAATTTGTCAATTAATATTTTTATACACGTTTCATCATGGTAAGACATACAAAGGATAAATCATATAATGATATAATAAAAGAAGCAATCTCCTACCTCGCCTCTCCTAACTTCCAGCGCTGGTGTGCAGAGCAATTCCTCTTAACTTTAAAAACTCGTTTGGGATTTTCCTTCTTATTCTGTGCACACACACACACACACACACACAGAGTTTTTCAGCTTTAGACATGTCTGTTAATTTGCTCTCATAATTGATGAGAAATTGGTCACATATACTACCCCCCTACCTTTCTAATTTACCACCAGCCTGTATCGTTTTTATTATTATTATTAGTTTCTCCACTGGTCATATCTTAATCCTCAAATAATATAATTCTAAGTTAATTCACAGTCTTGTTTACTGTTCACATCAACACTTGGTATGTTTCCAAATCTTAGCATTCCCTTCTTCCTCTTTTTATGCACTTCCATTTCTTTACATCTGTCAAAAGGACTTTTACCTTTATATTGTCAAAATGAGTAATACTAACAGATGGAGTTTTGTTTGCTTCTTCTGGCTTTTCTAGTTCACTTTCATTTTCATGTGAATTTTATAAGCAGTTTTTCGATCACCGCAGATAAAGCATATTGGCTGCTTTGACTTTTTTTTCAAGTGTGTTTACTGAAGTATAGTTGATCTCTACAATATTATATTGGTTTCAAGTACACAACACGGTGGTCACCAGTTACCCATACTACTAAATCCTTACTCCCACTCGTGCAGTTACTGTCAGCATAGGAAGATGTTGTAGAATCATTGACTATATTCTCCATGCTGCACTACCATCCCCATGCTTTGACTGTATAGATGAATTATCTCAAAAATATTTGGCAGGACTCAGGATAAAGATATTATACATTTTTTGATAAATGTATTCTTTGAAACAGGAAAAATTTTATGCTATTGTAGAATTTGTTCATTTATTTCATTTTCTAGTTGAGCATAAAAAGGGACAATTAATTTTTGTATATTGAGCTTGTACTTGTCACCTTGCTAAATTCATGCTGTTGGTAGGTTTCTTTGGATTTTCTATGTATATAATTGTATCATCTAGAAATAAAAACATTTCTTCTTCTTTTCTGGTATATGTGTCTTTTTTTTTCTTGCCCTAAAACGCTGGCTAGGACCTCCTGCATACTGGTGAGTAGAAGTGATGATAGAAGAAATATTTATCACATTTATAATCTTAGGGAGATTACTCTCAATATTTTATCATTAAATATATAGTTGACTACAGGATTTTTGGCATATATTTCAAAGCTCAAAAAAAATCTGTCTTATTTAAAGAGTTATTGAATGTTAATTTTTCCTGTGTCAATTGAGACATTTTTTTTCTCTTATATTTGGTGAATTATACTTTCATTTCTGAAAGGCTTACCTTGCATTTGTGAAAAAGTCTTGGCTGATCAGATCGATTTGTCCATTTTATGCAGAACTGATGTTGACTAATATATTTAGAATTTTTGTGACTATGTTTATGAAAAATATTGTTCTGTAATTTTCTTTTCTTGTAATGTCTTTGTTGGGGTTATTAGGTTTATGTTGGCCTCTATTGTCAGAAAGAATTTTGCAAGGGTGAGGTTATTTCTTTATGTAGAATTCCCCAGTGAAGCCAAGTTAGTCTGTAGTTCCTAACTTCCTGCGGGTTACCTACATATTGTTTTTTTTTTTTATTAAGGTATCATTGATATACAGTCTTATGAAGGTTTCACATGTGCAACATTGTGGTTACTTAAATTCACCCATATTATCAAGTCCCCCCCCAACTTCATTGTAGTAAGATGCTATAGAGTCACTACTTGTCTTCTCTGTGCTATACTGCCTTCCCCCTGATCCCCCTCCATTATGTGTGCTAATCATAATGCCCCTTAATCCCCTTCTCCCTTCCTCCCCAACTCCTTCCCTTTGGTAACCACTAGTCCCTTCTTGGAGTCTGTGAGTCTGCTGCTGTTTTGTTTCTTCAGTTTTACTTTGTTGTTATACTCCACAAATGAGGGAAATCTTTTGGTACTTGTCTTTCTCCACTTGGTTTATTTCACTGAGCATAATAACCTCTAGCTCCATCCATGTTGTTGCAAATGGTAGAATTTGTTTTCTTCTTATGGCTGAATAATATTCCATTGTGTATATGTACCACATCTTTATCCATTCATCCACTGATGGGCACTTAGGTTGCTTCCATTTCTTGGCTATTGTAAATAGAGCTGCGATAAACATAGGGGCACATGTTCCTGAATCAGGGATCTTGTTTCTTTCAGGTAAATTCCTAGGAGTGGAATTCCTGTGTCAAATGGTATTTCTATTTTTAGTTTTTTGAGGAACCTCCATACTGCTTTCCATAATGGTTGAACTAGCTTACATTCCCACCAGCAGTGTAGGAGGGTTCCCTTTTCTTCACATCCTCTACAGCATTTGTTGTTCCTAGTCTTTTGGATGCTGGCCATCCTAACAGGTGTGACGTGATAGCTCATTGTGGTTTTATTTGCTTTTCCCTGATAATTAGTGATACTTACATAATTTTTTAAGGATTCTATTTTCCCAATAGTTTTTTAGAGGTAATATCTCTTTTTTAGCTTTTGTAGTGGTTGCTCTACATTATATCTATATAACATATCACAAATTATAGGTCCCTTCCCTTTATCAAGTAGTGAAGTATAGAAAACTTATCTCCCTTTACATTCCTTTATCCTCCCCTGTTCGTAATATAATTGTCTGAAATGTTTCCTCTAATTTCAAGTTTTATATTTTCTAATGCAAAAATGACCATTTTATTCCCTTTCACCAGTTCAGTTTCTCCAGTCCAATTCTCCATCATTTTGTCCATTGTTCATGCATTCTCCTAACTTCTGTGATAGCTGCTTCAGTGTCGCTGCCTTCTAATTCCAACATCTGAGCCTATTTCTGTGACTGCTTTTTCTATTGACCGCATTTATTTTCCTTTCTTCTTTCTATAGTTCCTAATTGTTTATCATAATTTACCAGACATAATATTTAAAAGAACCTTATACACGGAGGAAAATTTTGTTCCCCAGACGGGAACTTCGCAACTAGGCAACTGGCATAAGAAAATGATCACTTAGTTCCAAACATAGTTGAACTGGTTTGGGGTTCAGTTGCAGCTTAAGTTCCCACTTACCTTTGTTCCCAGTATTTTCCAGGTAGGCCCTTTCCTGTGTACGTTTCAGTCTCATCCCTCTTGAGACCACAGAGAACGCTTTTTGCTTTCCAGACAAAACTATCGTCTTCATGATGTCTCAGCTCAACACTCCACACACTGTGGGAACAAACACCACCGAGCAGAGAGAACTAGCTTTGTGTTTGGGAATCCTATAGATACACTATGTCTGGCAGCCCACGTTGTTATTAAACCTTGTCACCCCTTACCCTGGGAAGGGGCGGCCCAATCTCTAGCTTGCCTATACCCATACTTGGCAGACCATTCAAAGAGGAAGCGGCAGATGATTCCTGTTGACTTAGCATTATCTTGCCCTTGGGATATAGCTCCTCAGGGTTCTTTATGTCCACAGTTCTCCAATGGTATTTAAGAAGAGATAATTTTTAGTGATTCTGTTTTCTCAATCATTATAGCAGGAGTAACATGTCAGTTGTGTTGCAAATTTCTATTTTGAAGCTGGGATCCCTGACGCTATGTTTGAAGAGATTAGTGAAATCTTACATGATTTGTTTACAAAGGGCTTCTAAAAGTTAAAAACCAGTAAAGCACATTTGTACTATTATGGCTAGATAACAAATAACATTATCACTGAAGAGCCAACTAACGTGCTAGGATTATTCTTTCTCCTCTCAGGATTTACTATTGGATACACTTTTCCACTCATGGAGAATATTCCCAGAGTTAAATTCAGTGGGCTTTTGTGCACCACAAAATTCTACCATATTTTCAATTTCTTGTATTGTACGTGCACCCAATTAATTTTTCCTAATCCTTCCACTCCAGCCAGTTTTCTAGTTTAGTAGTTCAGCTGTAGTCTGGAATTTTCCTCTCTTGCACAGTTTATTAGTGTGACATTGTACCCACTAGGTTATATGTGCCTTTTTACCTTTTATTTTGTGTTGTCTATCTTTTGGTCTTTCTGAACTATTTTCAGGAATTTTCAATATGCTTTTTTGTTTGGTATTTATTTCCTTTCAAGTAAGGCTAGTCTTATTTTATTAAGGCAATATCGTCCAAATCTCTCTGGGAATACTAATTAGAATATTTTTAAGTATTCTTCTATTCTTCAAAATATCTCTTTCTCCCATGGAGAGAATCTCTTTCTCTTTCTCTTACTCTCTTTTGAATCTTTATCCTTTGAATTGAGGGTTTTTCCCAATGTCTAGAGATGGTTATTCTCCATTTAATTAAGAGACTATAGCAAATCCGACATGGGGCTTGGGGGACTTTGCTTAATATAAGTGGGCACGGAGCTGACAGTTAAGTCTTCAGATCCCTAAATGAGAGAATATGCATCACTTAATTCTGGGTGCTACACACACTAGTTACCTTAATTCTCCCGCTACAGGATGATTCAGTTATTTGAGAGCATTACTTGAATTTTTTGCCACTTTGTTTTTCTGCAGGTGTGCTAAATCTCTTTATGCCAAGCAACCTGTGTGCAGACAGAGAAGAGAGGTACAGAGGCCAACTGTCTCTTCTACAGACTTTTAATTATATCTCATTGCTACTCTTTGTACGTTAGTATTCCTAACTTCCAAGACCTACTGAGTTTCTGCAGAAAAAATCTGTTTCATCTTTGACTGAAAGTTTTCTAAAGTGTCTTTGACTTTATCATTCTCATTTGTGCCTTATTGGTCACGAATCTGCAGTATGTTTTTATGTTTTTGTTGTTAGTTTTTCTAGAAGGAATAGTTGTATAGAGCAACTAGATTGATGCATTCCCTGCCCTGCCAACATACTCACTGCTTTTTTTTTTTTGGCTTATGCCTTTCTATATCCATTTTGTTGTATCAGTAGAGAGAAGGAAGAAAAACCTATATTCAACTCTGCTATCTTGAAAGAGATTTCTTGTTTTTTAAATTCCTCTTTATTAAACATAAAATTAGATTGTAATGATATAATTTCATCTTGGCTGTAGTCATATACTACTCTTCATGGAACAGTGAGGGAAAAAAGTCGCTGAGAGACCATTCTGAGTGGTGAAGAACTTGTAGTATATAAAAACAACTCCATCTGCTTGTTACATCCACTTTGGGAAAATGAAATTTGCCTGAATGGTGTCTTCTCTTTCCATTTCTTTAAAAACATTTTAATGCACCAGACATGAAAATGTACCTTAGGAAATGTACCTCATGAAAAGCTTTAAAGAAACACGTAAGTGGAGATAGGGGTGTTACCATAAGTCAAACACATATATGTTTAGTCAACTAAATTTAAAACTATCCGAAACTAGAGACCATTAGACAGAGGATGATAAATGATTCAATGACAAACTGATACTGCTGAGATGAAAGCAGGAAAGAGAAAAAGAAATTAGTAAGAAATTTCTTGCATGGAAATGGCCTTGGAGAACAGGGTGGGTCCTCAGTGCTATGTCTGTGCTACTTGGCCCTGTACCCCTTGACATGCAGGGACTGATAACTGACCTAAGATGGGCTGTTTGGATGGTCTCCAGGGCACATTTGAAACATGAAGGCAGAGAAATAGAATTTGAAAGTCATTGGAATTGAATCATATTAATGGCAGTGCCTAGTGACAGACTAAGCATCTGCTTAGAGCACCAGTAAAGCAGAGGTAGTGCAAAATGGAAGATTTTGTGATATTGCACATCGAAGTCAATCAAAATATTATATTTTTTTCTAAAATTTCTAAAAATGCGGTAGCAAGAAAAATGAGAGATTTGCTGAGCTTCTTTAAACTCTTGCACTGACATTGTTCTATGGGTGTCGGTAAGAGTCCACTATATACAACTGCATTGGTACACACACACACCTCTAACTATTACATGTATGTGTGTGGTTATATGTGTAGGTAGATGGCTGTATGTAGTAAAACCATATAGGAAAGTTTTAAATCACATACAAGGAAGACTGTCCTTAATATTTCAGAGTTGAAATCCCCACAGCCGACTCTATGCCTCCCCTTTCGGACATGAGGTTATCCTCTTTTTCTTTTAGTTCTCTGAGTTCAACTAGCAAACTTCCGAAAATCCAATGATTTTGGAGGTTTTAGAGTTATTTAGACTATAAAATTGAAAGTGAACAACAAAGTTTTGAACTGCATGGGTCTGATGTTTTGTGGATTTTTTTCAGTAAATATATTGGAAATTTTTTTGGAGATGTATGATCTATTGAAAACAATATTTTTTTGTCTCTAACTTACTTAACTGTGAGAATATAGTATATAAGACATACAACAAAATATAGCTAACCAACTTTTGTCAGTAAAGTCCCCAGTCAAAAGTAGGCTATTAGTAGTTAAGCTTTTGGGGGAGTCAAAAGTTATCTGTGGATTTTTGATGGTGGGGACAGTCAGCAGCCATAAAACCCATGTTATTGAAAAGTCAACTGTACTTGTCCAGTGTTGAACAGTTTACAAAGTGCTTTTATACCACTGTTTCATTCTTTCAGGAATCCTAAGAGATATAGACATCAACTTTGTTGTTCAGATGAATAAATACTTTTAAAACACCAACAAGCATATGCCTAACAAACCACAGAGCCTACAGTAGAAAACCAGTTCTGTGTTCTCTGTTAAATCAAACCAACTGGCATGGACAGCTGAAAGTAAACAATGTAGATCTACAAGGGGAAGAAAGATATACATCCTGGAGTCCAATTAAGATGAAGCTAAAAAAAATTCCTATGTCTAAATTAAATTAACCTGAGTTCATTTCAGTTGTTTGTAACTAAAAGAATTTCTGATAATAAACAAGTAAAATTATACCAAGTAGATCTAATGAACAGTTTTTAGTAAACTTGCACCTAATATTTATTAACATATTTATCAACCATAGGGATTATCGAAAATGAAACCAGTACAATACTTTAGTAAGGTTAAGCATCACATAAATTGTGGTGTTGGAACCCCCCAAAAAAGTCCAGCTGGCATTTACTTCTGTCTCAGGAGAAGGTTTTGATAGAATGATGAGAAACACCCTGGAGAGATACATGTATGATTTGTGATAAGAAAAGGCCTTCATATCCTACCATTGATATAATGCATGGCTCTGTTGGGTGATTTGTGATTTCAAACACAGACGTCATCTAACATGTAGAGTATTCCTGATTTAGTCATTTCATTTTGACAAATGTACTACTGTTTTATTTTTTCCATGTTTAAATCACAAGTTATTTAATGTCTCTCCATTCTTTCACAGTACTCCACTACAACCACAGACCCATAAACAAGAGTTGACTATTTCAACTCAAAGATTAGATTGAGGGAGGCAACTGTAAATGAGAAGAAGTATAGACAATCAGGAGCCCTACTTGGTCATGTCTGTTCCATGGACGCCACTATAAACAGCCCTTCCCAAAGGTAAAACCGAATCTGTAGAGAGCTGTTTGACTTCGTCTGAATCTGAAATGCCTCATTTAATTTTCAGTAAGTCCATTTGCAAGAATTGTATATCACAGATTTTCTTATATTATCCAAACCATGATACAGTGGAAACTCACCACAAACAACCCTAAATAATTATTGCCTTCCTCTTTCTCCCTAGGAAATATCTTCCTGCTGTTAATAATGCAAACTGCCCCTGATTTATAGCTTCAAATACTTTAGGTAACACCAATAACTTCAGGGTCAGTAGTGCCTGCAGAGCATAGCCTTGCTAATCAGTCAAAATGATTTCATGTGTTTTTTTAGAAGCGTAGAAAGCAGAGCCTGGGTGATACCGTTTTATGTGCGACTGTGCGGTACAATATTGTCATCACAGGTTAAAACCAGAAATGGTCTTCACTGATTTTAATCATAGTCACGGCCACCTCACTCTCTCCCAGCCCCCTCACCCACTCATAAAAAGATAAAAGAAATCTGAAGGCATTTTATGTGGTAACTTAAAAAATACTTTTAGTCATTACAAGTTTCTTAATGCGTTCATAGCCACTCAAGATAAAGTGCCACTTCTCATAGATCGTACGTCTTTCTCACAAAATTCCAAATGGAGACATGTAATGCTATTGAAATGAGAACATTTTAAAGGTGGAAAGGAAAGGGTTCTTATAAATAACCACCCGTGAAGAGGCTTAGTTTCCTTATTTTTCCAGGAGTATTTTGTTTGTGTAATTTTATTTAAGAAAGAGCTTACGTTTTACATGATGATTAATTCACATATCAGAAATTCAATAAAAATCTCATAGCCAAGGAGATAGATTTACAGCAAAGGCTCAAAGAGAGGATAAGCTTAAATTGAAACATGTCAAAGTAGATCAGATGCCCCTCCATCACCCTTTTAGTG
The DNA here is from genome assembly GCA_029783875.1 of Phataginus tricuspis. Taxonomy (NCBI): domain Eukaryota; kingdom Metazoa; phylum Chordata; class Mammalia; order Pholidota; family Manidae; genus Phataginus; species Phataginus tricuspis. Next base: position 10,488,716 of record JAQQAC010026012.1, on the reverse strand, counting down.
AGCCAGATTCACTTCTTCAGCTGGGTTGCTTTAGGAAAGGAGAAACTTAGGTCCCTATCTACAGTTGTCTCGATATGAAAGGAAGACGTTTATTCATTCATTTCATCAGTCATTTGTTCTTTCACTCTTTCAACATTTAGCTAACAACAAACACGCAGTCACTTCTACAGGCACAGTGTTAGAGTAAGATGTCAGAGACTTCTATTTCAAGGTTTTTCACAATCTACTGAGGATGATAGATACAAATAATAACATCAGTAGCATCTGTGAACAGCTGGTGTCCCAGAAGAAGTGGTGGTCAGCTCTGTGGGGGATGGGTGGGTGGTGACTGGATCACGTTTCAAGAGAAGCCTCCCCAGAGGCATTGTCCTGCAGGATTCTCAGCACCCAGCCGAGAGCTGAGTACATAGCAGGCAGCTGAAGTTGACACATACAGCAGCTTTCCGTCTGGTAGAGATTCTCCTAATAGTCAGGTCAATGAATTCTCTTATCTTGACCTCCACTATCTACTTCCTTAGCTGAATGAGCTGCATGGATAAACATTTTACCACTACTGGGCCAATCAAATACTCTGTCCACTGCTGGTTCAGGAAGCTGGAAAAATGAGGGTTCTTTCCTGTTACTCATTTATTCTTTTGTAGCTTTACTTGGAAAAAGAAAGCTCTTTCCTTTCAGATTCCTTACAGCCAATACCCAGCACCTAACATGGAGATCAACATTTAGTGAGTTCTCAATATATATTTGTTGAAAAAATGATCGCATGGTTAGGAAGTTGTTAGGGTGTGAATGTGGAACTTCCAGTATTTAACTGGGGTTCTGCACCTGATGAAGAAGCCTGTTCTAAGAAAAGGACGTTGAGAGGCAGAGAAGGAGAGAGAGAAAGAGAGGGAGTCCCGAAGGCATCTATCAACCCAGTTCTGCCATCCCTAATACCCTCTCTACTTCCTGCCTTCCCCACTACACTAACATGTTTCAATAAACTAATTCAAGTTATTGCCACCCGTGGGAGTCCTAAAACGTCATTTGATAAGCACTTGTTGAAAGACCAATCAGCTGATGATTGAACAAGTGAATTAATGAATGAGAAAATGAAGCATGTTTCTGCGGAAGGCACAGTAACCACGAACCAGCAGATGTGCAATAAGATGGCATCTGGGTGTGGTATTTTGGCCCACAGAACATTTTTGTCTTCTTTGTGTATTGCAGGGGTCAGAAAGCGATAAGCAACATTCCCAACTTCCTTGAAGCCACAAGTTTGTTCGTGAATTAGGTTCAGTCAGTGAATGATTGTGGATAAAGTGGGATTCCTATGGCCAGGATCCTCACTGAACTTAAATGTAACTGGCCTGTTGCTATGCTACCGCTTCCACGCCTTTAGGCAATAAGCCATTATTGTGTTAATATAAGGAGTTCCGCCCAGTGCTCGGCCGGAGACTGTGTGGTGGGGCTGCAAGGCTGTAGGAGAGCGGAATGGAGGGCTGGAGTGGTGGCAGCACCGAGGACAGAGGTCCGGAGGACGGTTGTGCAGACATTCCCTGAGGACGGCTGTGCGGGACGACTGTGCAGAGAGGCCCAGAGGACAGCTGTGCGTCAGGACAGCTGTGCAGAGAGGCCCAGAGGACGGCTGTGCGGGATGGCTGTGCAGAGAGGCCCAGAGGACGGCTGTGCAGACAGAGGGGCCCAGAGGCAGAGACCGCCTTGCTGCATCCGAAGCAGCAGTGATAACACAGACTCGCTCTGAGTGAACGGGATTTTAGTGACTGACCTGCCACCTGGAAATAAAGTTGGGTATAACCTTTTCACCCCAAGAACCCTTTGCTGTAAATTTCTTTGGTCACAGTGAATCTATAGTGAACTTGCCTGGAGCTGAAACTCATTTGCAAGACAATGATATACAAGTACGTTAGGCCTGAAAAGGTGAAGTATGATAAGGCATATTGTTGCTTCCACGGTCCTTGTAACTAAGGTGGGAAGAAATTCAAGCTCTGATTTCCCAAGTCTGGTCAAAGTGTCCTGGGTTTGAGAGGCAGCTGTGGCCACAGCAGGGACAGTAGTAGCTTCCTTAGCCAGACTCAGTTTGAAGTGGAACACCCTTAAAATTCTAGTTTGATGGGGTTACCCTGAATTCCTTTCCTCTACTCTTTCCTTTCTGTTAAAACACAAAAACTACACTCAGTCCTGGGTGATGGGCATGGTGTATGCAGGGAATTATAAAAGGGTAAGTGGGATGTAATGCAGTGGTTCTCAAATGGGGGTGGGACAGGCAACTTTGCCTCCCAGGGAATATTTAGCAATGTGTGGAGACTTCTTTCTCAATAAGTCAGGAGGGCGGTGCTACTAGCATCTGGCAGAAGGTAAGGATCATGATGAATATGAAATTACCCAATATTAAATATCAGTATAATAAGGTTGAGAAATCCTGGACTGAAGTAAGATTTCAACAGGTTTTAGCTAAAGGCTTAGGCCCTTTATTACCGAGCAGGACCAGATTATAAAGAGTCACATACAGTATTCAAAAGTTTGAACAGATACTCTCTCTGACACCTCCCTATCACCCTTTTACCCAGTTTGGGGGGCTTAAGGGTCTAAATTCTGGATTTTAATGTGTAAAACTGAAAAGATAGCACTATCATGAATTTTCAGTATCATGACTATTTCCTAAGAATTACCAAGCCTTAAGTTCATCCACAGCCATTGACCTTAGTAAAAATTGCTTATAGATATTAGATATCACACTGTAGTCACGACATTTCCATAAATGGCTCCTACCTGGAAGACCTATAGAAAGTGTTCATGCATGTTATGAGTTGTTGAGAATTGTCATACATATTTATTAAACAATCTATGAAAGGACATTAATCTTAACTCTTATTACATGGCTATAATTACCTGAAAAAGTAAATGGTTTGAAGCACCTAAAACCAACAAAAAGAAGATGGCATGAAATATGTCCTGTATATTTACAGCAGCCTCAATATTTCTTAGTGAACACAAATGAGCAAATCTTGAAGAACCATGAGACTGTTCTGATTGTTTACCACGAACATCACTCAAGGATTCAAAGATGGCTCATATTTCATAATCTACCATCTCTGATCCCACTAAGTGGAATACAGAATGATGCCAGCACAATGAGAGACAGGACAGCTGGGATCAAGAGATTTCAGAAGCCACAAAAAAAAAGCATGTCAAAAAGTGAACTTTTAAATATTCATTTTGAATGACTGGGTTCGCAGCGCTCTCTGCGTGGTGCAGATGGCTCAGGGATTCAGTGCAAACAAAGCGACCGTTTCTGTGGAGCAGCTACTCAGCCGTAATAGCCGGAGGCCCCAGCCTCCAGAGCTTTGAGATGATTCAGCCGGGTCCTTTACCGCATGCCAGCCAGCGGACGCAGGGGGACTCCGTCATGATGACAAGGGCGAAAGTTGCCAGGGAAAATGGTCTGTCTGTGTTTTAATACTCACAGAGCGTTTATCACTAGGGAGTAACTTTGAATTCCACTTACAGGGTCGTTTATGATGGGAAAAAATGTTTCCGAAGGAAAGGAAGGACATAAACATTTTCTTAGTTAGTTTGATCCAAAATGTAAATTTAAAGAAATTAAGCAAATGGAAAAATGTGCACATTTTAATCAAGCTGAAATTGGTAACAGTACAGGGAACAGGGAATGGTCAGATGTTTAAGGAGCGGCCTGTTTCTTTGTTAGGCACAGGGGTGTGACCTCTTCGCCCAGGGTTTGGTGGCTTAGAGAAAAGAAAACCAAACTGTGTCGTCTTTCTGCCTGTCTTACTGTCGGGGGCAGGCAATAGCCATACAGTGTAATAAAAAACAGTATTAAACTGCATCTTTGAACAATCGAAAAGAGCACACAAAATGGAATCCAAATAAAAGGCTAACAGCTTTTTCTGTAACATGAGATAATTTTGCCATTTACAATGTACTGGAATGACAGGCAGACTTTTTATTTCACCTTTTATTAAGTGCCTACTATGTACCCTGCACTGTTAGGTGCTCCAGAAACACACAGAAGTCAGTAAGAGAGTGCCTTTGTCTCAAGTCTAGTAGATGAGATTAAAGAAAAGAAACAATACCGTAGACCTCCTTTATCCATGGGGATATATTCTGAGACCCCCTAGTGGATGCCTGGAACCACAGATAGTACCAAACCCTATGTATACTGTGATTTTTTTCCTCTACACACATACCTATGATAAAGTTTAATTTGTCAGTTAGGCACATTAAGAGATTAACAACCATAACCAATAATAAAATGGAGCAATTATAGCAATATTCTATAACAAAGGTTATGTGAACTTGGTCTTTCTCACAAAATGTCTTATGTTACTGTACTCACCTTTCTTCTTGTGATGATGTGAGATGATAAAGTGCCTACGTGCTGAGATGAAGTGATGGAAATGGCATTGGTGCTATGACATAGCATTAGGCTACAATACATCAGAAGGAGAAGCACCTGCTTCCAAACCGCAGATAACCGTGGGTAGCAAACCATGGAAAGCAAAACTGTAATAAGGGGGGCGACTATTGTATAATTAAAGTCTATGTATGGCAGGGTTAATTCAGAGACACATGAATTTATAGACCTACAGTGGACTTTAAGAACCCTGTAGGTTAACTCCTTCATCCTACAGCTGAGATAAGCAAAGCACAGAAAAGGTGAAATTACTTATGTGAGGCGAGGCATCAAGGTGGTAATAATCCTAGCAGCCAAAGATTAATGAATTTGTCTCTCTCAAATGTCCATCCCCATTTTTGCTCTCTATGGCACCTTGCAAGCTAATCTGGGTGTTTGAAAATACCAAGACAAGAAGGTTGTATGAAGTACTTAATTTGGTAAATCGTAAAGGAACTCTAATGATCTTTGATAATGGAAATGCCGTCACTGAAAATTAATCTCATAGAAAAAGGACAGCAAGAGAAGGGCTTCGTAGCATGCGAAGGACAGATTAACAAACAAAGAGATGACTTTCCAAAGAGCTAGTAAGTCTACACATGGCCATAAAAACCATCTTTCACGTAGTCCTTTGACATAACTCTGACCGGTCTTTAACGTAGCTTTAAGTAACATAGCTTTGGCAAACCTGTTGCAGAAATCAAAGACATTAAAGTGGAAATTTCATAACCCCGTTAGTTATTAAGTTTTTTGCTTAAATATAGCCCGGTTTTAGTAACTCCTGATTTAATCATTATCACTTGAAAACCTTGGGTAAACAGATCACCCAAAGGAACTACAGGAGAACTTCAGCGTTTATTACAACAGTCATAATTTTTAAAATGTAGGTTTTGGGAATAGAAAACAATATTCTCATTGTAGTTTAAAAAGAATCTTTTGCCTTTGTCTACTTTGACTCTGACTCCCTTCTCCCTTGGAATGTATTCAAATAAAACTTACATTCTGGTTCGGTGAAAATAATAAAGAGTGTTCACTGTGAACCTGTAATCTTCAAAGCTTAATAACATGGATGACACATATGTACAAATACACACACACAAATTACATGCAATTTGCCTCTAATTTAAAAACTAATATGAGAAATGTATTATTTAATTTGAATTATACTGAAATTAAAAGTAGAACAGTTAAATGAAGTAACTTCAGTCCTGGTCAAAATCATGCTCAAATATAATTTAATATCTAGTTTGATTTTAATCTAAAAAGTTAATTACCTTATTTCTCTGGATTTACACAAAGAAGATAAATCAATGTTTCATGTCAGACCTTTCTCCTAGAGACTCCTGAAAAAGTTCTCTTCATTCACATTCCAAGTTCAGTTACTGACACTCCTCTAACTTACTTCTTTTTTGAAGATGCAATATCTAAGGAAATATATTAATAAGCATTTATTTTAGGCACAAGTGAAAGAACTTTAAAAGGATTGAAAAACTTTAGACCATGATTTCAGGAAGGCATCTTCAGAAGTAAGTAATCTTGAGAAGAAGAAGTAATGAATAAAAGTTTTCATCATTTTAATGACAGATGTCATTGATTAAGTGCTTGCTATAGCATTTTACAAGCATTTTCTCTCAGTCCTTAAAACATTCCTGTGAAGTGTATAGGTTATTGCTTCATCCCAAAGGCTAGCTAACTTGCCCAGTCATACTTATGGTAACCAGATTTCATCTGGTTTCAAGTTCATGCTCCATTCAATCTATTTCCACACTGCCTCCCATTAAAATGTTAACAGTCGGGGATGGTTTGGTTGCAAGGTGAGGAAGCACATTCAAGACAGCTTGGGTAGAGGGGATTTAATGGGAAGAGATGAGGGAACTTTGTGGAAAGCTTGATGGTGAGAAAGATGATGGAAATGTTCAAAGAACAAAAGAGACATATCATAGTATGGCTGGAAAAGAGGAGTGGAGCATGTGAAAATCCTGGAGGTTGGCAGCAGCTACATAAAGGAGCCCCTTGTCATTCATGCATTCAGAACATGCATTTGGTGAGGACTTAGGCACATAGCATAATGGTTAAGATCATAGACTCTGGAAATCATAGACTCTAGATTCAAAACCCAGTATCCTTCTCAGCTGGTTATATAAGCTTGGCTAGTTATCTAATTGCATATGCAGTAATTTCTTCTGGAAAATGGACACAGAATAGTTTTCTTAAATGTTGTATGATGATTAAATAAGGCAATATATATACAGCATTTATTACAAGCTACACATAAGTGCTTATAATATCTTACTGAATATTATTGTGTGGTCTTTTCATTATACTTGATCTGGTGCCAGACCTTCCATGATACACTCACAAACATCTTTCCCAAATGTATCACTCAGTAGATCCTCAAGAAGAAACTTCCAATAAAAGGATACTGGTGTCACCACCGCCAAACATTTCTTCTGCAGTAATTCCCCCACATCATTAGTCACACTTTGAAAACTCACACTGAGAATGAAAATTGGTCCATTTTCATTCAACCAATGAGAATTTATTGAACATGCACTATGTTTCAGAAACTATGAAAGACATTTTGGTTGCACAGAACATTAAAATATAATTTCCTAACCTGGAAGAGTTTGCATGATAAAGAAGTAGAAGAAAATGATGGTGGCTGCTGAATGGTGCCATTCTGATGGAAAAGGAAAAGCAAAACTTTTTTGGACGCTTACCACGTTCCACACAAGCTAGTGTGTGCTTCTGTGCATTGTTATCTCATCTTAGTCCTTATCAGAGTTTTGTAAGATTCCTCCTCCCCGTCCAATAATAGAGAAGGAAAACAAGCTTAAAATAGTCAAATAGCTTCCTCAATTTCACACATTTATAAGACTGCAATTCACCATTCAAATTTTCACTCTAAACCCAAGCTGTTTCCATCCACATGGCTTCCTTCCCAAGTCTCCAAACTGTACTAGTCTTGCCCTAATAAAATAAGGATCAGAAAGTGATCTTCGAGTTGAGCAACAAGGAATTCATTGGTGACCTTGATGAGAACAGTTTAATGAGGCAAAGAAGATGCTAGCAAAGGAGAGAATGGAAACAGTAGTTGAAAGGATATAAAGCTGGGGGAGGGATTTGTTTTAGTTCTTCCTTATTAGAGCTTTCTATAGCAATGAACACTGATTTCTTCTTCCTTTATAAGAACATTTTCTATCTTGGTCCACTATGTTCCAGACTCAGGGGGCTCCTCTTTTGCTGTTTATCCTTTAAATGTTAGTGTTCTGGGGCACCCTGAATCCACGCTGTCTGATAAAATGACTTAATCTGAGCCCTATGTGGAATCTTATTTAATCTTCCCAGGGATGTTTGAGATAGTCGTCATTGCTCCCATCTTACTAAAGGGAATAAGTAAAAACAAAAAACTGAAGCTCAGAGGAGGTAATTTCCCTGCCCAAGGTCATACAGGTCATGAGTGATGGGTACAGGATTAAGACAAAGGTCAGTCTGACAGCAAAGCTCGTACATGCTTTCTATCACACCACAGTTTTAGGAACCCATAAGCATGCGATTAGTTATGAGCTATTCATTTACTTGAGATTTTCAGGACTTAGGCTGACTACCATCCTCTACATTTCACTTCTCTAAGTCTGGAAGGCTAGTCCTCAACTGGCACATTTGAAATATTAGAAGAGGTCAGAACTTTGAATTTCTGCTCAAGCTAACCCTGGAAATAGCCAAGCTTTATAGATACTAAATTAAGAGGTGAAGAGAAAAATCTAAATAGCCACCAGTTTGCCCCCACATAGAATCTTAGACTTGTCTTCCAGGCTACTGCAAAACCCTAACTCTTGAAAGGAAAATGAAACACAAGACATCAATATGTTCACTGCTAGACTGATGAATCCAGAGATCACTTATAAGTCTGCCACACATTATAAATCTGCCTGTATGCTGTTCAAAGTTACTCTTGAAGATGAAAAAAACTACCAGTTCATCAAAGTTTTGACAAGACTTGTCCAGCACCTCAGTGATAATAAATCCACTAAAATTCAGACTATTATCTCCCTGGGTCACCTACAGTCCTGGTGCTGCCAATGAAATCTCCATCTCTTGACTTCTTCCCACCCAGACCACTTCTGGTTTGCGAAGGTATGAGGTGACAAGTAAGAGTACGTGGAGGATAAGGAGACACCTACCCTAAGCTATTTTAGAAGATTTAATTTTTCTTGCCTTTCTTGGTCTCTGTGGTAATGACTAGAATAAAACAGGGACACTTTCCTGTGACAGAATTAAGACCTCTCTTCAGAGTAAATCCTTTTCTTTGCCTCCTTTCAAGTGCAGGACAAGGGCTGCTAGACAAGTTTATTTAATCACTGGAATACGTCACGTTAACTCAAGAAAGAAGCAAAGTGCCTGAAAAGCCAGGATAAACTGCGCATAACTTTTTTTTTTTTTCTCCTCACGAAATCTGGTTCCAATAAAAACCATCTTTAGTGCCTGAGGCTAATGTGTAAGTTAGTGAGAGATTATGGTCTGGTTTTATAGCGTTTTATGTAGTATTTGACAATCCGTAGGGACCTTGCCTGTTAGTCCTTTACAAATATAAAATGTAATTTAAATTTCACTTCATCATGGTAATAGGCTATATAAGCTTCCTTTCTAAAGCCTACAGACCATCCTGTCACCTGAGGGGGCCTCAAACCACCTCACTTAATCACCTCTTGGTGACTCATTGCATCCTGCCCACTCTTTTGAAAATATATAAATCCTAATTATTTTTAAAGCCCTTGTCTTGAAAATGAGGTTGATTTCTTGCACACACTCAGGCCAAGCATACACAGAAAAAATAGGTAGGAAGAGATTCTTTGACTCTGAAGGATTTTGATTGTTTTCATGTATTCTCCGCTGGGCCCCTCTTACCTATTTGCAGTACAGCCTCTTAGAGAAACTTGCTGCAGACGGCAGGCAGCCAATCAGCCAGATCCGGAATGGGAACCTCAACAGTGACAATCACACAATACGATGCTAAGGTATGTAGGATGTAGTGACAGGGGCACACAACCGTCCCAAGCGGTACATAACTCGCTAGACAGATGCGAGACAGATGAAACTACTTCTGTTAACATTTTGTACATAAGGGAAGAGAAAAATTGCTCAAGATCTTAAGGCTAATTCTTGAGAAGGGTTGATCTTGGGTCTTCCAGTATTGAGCTACCTTATCTTTCCCAAATACCTGTTATTTAATTGCTAATAAAATTGCTAAATAAATTCCATATCGTCCAGACAGGTCCTATCGTGCTCCTGTTGGATTTATTTCTCATTTAATTAGATAGTTCAGTTAACTAGAACAAAGTCGTTGTGATTTACTTTTTGATACTAAGGAATTTGTTATTTCTTTATGGGCGATATCCTATGCTAAGTACTCCCGAGGTACATCCCCTGTAGGATCTTAACACTAGGAAGAGATGTGCCCTTTTAACTCTCATTGTTCCCTGCCAAAGGTCCAGGACTGAGGAGGTCCTAGGCTGGATTCCTCCCAGGGGAATATGGACCCAACAGCCCAGTTCTGGAGCTCACATAAGCCATTTTAGATATGGACCACATTATATAATCCTGAAATCTGGGGTTACTAGTGCATCATTTTTTACATAATAGTATCACAATTTCCCGGACTTTCTACTCTGAATACCATTTTACCAATTTTCAGATTGAACAATTAGAATCCTTCCCCATCTAGCCATCCTGTGTTTCAGAATGTCAATACCTCAAAACTCATCTTGAGCTATTCCAACTTTTCAATAACAGAATTCTAATAGATACTTCATAGGCTGATGGAAGGAACTCTCTTTTTCCTAATTTGCTTCTTTAAATGTGAATGCGTTATAACTTGCAGCTGAATACTTCCGTAAGGATAATTACATATGGCAAGACAGAAAAACTTTTTGAAAAAACATTTCTTTGAATATGTGCCTGAATTCATTTACAACTGTTGCAGCTTTAAACACTTCAGGCAGAATAAGTGGATGGCACCAAACAGCTTAGCTGCAATTATTATGGAATGTCTGAGGTATAATTTCCCCTGCGGTTTTGTTAGGCGTACAAAATTCATAATTCTGATTTGTGGCAGGTACTTATTACCCATCACAGGTGGGGATATGCAAATATTATTCTTGTAGGGGCGAACAGCCTTTATTTCAGTATTCAGCTATTAACGAGATTTGTGAGTTTGGTACTCTGGGGCCATTTAATTAATTAGATGGTACAGATAAAATATAAATTGTTTTGTAGGCTACACAATTCCTGTCCTAGGAGATGTAAAACTGAGGCTAAATTAACTTAGTGTAGATTGATTTGTTGTTTTCTATATAGCTCCCAGTAAATGTAAATCCCCCTCATTATTTTACTGTATTCATTCCACTCATAATCCTGATATTCTCTGAGTTTCATTAAAATAGATGTTATGTATTTGACTGTATTGCCAAGTGACTTGATCACTTAATCTCCATGTCCATGGCGGTAAGCACATCCTACATATAGAAAGAATGTATCTATAGCAGATCTTTTGAAAAATTTTCATACTCTTGAGTAAGAATTTTTTGTTAATTTATACGATTATGTATGTGGAAATATCATCTACTTAAAATAAATCCTGGGAAGTTGCATGACATTTAATGAGAGTTTTATTGGGGTCAGTCAAGGAATAACACAACCTGTACAATATAAAGAGGATAATTTCCTATATATCTGGTACTTCAGGGAGATGAGAAGGTTATAACTATATGGTCACTAGAAAATAACTAACATACTTCTCTTTAGATAGTTGACATTAGATGTCCAACAGGGGCATGATAAGAAGGGTTTGGGATCTTTCCCTGACATAGTGGGAAAAGTCCCTGTGATTGATTAGTGATGTCTGCCATGGGTATATCATCATAGAGTGGTGTTTTTTGTGCTAGATATTTGCCATCTTTTGTTGCTATCTTTAGTGACACTCAATTAAAAGCCTTTCATCATATTGTTGATTAATCAATCTTTGACAAGAACCAAATGCACACATTTCATTTCATTCAGAAGATACTTAATTGAAGAAGTTATTAAGCTGTATAACAGTCCCATCCTATAGGAAAAGATTAAGAAATGCTTATTTCAATTTTATTTTGAAACTAGAAACTAGAAAATAATTATGCAAATAAATAACTGAATATTTTTTTATGAGTTTAAGTTGATCTCACCTTAATCTTCACTTCAGGGTGAAATACTAATTTCTTTCTTCTGACCTTCAAGCCCTCATCTAAAATTGAAGTTTGGGGTAAACATAATAGTTTCTCTCTTCTCTGAGCACTATTTTGTATTTTCTGTTAGTCTCCCTCTAATGTTTCTTTTCATTTATTAATGTAAAACAAGTATATTTCTCAAAACATACTTTTAACAACTTGACTAAAGAAAAGTAAGAAAATGCAAGAAGTGGAGAATAATTCTCCTAAGGGATTTAATAACCACATTTAAAATAATTGCAATAGGAAAGGCCCACACATCATGTTGACAACCTTGAATGTAAAGTCAAATTATTTAAATGTACAGATATGAGAATTCCAGGTCAGTTTTCAAAAAACATGTTTTCAGGCATCTTCTGTTAATCTCCATAAAAAGCCAGGCAAAGATAAATTTTAAAAGAGATTTATAAGGTGTTAAAACTTATTCTACATCTTCAAGAGAAAAATTTAAATGAAAGGTGATAATTATTCAGATTCAAACATGTTATACAAGCCAAGAAAAAATTAAACAATTAGAAAAATACTATAAGCAGGAACTGCTGAATTAATAAGAAATTATATAAAAAATTGGTTAAGACAATACTACTGGAATATTTGATTGGTTTATACAAATAATAAAGAGATGCACTATGAATGGTGTATTTTCTATGAAATGAAATTCTTTTGAATTTGCAAATTTTAATAGTTACATTGGCTATGAATGATCAAATCTAAATTATAATTGTGGAAATAATTTGGGATGTATTATTTATCCTAATCTGACAAATATTATAAATGGAAAAATAGAGAAAATAAAGATGGAACAAATGTATACTATATTAAATGTTAAAATTAGTCCTTTTTTTTTCCTTTACATTTTACCCGTGAAAATATTTCAACATATACATAATATTCTGTATTATGAGGTTTCTCCAGCATTTCAGGCCTTTGGTAGAACAACCACTCACTAGCTTTGCAGATGGAGTATTTGGAGAAAAGAAGAATCAATTTCATTTTGGTTCTTTGGAGAACTTTAAGGGGTCATGTGAAAGGCATTTAAAGTGTGGTTAACAGATAATGAGATATATTCTCATGGCAGAACTTTTGGGTTGAGATCAGGACTTGAACTTACCTTCTCGAGTTCAAAAAGGAGTTGAAATGGCTCTATGAATTTGTCAAAACCCATAGAATTATATATCAAAAAGAGTGAACATTAACATATCCAAACAAAAAAAAAAGATAGCATCAACCAAGATGTTTTGGGGCAAATGGATTAAACTTTATTAAAAATGTATGACATGTCTGAACTGAAGGAGATAAAGAAAAAGGGAGCTGACCAGTGGAAGTTTGGAAAACAATGTTTTACCTGTAAAGCTAATCTTTAACATTAAAAACAAAAGTAAAGAACTGTAAAGCTAAAGACAAAAAAGAACTCTACATAAACACTGTATTCTGGTTGGCAATTTTTTTTTCTCATGGAAGTACAAGTTAGCAATTCTGCAAGGACTTTACATGCGTACTGGGGTTGGATAAATAAGAGGAAAGAAAGGTGGTTAGTGGGTGCCAGGTTTCTCGCTGTTGAAGAAATAAGTTACAGAAAAACAAGAAGGGAAGACTTAGAATAAACTCCATGGCACTAGATCAGAGTTGGAAACATCCACATGCACTCATGTTTAGCTTAATATCAATATAGTTAGTAGATATAGAAAGAACCATAATGTGTGTGTGTGTGTGTGTGTGCATATATTAGCATATATGCATGTATTACTTAGCTCTATTTATTGAAAGGTCCTAGAAGCAATGATGCTCCACTAGCAATGAGCACACACAACACCCAGACCTTGGTTTCTAAATATCATTTTAATCAAAATAACAAAATTTTCTTGGAGAAATAATTGATTCTAGGGCTAGGGCAGGAAAAATACAAGACGAACCTTGAATATGTTGCAATGGCGGCAGAAAGTAAGGAAGTGATTAAAAAAAAAAGTCAAATAGACATAGAAATCAAATGGCAAGAGCTCCCAACGGCAAAAGCTAGAACAATTTGAGCAACATAATAAATAACGTCATATAAAATAAATATTCATGGGTCCATATTGATATGAATAAATGAAGACAAATCTTCCTTACAGGACAATTACAAATAATTAAGTGTAATCTTTCCAAATAAGTAAGTTCCACCCAGAGGTAGAATTTCATCTCTCCATTGCCCCTCTTTCTCTTTGAATGTGGGCTAGACATGGTGACTCACTTCCAAAAATTAATGCATGAAAAAAAAACTGCTAATACTGCTTCAACCAAGTGAGGAAGGTTAACCAGTGGTGGTGTGGGTACATCCAGTACCTGTGGATATATGTGATGAGAGGGACATTTAACTCCTGCAGCAGTTGTTCAAAACCCAGAGCCCTAATCTAATTAGGAGGGAAAAGTAGATGAGCCAAAATTAAGGTATAATAAATACATATGGTCTTTGTCCCCAATTTCTGGCATAGAGCTCCTAAAACCCTTGGAATTTCCTAAGTTGCAAGAATGCTTTTTTGTCATTCCCTAGGAGTCCCTTTTGAGCACAACTAAGTTTATGCTAATGAGATAAATCAAAGCAGAGTTGCTACATAGCCTCAAGATATGGCTGGTCATCAGAAAAACCAAGTGATTAGAGGATTAGAACTTTCCGTCCCACCTGCCTGACCGCTGGAAAAGGTAGAGGGGTGGCTGGAGGTTACATTAATCAACAATGGCCAATGACTTACCAATCATGTTTATATAATGGGGTCTCCCTAAAAACTTAACAAGATGGGTTTCAAGAGCTTCCTTGGGTGGTGAACATGTACATATTCAGGGATGGTGGATTGCCTAGCGAGCATGGAAATTCCATGCCCTTTCCCCATACCCTGCCCTATACATCTTTTCCATTTGCCTATTCCTGAATTATGTCCTCTAATAATAAACTGATAATCTAGTAACAAAATGTTTCTCTGAGTTATGTGGACCATTCTAGCAAATGAATCAAACCAAAGGATGGGCTCATGGGAACCTCTGATTTGCAGCTATAAGTCAGAAGCACAAGTGACATCTTGGATTTCAATTGGTATCTCAAGCATGGGTGGTGGGAGACTTATGCCCTTAACCTGTGGGTTCTGATGCTATCTACAGGTGGATGGTGTTAGAATCGAGTTAATTGCTTGGTGTGGTTTTGTGAAAAACACGCATATTGGCATACCCCGTTACTACCCCTCAAAGCTGTCACAGTCAGGTAAGCAAGAAAAGACAAGAAACTTTCACACACCAGAGGACATAAGGAAGACAAGACAACTAAATGCAATGTGGTATATTTTGAGCAACAAAATAAATGACATTAGATTGGGTCCTGAAAGAGAAAACGACAAAAAATTCACATATCTTGTAAGGAAAAGATTGTATATATTATATAATATATTAAATCCACAACCAGTTGTTTGTAATGTCATGCACATTTTTAGCATTGTTACTGATATTTTTAAAATCTCTTTCAATTTCTTTTATATATAAGCTATAAGATTCCAGGTCGTTTTTAAGTCTTCTTGTGCAGGGACTAATTTTAAATACTCTTGTAAACATTGAAAGGTTTAATTGAAATGATTAGAAGAATTCTTAGAAGCCATTTTGCCCTGAGACGGTTAGCAATAATTGAACCACACAAAGAAGCAATGACAAAACTCATAAATATATCTCCAAAAATCCAAACTAAATGTTCCTTCAATTTTCCTATAGTCAAATCCCCCTAAAATGTCCACAGGGAAATTAATGCCTCTCTTTGCATGGGGAAATGTGTTGAGGGTGTGGGTGGGAGAGAGGGGGGTCAGAAAGGCAAGAGACTGATTGTATTAAAAGTTTCATACTCCTGCAAATTTTGTGAAAATATATGGCAATACAAGAAATCATTAAGTTCCTTCCAAGCCCTAACATGTGATTCTAGTAATAAGATACCAAGGTGCAAACTTGTATTTGAGTAGTGAAGAAATTCTTTAGGGTTCAAACCTAGGCAGCATGTTTCAACCAGATAGCCAATCATTGTTGAATCAATATGGCTCAGCTAATAATCAGATGGTAATCTGTCTTATTTATCTCCTTGTATATATTGATTCAATGTATGTATTTTCCTCAGGAACACAAAGGTGAAGGAGAGAAAAGAGGGTGGCAGAAAAGAAAAATTCAGGAAAAGATGTGGGCAGACTTCCTGGCCAAAATAAAATGTAACATTTATTTTTAAAACACATAGTACATTTGGTTTCTAAGTACTGTTCTCTGTGCTTTAGAAATATTAATTCATGTAATTTTCATAATAATTCAATGGCTGAGTATCATTATCACTGCATTTTTCAAATGAGGAAATTGAGGTACAGGGAGATTAATTTGCCCAATTCACCAAGTAAGGCAGACCCAGAATTTGAAGAGTATAAACCTAACCTCACCCCTGTAAACTACAAAGATGAAGGAAAAATATGGGAGATAAGAAAGAAATAGAGCAGAGGTTGCAAAGTGATGACTTATGGGGGAAATCTGGCATTCTGTTTTTATTAGTCAATACACCCATTAGGATTTGACCACCTTTGGATGGGTCGTGCATTTCAGTTTGTTGATTCTCCATAACTCTTTAGTGCAGCGCCCTGTCACTTAACATATTTGCATTGCTTATCTGGCCTATGAAAGTGCTTGGGTTTTGTAGAAAGAAAATGAAATAAAAGGTTGGAAGGAGAGAACAAGAGTAACAGAAAGAGAAATTGGGGAATCAAAAAAACAGGGAGAGAAGGAGGAAATGTGGAAGAGTTCACAGATGAGAGAAGGATGATATGGAAGCAGGCTTGAACTAGGTCAACCACATATCTCTACTAGTAAAATGTTACAGTGGAAAATATTGAGTTCAAATCCTTATATTGGTTTCTTTAAAAAAATAGTACATAAATAAAGGAGTGGAAGGAAAGGAGAAGAAACCAAAGATGGACTCTGCTTCTTTTCTTGCTCTGTTTAGCCAGTTCTACAGATACTATAGATGCATTTCCAGCAACAGAAATAATCCTTCCAACCTTTATTCAATCCTCTCTGGGAGATTCATTCATACTTTAGAACAATTAGGTCCTTTTGTGTTTTGGACCAACCTACCATCATCTGAAAAAGATTCTCTGAGCCACAATCAGTAATTCATTGGCCTGAAATCAAGTCTTCTTCCAAATAAAATAGAAGGTAATCCATCTTTCTGTTGAAAGAGCACATCTTTTTGTAAGTGGCAAGCAGCCCCTACCTGTATGTTCCATCAAAACTGGAGCAAGTGAAGGAGGAGAAACAAAAATAAGTTAGAAAGAAAACTAAAAGTCTCTAGCACTTTAGGCTCCATATCCACATTTAAACACAAGAAATCTTTGTCTTGGACATACACATATTTGGCATGAAAACTTGGATTGCTTCTTTCACTGATGTTTGTTCAGTCTTTCAAAATGACAAGTATGAGAAAGCTCTGGTAAGTGAGTTTATTTTGGAGATTTGTTAATAGTGTGCACTGCTGGAACAGTATACAGAAAAAAACCTAGAATCATAAACACTCCAAAAATAAGCAAATCTCACACAAACATCCTTAGCAAAGCTAGTAGAGAAAAAGCAAATGTTTTCACCATACACTGAGGATAGGCAAAGCAGGAATCAGCTAACAGAAAAAGGGGATGTTCACCATGCACACATGTGACCCTTCCGTCAGGCTTAAGGCCGCTGAGTAAAATGCTATTTGGAAAAGCCACCTGTGAAAGTTTAAATCCCAGCTAAGTTAAAGCTGTTCTATCTTTACCCATGAAGTTTATGTGGGTAAAATTGCAATATTTCCAGAATCTCTATCCTGGCCTGGTGTCTCCATACCAACAGGTGTTTCAAAGGGGTGGAGAGAAGTAGTCAATCTCCATTATCAGTAGGTGATTACAACAGGGGTGAAGAGGTGAGTGGGTGCCGGGACAGGAAAGGTGTTTTGGGGCCTCTCCAGCCAAAACAGGAGAAAAAGGGCAAGTCACAGTGGTGGCCGAAAACAAACAGAGCCAGGCTTCTTGTAAGCAATAAAAAGGTTTCTCCAACTTTAGTTTTACACCTTGACTGACTTCAGCCTTACAGGTTTATTTTCCCTGGGCTGGGAATACACTTTTCCACCAGTGTTACAGATGGCATAGTCGGCAGGTTCTCTGAACCCCAAATCTCTCTTCAAGGTTGCAATGCTTGGGTGGGTAGCCTCTTGAAATGGTGGGGAGATACCCATAAATACCCCTGTGGATTTTGGGGAGACCCCTGTGGATGGTGTGGTTTCACCCAGGAGCCCCCATCCATGGGGCTTCCACTTAGGGTCCCCCTAGTGGGGAACTGGTCAGGGGGGGCCTTCCCCAGAATTGGGGAAGGGTGGAGACCCTGGAAGCTGTGGAAATAGCCCTCCATGAGATAAAAGACTGCTTAGAGGCCCTGAGTTGTCATGTGGTGGCGCTGGTAGACACAGGAGCTGAATGTTTTCTGATTCATGGCAACCCTGAGCAGTTTCCTGGGATGACAGCTGTGATAGATGGCTATAGGGATAAAGCATTTAGAATGAAGAAAGCCCAAATTCCATTGCAGATAGGGTATATATCCCCAAAGGATTAGACTGTACATTTCTCCCATCCCTGGATATATTTTTGGGGTGGATATCTTGCAGGACCTGTGGTTACAAACCATTGCAGGTGAGTTTAGAGTGAGGATGTGTGTGGTAAAGGCAGTTCTGAGGGGACATGCTAAGCACCTTCCTGTAGTTCTACCTGTACCTCAGCAAATGACAAATACTAAACAATATAAATTGTCTAGGGGGCAGAAGGAAATTGGAGAAACTCTACAGGAGTTGGAGAAGGTGGGCATCATAAAGCCCACCCATAGTTGTTTTAACAACCTGGTGTGGCCTGTGAGAAAGCCGGATAGCTTCTGGCATATGATCGTGGATTACAGGGAAGGCTGGCAGTGGACATTCACTGTCCTTCCACAAGGAAAACTCCACAGTCCCACCATTTGTCATGGACTTGAGGCCCAGGACTGCAACATGGAAGAAACTGCAAACAATGCATCTGTATCACTACACTGATGATATTATGCTCAAGTCCGATTCTCCTGTACTTTCAGAAGGGGCAGCTCCTAGTTGCTGCAACATCTAGAGAAGAAAGGATGGGCTGTGAACAGTACCAGGGTTCAGGGACCTGGTTTGTCAGTAAAGTTCTTGGGGTTGTCTGGTCGGGTAAAACTAAAGTTATCCCAGAAGCAGTTGTAGACAATGTCCAGGTTTCCCTACTCCTACCACTGTGGCAGTATTCCAAGAGTTTTGGGGTCTTTTGGGCTAACGGAGAGTGTTTATCCCACAAGTGGCACAAATTCTGAATCCCTCACACCGGTTGGTATGAAAGGGCATCAGGTGGGACTGGGATGAGACACGCAGCTGCTTTTTTTTTTAACAAGTTAATAACCACCTATCCCATTATGGGGTGGGTGCAAGACTGGACCCAAAGGCCATGGAGTGGCGTGGCACAGATGCCTACACTGGCCAAATGGGGCACATACCTACAGCAGTGTAGCAACCCCTCCAATACTCCCTTAAGTGGAAAACTCCAATGTTGATTGCGGCCAATGACCTATACCAGGGGAAAGCAGGAAGAACTTGCTTTTGAGCTTTTAGTAGCCAAGATTCCTCTCAGAAGGGGAAAACCCCTATACCTGAAGATGTTTGGTATACATATGGCTCCAGTCATGCACAGCTTTCCATCCTAAGACTGAGACAACATGGCTGGAGGATGGAGAGGGGAAGAGCAGCCAATGGGCTGAGCTGCAGGCAGTATGGCTCGTGATGGCTTGATGATTGCTCTGAACTCCCCACCCGTTCAGCTACTGACCGCCTGTGGAATGGGTGAGCTGTGAACCTCATCTAAATAGGACTTTGAACCTATCTGTATCCTCCATCTTGAGGACCATTAATTTTTTATTGCTGTTGTGATTGTATGTTATTAGCCTGGTTACCATGCTCCCGTTTTCTTGCACAGGGGCCATTGTGGAAGATGGGGAGCAAATAGATTGTGAGGCAAGACTTCTGAAGGGTGTAGGCTGTGGGTAAAGTCGCAGTATTTCCAAAATCTCTCACTGGTCTTAGAGCATCTCCATATCAATAGGTGTTTCCAAGGGCTGGAGAGAAGTAGTCCATCTCCATATCCATAGGTGACTATAAGGGGGGTGAAGAGGTGAGTGGGCACCAGGACTGAAGAGGCTTCTAGGGACCCCGGGGAAATGGGAGAAAACAGAACAGCGAGAGTAATGGCCAAAAAGCGAACAGAACCAGGCTTCTTGTGAGCAATAAATGGGTTTCTCCCACTTTATTTTTTCCCCTTGACTGATTTTTGCTTTGCTGGTTTATTTTGCCCTGGGCTGGGAATACACTTTTCCCCCAGGGGTTACAGTTTAACACAGGCAATGTCTCCATTTCTTCAATATCTTTTACAATATTAGATAAACAGAATATTATAAGGTGTTGTTCTGGGTCACTGTGAAAATAACCAGCTGTTAACAGAGAAAATAGTTATGACCTTTTTGCCCCAAAAGGCCAGCTTGTAAATAACCAATCATGTCGGTTGCAAAAAGTATTTTAACTTACTAGATTTCCTTTTTAATCAGGGCTGTTTTCTACCTTCTGGATTCCTGCATTCCAAACCAAGGAAGTTAGATATTTTATGAATGGAACATTTACCTAGATCTTGTCCCTTTCATAAGTACTTGCAAATTTCACTCCTCTTATTAGCGATAATGATCTTTCCAAACAATTCACTTTAAAAATTAATTTCTGGAACAGTTTTAGGTTTACGG
Organism: Phataginus tricuspis; assembly: GCA_029783875.1. NCBI lineage: Eukaryota > Metazoa > Chordata > Mammalia > Pholidota > Manidae > Phataginus > Phataginus tricuspis. The sequence continues at coordinate 10,468,190 of JAQQAC010026012.1, read as the reverse complement.
AGAAATTGAATAGAAATTAAAGAGTTTCTACATATCTCTTACCACCATACATGCACAACCTCCTGCATATCAATTTCTGGAGTCATCACAGTACATTTATTACAGTAAATGAACCTGCATTGTTACACTAACATGTATTATCACCCAGAGTCCATGGTTTACATTAGGGCTCGCTCTTGGTCATTTACATTCTATAGGTTTTGACAAATTTATGATGACATGCATCTGCCATTATAGTATCATGTCTGTACTAAAGTGAATGGACCATACTGCATTCCCACCAACAATGAATGAGAATTCGTGTTGTTCCACATCTTTCCAGCATTTGTTGGTAGCTAGTGTTGTGGATTTTGGCCATTCTAATAGGTGTGTAGTGTTATCTCATTGTTTTCATTTACATTTCCCTGATGACATAAGATATGGAGCACCTATTCATATGCTTGTTTGTTATCTGTATGTTTTCTTTGGTTGAGTACTCTGTTCAGGTCTCTGTCCATTTTTTTTTTTTTTTAGTTTGGTTTTTGGTTTTCTTATTGTTGAGTTTTAAGATTTATTTGATATTTTGGATAACAGTCCTTTATCAGATATATCTTTCACAAATATATTTTCCGTCTGTGGATTGTCCTCTCTTGTTCTTAACAGTGTTTTACACAGACCAGATGTTTTTATTTTTAATGAAGTCCAGATTATCAACTCTTTCTTTCTTGTGTGGAGTCTTCACTGTTGTATCTTAAAAGTCACTGCCAACCCAAAGTCATCTAGATTTTCTTCTATGTTAAATTCAAGAGGTTTAATGGTTTTGCATTTTACATTTAGTTCTATGATCTGTTTTGACTTCATTTTTGTGGATGTCTGTGTATAGATTCAATTTTTGCATTTGGATGTCTAGTGGTTGCAGCACCATTTGGTGAAATGTCTCTTTTCCATTGTATTATTTTTGTTTCTTTGTCAAAGATCAGATAACTATTTATGTGGGTATGTTTCCGGTCTTCTATTGTATCCACTGATCTATTTGTTTATTCTTTCACCAATACCACATTGTCTTGATTACTACAGCTTTATAATAAATCTTGAAGTTGAGTAGTGTCAGGCCTCTGATTTTATTTTTCTCCTTCAATACTATGCCAGTTTTTCTGGATCTTTTGCCTTTCCCTATATACTTTAGAGTCAGTTGTTTATATCCACTTAATAACTTACTGGCTTTCTGAATAGGGTTGAATCTATAGACAAGTTTAAGAATTGAAATCTTGACCATTGATCCTTCCTATCCATGAACATGGATGATCTCTCCATTTATTACATACTTCTTTGATTTCCTTTAAAAGAATTTTGTAGTTTTCTGTACATAGTACTTGTGTACATGTTTTGTTAGATTGATACCTTACTATCTCATTTTTGGGGGTGCTAGTGTAAATGGTATTGTGTTTTTAATTTCAAATTTCACTTGCTCATTATTGGTATATAGGAAAGTGATTGATTTTTGCATCAACCATATATCCTGAAATCTCTCTATAATCATGTATTGGTTCCAAAAGTTTTTTTGTCAATTCTTTCAGGTTTTCTACATAGAAAATCATGTCATGGACAAGCAAAGACAATTTTATTTCTCCTTTCCCGATCTGTATACTTTTATTTCTTGCTCTTGTTTTATTGAACTAGATAGGAATGCCAGGACAATATTGAAAAGACTCATGAAAGCGAACATCCTTGCCTTATTCCTGATCTTAGTAGGAAGGTTGTAGCTTCTAACCATTAACTCTAATGTTAACTGTTGGGTTTTCATAGATGTTTTTTATCAAGTGGAGGAAGTTGCCCTCTTAATGTACTGTGAGGTTTTATCATGAACGGATATTGGATTTTGTCAAACGCTATTTCTGTATCAACTGATTTAATCATACGATTTCTTTTCGTTAGCCTGTTGATGTGATGGATTACATTAACTGATTTTTTAATGTATAACCGGCTTTGCATACCTGGGATAAACTTCACTTGGTTGTGGTATATAAATCCTTTTATATGTTGTTGGATTTGATATTGCTAATATTTTGTGGAGAGTTTTTGAATCTATGTTTATGAGAGATTAGACTGTAGTTTTACATTCTTGTAATATCTTCAGCTGGTTTTGGTATTAGGGTAATTCTGATCTCATAGGATGATTTATCAAGTATTCTTTCTGCTTCTGTCTTTGATAAGAAATTTTAAAATTTGGTATAATTTCTTCCTTAACTATTTGATAAAATTCATCAGTTAACACATCTGGACCAGGTGATTTCTGTTTTGCAAAATTATTAATTATTAATTCAATTTCATTAATAGATATAGGCTTATTCAAATTGTTTTCTTCTTATATGAATCTTGATAGATTCAATTTAATTAATAGATACAGACTTATTAGATTGTTTTCTTCTTATATGAATCTTGGTAGATAGTGCCTTTCAAGAAATTGGCCCATTTCATCTAAGCTATCATATTAGTATGATATGCTTTAATTTACTTTGATTTATTCAAATATTATTTTATTATCCTTTCAATGTCCATAGGATTTGTAGTGAGGTCTCTACTTTCATTTCTGATATTAGAAATATGTTTCTTTTTTTTTTCTCCTTAGGAAACCTGGCTAAGGATTTACCAGCTTTATTAACCTTTTCAAAGAACCAGATTTTGGGTTTGTTTGCTGAATTTATCTATTCATTTATTGTTTTCAACTTCATTGATTTCTACTCTAATTTTTATTATTTTTTTCTTCTACTTACTTTAGTTCAAATGTGTTCCTCTTTTTGTAGTTTCCTCAAATGAAAGCTTGATTATTGGTTTTAGATTTTATTTTTTTCTAATATATCCATTTAATGTTATAAATATAACTTTAAGAACTACTTTTGGGGCACCTCACAAATTTTGGTAAGTTGTACTTCATCTCCCATTTATTTCAAAGTATTTTTAAATTTCTCTTGATATTCTATCTTGACCCCTGTGTTATTTAGAAGCATGTTGTTTAATTTCCAGGTATTTGGGGATTTTCCAACTATCTTCCTGTTATTTATTTCCATTGTGGAGTAAGAGCAGACGGGTTGCTCTGTTTTACAGTATTTTATATATCTGCCTTCCCCTTCCATTCTTGAATACCTAAAACATCCCTTTTTAAATTATTTTTAATTTTGATCATTTTCAAATTTATGTGAATGTTAACATAAAATATAACTAAAAAAAAGAAAAAAGAACTCAAGAGGATGAAGCATTAAAAATATAAATATACAAAGATATTAATATGTCTTAAGTTATTGTAATCTCTTTTGATGAGAAGGGCCTTAGATTAGTATTTCCCACTGTCACTCATTTTCTCCAACTAAAGTGAATAAGCAACTGAAACAGCACATAGTTCTTCAACCACACCTGTTATGCAATGATCACAAATGCCCACATCATTCTGAAATTCTCTTAATACTTTTATTTGCGGGAATGGGCTACAGAAACAGAAAATGATGTTTTTAAGTACCTAGTCCTCGTGAACAAAAAGCTCTGTTCTTCCATTCTGGTAGATTTTTGCCTTTGTTGAATTTAGTATCCCAATTCGTCTTGTTACTTTTTGAACAGAGCTAAATGCAAGAGTACCCAGCTCTTGTTCCAGTCACACTCAGTCTGAGACTTTAGCTCCCTGTAGAGGAATTCTCTCTGAGGAAGGAAAGAGTCAGTTTGTGCGACCTAGTAGATTTCTGTGAAAAACAATATGTCTTACACAAATAGCACTCTCACCACTAACTGGATCATCACTACATGGATTTCAATAAACTGTGGCTCAAACCACATGTCCATAAATATAACAAATCCACGCAGAAAAAGGAAAATTTGCTCTAAGATAATTAGCATTTCAAACAAAGCAAGCCTATGGAATCTGCCTACTGTAGAACACTCTGGTATAACCACTTAACAATTGATGCATTTCTCTATCTGTCACCAAATTTGGGTAAATAAACTGAGATCCCATCTCATAGATTAGAAGGATATAGGGTGCTCAATTGTACTATGTATCTTTGGGTAACGGGATTCAAATTTTTCAGCACTTCCTATATAGGAGATATTTAGATCATATGAAAGAAGGTTATTTTCTCTTGTCAAAACCTACTCTCAGGAAAGAGAGAAAAGATAGAAAGCTTAAAAATTTTCTAACCTTTAAGATATAGTAGAGCTGGTTTTGACAGACTTTTTGAAGAATAATCCCTACATACTATACTTATCAATGGTATATATACTCAGTATATATCAATGGTATAAATACACAACACTTAGTGTATTTTTGTTAGTGGTTTAGGTAGAGGTCTTGTTAGGCATAATATACATTATTTAAGTTAAAAACAGTATTTTAATCATTTGCATATCCCCAGTACCTAATACAGTGTCTTATATATAGATGTTAGAGAAAATTTATTTGCAATAGATGTGATGAGTGTAGGTTATTGCATGGGAGAGTATCCAAGCACTCAAATTAGTATCCACTTGTGAATATAAGTAATATGTGAGTGCTTGCAGATTTCAAATGCAAGCCCATTCTAATCTCATTCTGAGAGCGCCAGAATGCCGTTCATTTCCACTTGAATAAAACTAAGATAAAGCAATACTTATAATTGCCAAGATATGCACTACTTTGATTTGACTTTTAGGTATATTTCTGAGGTTAACTATCAGAAAGTCAACATGTCCTTCTCCTCCTCATCTTCTAAACTCTCTTATTTTTTTATGGGAGGATTTCTTGCCCCTTCACCAACTGAAGTGACTGCTTTCTCAGTGTCTTCCTTTTCCTGGTATTTCCTGGCAATTTTGCAATTTCCTTAATATTTCATAACTATCAATAAATTATCCTCTCTTTTCTTCCTTTTTATTATAGCGGAACATACAAATGTCTACCTATTCGTTTAGTATTGAATTTACAGTAAACTCCATCCTTATTTCTCTGGGTTCTGGTATCCTGGCAAGAGTGTCCCTGAAGTGCTACTGAAGATGAATAGTATTTTATGTATATAATGTGCACAAAACCACAGGAAAATTATGGTAGTCTAGTAAAGCCTCTTTTTGATTTTTATTAAAATCTTCTAACCTCCTTCAGGATATTTATTCAGCATACTCTTATTGTAAAGGCACATCCTCAGTGTTTTAAACTAAAGCTCTTTCAGGATTTCCATCCAAAACCCAATGTTCTATTTTCCTTGCAGGTCTTTGTACGGTTCTTCCCTGTGGTGATCCCCATATGTTCAGGCTGCAGTGCACTGACATCTTCATGTGATCTCCTGAAAAGATCTCATCCATACCCATGGATTTAACCACTAATCATATGTGGATGATACCACATATGTCCAGGCTTCACCCTTTTATAAGCCTCAATCTCATATACCATGGCCTGCTGAATAGGTAAGCTCTCTCAAAATCACAAAGAAAATGGGAGAACTATCTTCCTCTGAGGGATACATACCAGCTGGTTACCTTAGGGGATGGGAGTAAAAGGAGATAGATTAGCTTTGCTTTTCTATGTTGTTTTCTATTTTTTTCCCCCTTTTTATGGCAAGCATATGTTTGGAAGTACAAATAGAAATGAAAAATAAAAAAGGGGTGGAAGGGAGAAGTGTTTCAGTCTATTCAGGCTGCTATAACAGAATGACATAGACTAGGTAATCTAAGAAAACAAGTTTATTTTTCTGTTCTGGAGGCTGGGAAATCCAAGATCAGTACCCAATGAGAATCGACTTCCTCGTTCATAGATGGCCATCTTCTGCTGTGATCTCTCATGATGGAAGGGTAAAGGAGCTCTCTGTGGAAATTTTTTTAAAGTACTAATCCCATACATGAGGTTCCACCCTCACAACTTCATCATTTCCCAAAGGCCTTACCTCCAAATACCATCACACTGGGGACTGGATTTCAGTGTATGAATTTTGGAAGAACACAAATAGTCCATTGCAAAAGGAACTGTTCCCCGTTTGTTCTCTTCAAATCTATTCTTCATACAAGTGAGCTTTCCTGAAGATCAGTGCAGATTTGACAATTCCGTTCTTCTCCTTAAACTTACATAGTTTTAACTAGAGTATATAACTCTAGGATCTTTAACGTGGCATATTTCTTTTTCTTTGAACCAGCACTTTTCCACCTGTCCAGTTCTCCTGGACACTTTCTGTTTTGCCTTGGTTTTGACAGCATCATCAACTTACTGACGTTCTTACCCACACCTTGCTGCGTCTTGCCTCCATACCTCTGCTTGTGTTTTCTCCCAGCTAAATGCCAATTAATTCTCCTTTAGTCCCAACATCTTTACTCTGTCTTCCCTTCTCTAATTCCTAATACTCTACTCGGGGTGCGTGCAACTTCTCTGTGCTTCCATGACAGTCTGATGCAGTGGTTGTCAAAGTGTGGTTCACAGATTTTCGGGGTTTCCAAAATCTTTTGGTGTTTCTATGAGCTCAAAACTGTCTTCATAATAATACTAAGATGATATGTGTCATGTTCACTGTATTGACATTTGAACAAATGGTACAAAAACAGTAGTGGGTTTAACTGCCAACAGCTTAGCCCAAACCAAGGGGGGTCCAAAAAAACAGTACTAAGCTAAAGGATATTTCACAGCCACACATTTGGAAGATAAAAAGCTGTATAAGAATTTTCTTGATAAGGCAATAAACTTTTAATTTTATTTAATCTTGACCCTTGAGTACTTTTTAATCTTTTTAATATTTCATGTAATGAAATAGAAAACACATATAAGACATTTTGCTGCAAGCTCAATTAGTTTCTTTTTAAATGGAATACTGTTTTTACTTGAAGGAAAACCAAAAATCATGTTTATTTAGACCTGGTTATTTGACAGACATATTCCTGAAAATGAATGGGGTCTGTCACTTCAAGAAAAGCAGCTAATAGCATTTGGAGTTATGATAAACTTTGAGATTTTAAATGAAAATTCGAATTTTGGAAAGCTAATATCAGCCATTGTGAACTTGATACCTTTCCCAATACATAAAATCTTTCCTTGGTGAGATCAGTTATGATGTCAACAGATGAGAGCTTTGGATATTATATAATGAATGTCTCAACTTTGTATAATTTAGTGAATCAATATTTTCTGACTCATCAATGTTGATGTTATAAAACTATTCATGGCTAAGAGATCCAATCATATGTGAGGTAGATGAAAGAGTATTTTCATAGAATATAAAAAATTTCATTCATATTGCTTCAGATTCCACTTTAATACTGCCTTTAACAAACTGCTTGCTGAGTTTTGGTGTAGTATAAAAGAATTATCTTAAAATGCTATTAAAATTCTCTTCCATTTTCTAACTACATCCTGACGGGAATCCTATATTTTTCACATACAACAACCAAAACAACATATTGCAACAGATTAAGTGCAGGAGCAGATGAATATCCATACATCTTATCCTAAGCTAGACATTACATTGATTGGCAAATATTTAATTCAGTGCCACTATTCTCACCAAAGTTTGAATTTTGCAGTATATAACCACATTGTATAAAAATGTGTTACGTTAACATGTAAAGCTTTTGTTATTTTTAACATTAATTAATAAATATCTTTAAATGTCTCACTTTTAATTTGAATATTGCCAGATTCAAATTAAATATTGCTAGATTTAACACAGAAAATTAAATCTTTTCAGGTCCTCAAGAATTTTAAGAGTTTAAAAGGGTTCTGAGATCAAAGTTTGAAAATTATTTCCTTAATGTGTGCCTCAGTTTCATGCACTACACGGTCTTATATATACATGCTGATGTGTCCTCACAATCCTGCAGTTATATGCTTGAAGACTGGGATGTTTTTTATTCAGTTTGCATTTAATTTTTCAGTATCAAAAGAGATTTTATGGAGAAGAGGAATACTCCGTTCCCTTTGGGGTTTAATGTTCATGCATTGAACACATATCTAAAATATGAAAGTTATTTTTTTTAAACATGTAAACAACAGGTACAGTTTTAACTAGTTTCTCTCAAATACCTTATATGGCAATAACACATTTACAAACACCTTCAATTAAATATTAAGTATAAACAAAATTCATTATGATATTCACACTTAACTCCCTGTCTAAAAGAATCAACTCCACAGATTATTATTCATTCCTTATTTTTATGCCAGATTTTATACTTTGCAAGGTTATTATAATAATGATTTTGATATTTTCCTGTGGTTTCAGAAAATATTGCTTTGATCCCTTCATGGAATTGTATCGATCTTTACAGATGGCCCCTCCCCAAGAATAGCAGATGTTGCAGGATCTAGGCCATCGGTTTAACTGGGGATCTTCTCTGACCCTGCAATTCAAGGGGATTCAACTCTAGTGACATATTAATTGGCTGAGTCCATTTTAATCATCATGTTTGTTTGTTATATATTTGGACGTTCCCCCACCACCACCACTGTATACTATTTCTCTCAGTTGCTGTCTTTCCAATAACTTAAGTTTCCAATGGCCTGTAATACTTAACTCACTGAAATGTCTTTTCAGTACAGTAACCTATTCTGACATCATGAATTTCCCATTAGTATTTTATTGTAATTCAAAAGGCCATCTAGAGTTTTCATTTCCTAGGAGATGAGGGAGTTAGGCTGCATTGGTAGCTATCCTTTTTAGTTCTTTGGGTAACTGGTCATTTTTAAATGCTGTGGAACCTCCTTTCCACTTGGACTTTATAGCCACACATTACGAATAGTTGGAGCCGCTTTCTGTCTAGTTGCTGAGTGACGGGTGCCCATCACCTCTCTCTGATCTTAGTACACTGCTATGTTTTCCAGGATGACTTGAATTACACACAGAGAAACTTTATATATAATGATATAATTCAAAAACCTGAAATAATGTATCAACAACTTGTTTATTAACATCCTTAAAAATTATACATCACTTACTGTTTTACACACACACACACACACACACACACACACACTGATGACTAATGAACTTACATCATCGGCTCAGTCCTCCATACCCGCAGCCTCACATATCTGCCGCCTACTCTTCTATCTCTTGAATGCATACCAAGCAACTCAAACTGAATGTGCTCAGCGCCACGCTTCCGACCTTCCTCCCGAACCTATTCCTCCCACATTCCAGCCTAACCTCATAAATGCCAACTCTATTCTGCAAGTTCTTCAAGCCACAGTTATGGCACTACCCTAGACACCTTTCTCTCTCACACCCCATATCAACTCCTTTAGAAATTCCTGTTAGTGTTGGTTTGGAAATATATTTAAAGTCTAATCATTTGTCAAGTCAACAACAATCTCTCAGATGATTACATAGTCTCCCAGATGGTGTCTCTCTTCTGCTTTTTCCCCACCTGCAGTCCATTGTCCACACATAGCTGCCATTGGCTGCCCATTTCACTGAGGGAAAGCCATACTCTCTCCAGTGGCCTACACAGTTCTGCCTGAGTGTAAGTTCTGGACATCTCTGATATCATCTCCAACATTCTTTACTCTGCCTAGATCACCCTTTCCACCAATAATCTCCTGGTTCTCTGCCTCTTCTTTGTAGCTTCTCCTCTCTGGCATTTCTTAATCTCTTTCTCTGATTTCTTTTTCTCTATGGTTCTCATCACCGCTGACATACAATATTTGACTTATTTATTTATTTATTCTATTTGCTTATCTTTCTCTCCCCACTAAAATTCAAGCCCATAGTAGGCACTTAAAAAACACCAGCTGAATGAAGTAGATTTATATATAGCACATTTAAATCTGAATATCAGTAAGAATTCCTGGCTTTTCATAAATTCAATTTCCAATTAACTGATTAACTGTAGTAATACTATAAAATACTATAATTTTTATTGCATAATCAAACTATTTTGACATAACCACATAGAGAGCCTTTTGGTTTTGTTCTTTTGTCTTTATAACACTGCTTCTGTTACCCTTGAAAACAGTTTTGATGAATGGCAAAAGCAAAATATCCAGACCCATTTTAATTTTCTCCTTAATGAAAACATGAAGTAGCTCCCCTCCAAGCACTCCTAGTGTTTTATAGTGAACAGTATTAGAGACCAAAAATTTTACCCTAGAGATCCCCTTAAAAATTGGCAATGGGTAGATTCTATTACTGCTTCTAGTTTTATTGTTGGGAACCTTGAGTAGTGTTAAACTTTAAAAAAAATAGGTCATTTTAATGTCTGGATGTCACACTGGTGTTTCTAATTTAACTAACTAGATTGCTTACCCTACTTTTATTCGTAGGCCATTTATTTCATTGTCTACCAAAGTCTTTTCTTACTTTGACCGTTTTGTATCTGTAGACTGTAGTCCAATAGCAAATAGTAAATGCTCAGTAAATGTTTGATAAGTCAATTCATTTTTTGAATGGACTAGTAAGATAAGACGGGGAGTTTTAAGGGCCAATTGACATTGACCAAGTGCACACTTATATGCTCTGTTTATGATGTAAACCAGCTTCCTGAGCTAGTTTGGGATGCCTGATCAGAAAACAAGTTCAAAACCCATGTAGGCCCTGATATTCCCTCTTATCTACCATGCTATAGCCTGCATTATTTCTCACACTATAGTAATGGGGCCTCTAACAGAATAGAGTCTATGAATTGCATATTACCCACTTGCATTAAAACTTCACTCAATATCAAGTCTTTCTCTAAGGAATTCAAAGTACTCTACACAGATTAGGAATGGTGACAAATCACTTGTGAAGTAAATACCAATGCTTTCAAATAACATTGACACTCACCACCAGCGGAGAGCAAAGCACTTCAAATTATTTATCTCATTTATCTTCACAATGTTCATGTGAGTAAAGCAGACATCATCTCTATTTTGCAGATGAAAACTTTCACAGATGGGTCATGAAGTATGTCGGAAGCAATGCTAGACAAAGAGTGTAAGAATGGGGCACCGGGAGAAGATTGTCTGCTCTTTGACCAACACACTGTCACTAAGACCACTTTTTTCTGCATAAAGAGTTTAATGGAATTGTCCTTGCAAAGAACCATAAATGTAGTCTTACCAATGAATTAGCACCCATTTATCACTTACCTAGTATGGTGACAGCAGTTCCCTCTGAACAAGGTCTGCACTGGGGATTGTATAGGTCTCACAGATTCTTAATACAGATATCAAGGAAAGTGTTAAGCTAACTTACAGGTGATAGTGTCCAGCAATTTCATCCATTGTGAATTCCCAGGGTTTTAAAAATTCTTTTTCTCCTTTATCGATGAAGGGGTTCTCTTCCCTAGTTGCTTCTCCTCTCTGGCCTTTCTTGATCTCTTTCTCTGATTCCTTTCTCTCTATGGTTCTCATCACCACTGACATACAGTATTTGTGAACTTGATTGATATTTTATTTGTGCTCATATCTTCCTCAAAATTATGGCTACATACAAGAACAATTGGCCTTATTCATCAAATGGGCAAGGCCTACCTGTGCAGGTGGTCTGGAAGCATGAGAAAGACTGCCTAGACATGAGGAGCTGCATCATTCATGGTTAAAGTTCCCAAACATACCAATACAGATTTCTGTGTTTAGACAGTTATTATTACACATACAAAATGAAAATGTTCCTACAGAGTGTTCTCAGACACTCTAAATGACAATTCTCACCTAATTTTCTCTGTGAGAGGGAAGACCAGGGAAATGAGTTTGCATAGTAGAGGTAGAGAAGGGAGCTGGAGGAATAGAAAGAGAATTGTAAAAGGAGAAAGGTCACAGAAGTGGGAGAGAGAGTTAAAATCAGGCTTCCCAAATTCACCTACACTCACATGGACAAATAAATCTGTCAACTTTGGTGACTAAATTTAGGACACTTTTTTAAAAACCAAAACAGTGATGGGAACCCTATTGCTAGCTAACGCTTCACATTATATTGCTCTTACACAAATATCTTTGTTTGAAACCCTTTTCTAAGATTTGGCTAGCGGGGTATTTAATTCCATTTTCTCATCTTAGGCAGTCAGATTTCCCTTTTGTTTTAAAACACATTTTAATTGGATGTACCTGGTTATTTATTCATATTTCACATTATTAACCTGTCTTTAAGTATTTTTACTAGATTTTATTTATTGAAAAATAATTTTTCAATTTTTTATTCTAATCTATTGAACACATTGCATTTGCAGTTGATGGTGGTTCTTGTTATATAGAATGTTATGGTCACAAAAACCTTTCCTACAAAGTGCATAGGTAATAAAATCCTTAGTAATTCTGTACCAAGTTGTTTCTGATTTTGCCAGCTTACTCACCCAAGAGCCAGTTGATGGGATGCAAGCCATTCTTATCCTAATTTCATGAAAGGCTGTGAAAAGAATGTGCTTTTAAAGAAAAAATCAAATATTAGAATCAGTCTGAGTTTTGTTTCCTAGCAAAATTTATTTCTTGGTTCAAATGGAGGAAGAAAAAAATCCTTTCTGAAACCTGAAAGTCTCAATAGAGTTTAGAGTTATCAAGCTGAAGAGACAAATGGAAATCCTATAAAGAAAGGACCACCTGCGATAATGTAATACATCAGGAGAAAGTGTCAGTACTAGAGCAGAATGAAATTTGCACTTAAAATGTATGTGTTTTTCTAGATATCACTAAAGGAAAGGTAAAAAAAATACTATGCCTTGTTTGTACCATCACACCTTTGTCCCTCTGTTCTTTAAGTGCTATTTCATCTTCCCTTATTCATTATAACTCCCCCTACTTTACACACCCAAATCTCTCTGTGAAGCCAAAAATCCAAAGGAAATCATTTAATTTTACTAATTAGTATCTTAATGAGAAATTAATTTAGCATGTGACTTCCGTCTTAAGTCTTACCTTTAAATTGTGTAATAGAATATGCCAATAGCTGAAGAAACTCATCCCATAGGGCAGTGTACACAAAACGGATCTTACCTTCTACCTCACTGTTGTTGAACAAAACTTTTCCTTTACTCTTCAAGGTTCTCGGTCTAAGAATCAAATTGATATGAGACATTAACAGATGAATAAAAACAAACTTTAATGGTTTGGAGGAGTATGCATGGAGGCCCAATAATAAAACTGATTCCCAAAGAATGACCAAGATAGACAGTTTTTTACATTTTAGACAGAAAGACAATAAATCAGTGAGGAATTGACAGGACAAAGAAAACTTATGTTTGGGAACTTAAATTAGTAAGGAAATCAATTAGCATTCCAGGTAGGATAGTAAATCTGTAAAAAAGTAACAAGATTGTTTATGCAGGCTTCTCTGCTCTTAATTCTCTATCTCTGGTAATAAGGAAGGCTTCTACCCTTGAGGTGCAGGCAGGGTACCTTTCATGTGGGATATTTATTTCCTGATTTCAGGAGGGGACAAAGGAGATCAGAGTATTCTCCTGCACTTGTTGTTTTTCCAATTGCTTGAGTTTAAAGTCACCAACAGGCTATTGTGGCACATCTTGGCCTGTCCTGGGCTCCTACAATGCCAAAGTGGCACATCTGGGGGCAGCCTGCCCTTGACCCCCACACCAGCAATGAACACAACCTGTAGCTTCCCATCTCTATGTCTTTGCTCATGTTAATCTTTACCTAAAATGATGTTGCCCTTATCTATCTTTCAAAGTCCACTCAAAATTACATCTCTTATGAAGCTTTCTGGTTGCAAATATTCTCTCTCTGGATTCCCATTGCAATTTCCTTATACTTGCTTATAACACATCATTTTCTTCTTTGTATCAAAATCCATTATGCTCATGTTGTACAACCCTCTAACAAACTAAAACTTTCTTCATGGGATTATTATGTATATTTTTAAAAAGATTTCAATGCCTAGCAGAGTACCAAGCACACAGTAGGGGATTTTAATAAGTGCTGTTGAGTAAGTGAATTAAAATGAATATTAATTAAATTATTCCTATTAGGTGACAGTCTAGTGGTCAAGCAGAAGTAACTGATTCTTTCAGTATTTCTTCATCAAATATGAAAACATGTGTTTCACTTTCTAAGAAATTATTTCCAGAACCCGGAGACAAGACTTTACTGATTCTAGTTTAAAATAAAACTAAATCTTGATATATTGTCAATACATACAGTGAAGTTAGATTCAAATGATACAATTTTTGTAGTTTCCAGATTTCCATTCTTTGAGAAATGTGATGCTATTTTAAATGCATGTGGAAGAAAAGGTTGTGAATAACTTGATGAAAACTATAACTTAGCATATAACTAATGGAAGTTAGTTATATAAAATACAGAAAAATAAAAATGCAAGTACAACGCTGATGGACAGTGACTGTGGTGGGGTTGGTGGGGGGGACCTTGTGATGGGGGGAGTTCAATCATCACGGTATTGCCCATGTAATTGTAGGTTAATGATACTAAAATAAAATAAATTATTAAAAAAAAAAAAAAAAAAAAAAAAAAATGCAAGTACAGACCAGGAGAATAATCCACACCTGTTACCAAAAGTGCATCACATACTTACTGAGTCATCAGTTTTTGTGTCTAGAGCCCAGCATTAGGGAACTGCTGATATAGAAAAAGGGATGGGATGGAAACCCTTCTCATGATTTAAGGTACGTCAAAAGATGTTGTTACCTTTGAAAGAAATAAAGCTTACTATCACCACTATTTGCTGAAACCAGCTTATAATTGCTCGTGGGGTCTGGGGGGCTGCTAAAGACTGCAGCTGCCTCTCCAGCCACCGCTTTCCACTTTCCATCCTAGGGAGGCTAGTACCCTGCCATGCCTGCAGGGCTCTAAAGTACGTCCTGTTTCACCTCTTGGCTGAGAGAAAACTTGATTCTGATTCTGTTTGTTTTCTGCCTGTTTGAAGGGAGCTTCCACGGGCTTGCTATGGTTTTTCTTTTATTCCTTTCTTAGGCTTTTCCTTCACCATACCCATTGTAAGTTTGTTTTAAGCAGTCATGGGGGAAGGTGAGTTTTGATTCAGCCCAAGTCTAATTTCTCTTGGACAGACAATTGCAAGCTAACGCGACCCAGCAGAGAAAGGCTGTGCCCGAGCTCTACCACTGATACCATCTGGTTAATGCCATGACCTGGTCTGCTCAATTCAAATCGCATCACTTATGCTGCTGTGCTACCTTTCTGCAGCCTGCTCTGGAAGAGCCCCCTGCATTATTTAGCCCTCTGCTATTGGGCAGAGGGAGATGATGCAATCACGTCTTCTGATGAAGTATTTAAGATGACCTTGCTATAATCTGCAAATAAATTATTTACTCTTCTAATGGCCAAAAATTGTCCAGACAAGTTTAAGTAGCAATAAATTTCATAAATTATTACAGGTCAGAAACCACTCCGGAGTGACTCCAGTCTGTAGCAGTCCATGGAACATCTTATAAAACTCTGCTTCCTTCTCGAGGCAAGGCCGACTGGTTCACATAAAGTTGAATTATCAAATCTTACTTTCACTCATCTGCTCTCTGAAGTATGCAAGTCATAAACTATTTTATATATTCTGCAGACAAACCGATGATGGGGCACTCTCCATTAAAAGGATTTTAAAAATGGTGCTTTGTTTCCTTACACAAATGGCCATCTGAGATTCAATCGGTTTTCATTTTCAGAATAAAACAGTAATTTCTGGTGTGACCTAAGTACACCACCAAATACGGTATTCATGCCACACATACATTTTTTAAAGAAAAATATTTTTTTCTTTCCAATAAAGAAGACTGCCATTAAAAGACCTCTGGTTTTACATGATATTATTCAGCTGTTGTGACTTTGCATCTAAGACAGCTTCATATTAAATTTCCTCTATGGTTCACGTGTTTACTTTTTGTCAACAACCTTTACTGATATACCTGGCAGAGGAAAAACAGAGAATCAAAACCACTTGACCTCTACACATGACCCTCCTGAATTACATTTTATGAATCATTTTTATTTCTTTTGCAAAAGCAAATTTGTTAACTATCAAGTATTCTCAAAGCCAGAGCATCCTGCAAAACAGAGCTCCTGATAGTTGCGTTACCTGGTCATTGATTCTAGTGAGCCTTCCTGCATTCCACTCTCCTCAGATGGAAAGTTGTTATGAAAGAATAACATACGAAGTTCAAGATAGCCTACGACCTACCAGAGAGTGTAATGTACACTTCCCAAAGCCTGCTTCTCAGTTAGTTAGAAAACTAGGGAGCTTTTCAAGACTCTCTTTAAACTAAGAGAAATCTCCAGCTTCTGGGAAACAGTGACAGAAAAATATGCAGAGATGGGCATGGCTGTCCCAGTGAGCAAATGTCTCAACAATTTCTAGATTGTTAATGGCTATCTTTTGTTGATTCGGCTTTACAGTTGTAGTTTCCATCAGGTAATGCTGACCAAACCATGTGGGCTGCTGCAGCGGGCACCAGTGCTACCAAACACAAGGCCTGGAGAGAAGAAAGACTTGAGTCTCTTTCTCAGTTAATAATCTGAGGAAAGGCATGGTCAAGATTTTAGTTTTAAACAAAGTTTCCATTTCAGATGAAGAGGATGGGAAAATTAAAGTGAAAAGAGGATTTCAGGGAGTCAAAAACCTGTTCCAAATTCATTTATTTTCCTCCACACAGCACAGAATATCTTCTTAAAAATCATATTCTTTGCCTGCTTAATAAAATTGATCCTAGAGCCCTGCAGACCCATCACGACCTGAATGTGGCCCCTTTGCACCGTTTCAACCTCATCTTCTGACCCTTTTCCCTTCTCAGTTTTGTTCACTCCCTCTGCACCTACCAACTCTCCATCTCTCTCCTCCATTGCAGTGCTTCTTAATGTCCCTGTGCCCGTGGGCATGCTGCTTGGGGAATGTTTGTCTATCATGTTTTATGCCTGGGAAACTACTACTGGTCCTTTAAGATCGTTACTCCTTCAGGATCAAATGCCCTTTTCTCTAGGGGGTGCATTCCTGACCACTGGGAAGTGTCGTCTAGGTCTCCAGAGTGCCATGTGCATATTTCTATCAGGGCAGCCATTCCATTAAATAAGAATTATGAATTGAAAGATGTGTCCCATCTATTGGCCCAGGAATTGCTCAAGGGAAGGATCTTTATGTGCATAAGACATAATAAAATTCCTGGCACATAGTAGACACTCTATTCAAGTACCAACAGAGCGAACTAAGAAATTATAGTGACGATTGCATTGACCTCTACCGTGAGCACTGCTTATGTGAAATTTCTGTGTTTCAAATCCTTCAGACTATACCATCTTCAGGGAATATCACGGATAAAATAATCTAAGTTTTATCAAAGGCAAGTCATGCAGAAATACACAGCTACTGGAGCCAGGTCATCTCCTTGGCTTAAGATATTAAAATATTCTTGTTAAATCCCCAAGATTTTCCTTTCTCCAAAAATGTGTTCCCATTAATAATACAATTATAAATTATTTTCCTTTTCTGTTATTTTCCACAAATAATCAGCACAAGTTCATTGCTACGGTTTTTCCTCTTCTTTGCAAGAGGAAAGCAAAACTGTGTGTGATTATTACCAAATAATCCCATCTTTGCAGACATTGGCTCTTCCCAGGAAGAATTTGGACTCATGACTGAAATTGTGCATTTAATAGTGGCCTGGTCTGGCCTTTAATTTCTTTGACCTCTCCTTGAATACCTAACTCAGCTGCCATTCCAAACAGAGAGTATGTTCATGTATTTGTGCCAAGTCTAGGATTTGACGCTGAGCCTTTCATCAGCAAAAAAACGCACCTCCTCTGTGCTTTAAATTCTAACAATTTCAACCACTTTCCACCACCTCCCACTCCACTCCCACACTCTTTTCCCTCCTCGACAAGTTTATATCCTGTGGTTGTCATTATAGCTGCTCCTTTGTACAACCTTGAACCACTTTGCTCCTCTCTCCATATTCATCTAGAAAAATTCCCAGTCTGGTTGAATGAACTCTTTGCCAGCTCTGAACATATACTAGGGGAAACCTAATAGGGAGACATACACACAATCCTATTATCTATTCTCACTTAAAATTCATGATCATCAATCTTTTAGTGCTACCTGGCAGTCCTACTACTTTATAGATTTTACACTTTCCTGCTAAGGAAAGAGCAACTCACTTTCTCATTACACACGCCTAAACTTCAACGTCATCCTTGACTAACTGTTCCCTCATAGCCTATATTCAGTCTTTCCGCATATTGTATCAGCTCTGCCGTTCACATCTATCCAACATGCAGCCATTCCCTACCACATCTGCGGCTACTAACCACATCTGGTTTGAGCCACCGTCTCCTGCCTAGATTATTACAATAGTCTAACAGGATTCCTTGCCCCTATAATTGGCCTCCCTATAAATTATTTTTAAAATAGCCAGAGAGTGAGCCTGTTAAAACAAGTGCTACGCACAGCCAGATTTATGCTGAAACTCATGAAGCTTAAGCTTCAAGTTCCCTCTCCCTGCACAGGTCACTTCTAAGGCCCTGAGAGGGTCCAAGTCTAAGCAATGTGGTCACATGGTCATATGATTTTGTGATGTTTAAAAGTACGATTTTTAAGCATTTTTTTTTAAGTGGGTCCTTAATTTATATAAGCTGAAATTTAGACCCTGCGGAAACTGCATCTGATAATATCTTTTATTTTGTGAAATAATCTCCCTCTACTCAAAAATCTCTAATGGCTTTCCAGCTCACTCAGAGTAAAAAGTCATGACAAAGGCTAAAAAAGTCCTCATGCCTCTTGGACTCATTTCCTTTCACTGGAATTAGCCTCCCTTGCCAGCCTGGAATCTACTAAGTGCACCTCTACATCAGGGCCTTTCCACATGTGCTTTCCTCTGCCTGGAGCATCTTTCCTGAGCTTGTCTCATGGAAATCTCGTTTTCTTCTCCAAGTCTATCTGCTCAGTTGTTGCATTTTTTAAAAAGAGAGAACTTCACTAGTTAAACTCTAATCTTCTTCCTTACTCATCCTTGACACTCTCCTTTCCACTTAACTTTACGTGTTTCCCTTTAAAGCACTTACCACCTTCCGCTTGGCTAGTTGTCCCCCACTGGCATGTTTGCTATGTGTTCATTAACAAGAATATAAGCTCCATTAAGCAATGATTAGAGGGAAATTTGTAGTATTAAAATTCTTCTATGAGAAAAGAAGAAATGTCTTAAATCAAATATTGAACTTTCCACCTTAAGAAACAAGTAAGTAGAAAGAAGAAAATAGTAAACCATATGAACAGAGAGCAAAGAAACAGAATGAAGAAAAAGTATTAAGAAAAATCTATACAGCCAAAAGATAGTTCTTCAATATGATCAATAAATTTAATAAACCAGTAGTTAGAATAATCATGGGGGGAAAAGAAAAAAGACAAACTACCAATAGCAGAAATAAAAGAGAGGGGACAGTACCAAAGAACTTATAAACATTGACAGCTTAATGAGGAAATATAAACATCTTATTTCAATAAAGTTGGTAACTTAGATCAAGTAAACCAATTTCTTGAATAACAAAAATTACCAAAACCCAACCTAAAAGAGCTCTATAGCCTAAATAATCCTATAATTATTAAGTAACAAATTTATAGTTCAAAAATTTCTAAACACACACACACGCACACACACACACACACACACACACACACACACACACACACACACAC